>OX276380.1:29193028-29724007 GCA_946251855.1 Alsophila aescularia
AAGTTGGTTTGTGATGAGTGTGACGGGGTGTATGTGGGTCAGACTGGCCGCAAATTTGAAACTAGGTTTAAAGAACATAAGGCCGCGTATAGGAATAGTCATCCAGAGCAGTCCCATTTCGCTAAACATTTAATTGAGTCCGGTCACTCTCTGCGGAGTGATAATACGTATAATGTTTTACATGTTTGTGACAAGGGTTTCCGTTTGTGTGTATTGGAACAATTAGAAATTTTAAGACATTGCAATAATAGGTATACATTGTTGAACGACCAAACCAACTTAGTTTCATCACCTTTGTTGCGTATTTTTCACTGGAAATGCGTCACAAGTAACAGGCGGCGATGACGTAATCGTAAATATGGTGCAATAGTGGCATGACCTTGCGGATTCATAGCGATTCATTCTGGCTCAAACTGGTTCACGGCGATGCAGCAGTGCAGTCGCACTAGCTCAGGCGCGTGGCCTATATAAGGGAATTTGTCACCATTGCTCAGGCACTCTCAGTCCAGCATTCGACGAGTCAACATCACCCGAAGATGCCTCGTGCAGAGGCGAAACACGTGTCGTATTGATGTCAGACGTTTGGTATTTGGATCGAGGTATATGTTTTTTATTGTGTTTTTTTATATTATATGTATATGAATATATAAGTGTTTCGATACTTGTATTTGGGTAGGGTTTGTTTAGCTTGGGGGTTTTTTATTGTGTATATATATTTATATATATTATTTGTATATAAGTGTTTTTTTTTTTTTTTTTTTTTTTTTCATTAGTTCAATCTGGGTTGGGTTTTGTTTAGCGTGGGGTTTTACTTGTGTTAATTTTACCATTTATCATTTGTCTGACTTACAGTTTTGGCGGAAGTAAGCTACATATTTTTATTTTGTTCATTTTAAATATGGATTTCCGCAAAGTAACGCCTGAATCTATCAATTATATCAAATCGGCAAGCATAGCCGAACAGGCACAACTTTACATCAAGTTGACCAAACTCCATCGTTTAGCTGCTCAGAACGTTTGGTTTAATCAGCAGTGTAAACATTTAAATGTTATTCCTAATTACATCAATATTCGTACCAGTACAGACAACCGGGCTAGTACTATCGCTTTATCGAAAGCTAAGAACATTTGGTTAAATGAAGAGTGTAGGCATTGGTTTTCAGTCAGAGATAACCTCAAAATTCATTTGAAGGTTTTATATTCAGAGTTGAGTTTTAGATTACATAATATAGAGTTTGATATTTTGGATTTTAAGGCTAGGGATTTGGCTAACCCATTGGCTCACGAGAAATACTTGACTCAGTCTAGGAAGTTGGATAGGTTGATTAATAACAGATCAAATGTTATTTACGTTTCGGACGTGCCCGTTAGCAGCCACTCCTTTTACCCTCGTGTTAAAAACTTGACTAGTATTGATTTTCCAACTTCAGAAATTTCTTTATTAGAGAAAGGTTTGAAATATAATCTTAGTTCAAAACTATCTCAAAAATCATTGGAAACTTTGGCAGTAGATTCAGAAATTGCGTGTTGTTTAGGTAAACAGGATGTTGCTGTTAAGCATCTCGTAGCATCTCAGATTAAGAAATCCAATACTCTCAATAATAATAATAATCCCCAGGTACCAGAGTTTAGGCTTTATAAATCATTGCAGGAGAGATTGTGTCAAAATGATTTGGTAATTTCAAAAGCCGATAAAGGTAATACAGTAGTAATATTGGATAGGGATTCATATAACCAGAAGGTCTACGAGGTTATTCGGGGTGAGGAATTTGAAATTTTGGATTCAGATCCAACTAATAAGTTTACATTAGATTTGAAAATGGCCATAAAAAACATAACGTATATTCCACCAGGGCCTCTCAAAAATATTGTGCCCATGAATCCACGTTCACCTTGTTTGTATGGCTTACCTAAGACTCATAAAATCAATATCCCTATACGTCCTGTGGTCTCGAACATTGGAGCTCCAGCATACAAGATGGCTAAACATCTTAATTTTCTTTTAAGAAGCAAAGCGAGTTTCAAGCCACAGTATAGTTTGAAAAATAGCTTAGATTTAATTCACAAAGTTAAAGACGTTATTATTCCACCGAATGCTAAATTGTTGTCATTGGATGTGGACAGTTTGTTTACCAATGTTCCCTATAAAGAGTGTTTACGAGTATTGGGTTCTCATTTTGAGAAACAACGGTTACACCCTGGTGAGACAGATGATCTTATTAATTTGACTAGTATTTGTATGGAACAAAATTATTTTAGATTTAACAATCAATATATTAGACAAAGAGAAGGTTTAGCAATGGGTTCCCCCTTGAGTCCTCTGATGGCCGAGTTATTTATGGACAATTTTGAATGTCAACATTTAGTTAACGATCCCAATATTCTTTTTTACTTTCGATATGTGGACGATGTTATTATTTGTTGGACAGGTACTCTCCGTCAAATTGATTTATTTGTTGTTGAGATCAACAATATCCACCCCAAAATTAAGTTTAAATTAGAACTAGAAGAAAATCGGTCTCTTAACTTTTTAGATTTGACTTTGACGAGGGTAATTGATAAACTAGATTTTCAAATTTACCGTAAACCAACACACACGGATATTGCTATTCCTTCTTCGTCTTGTCACCCCATTCAACATAAATTAGCAGCCTTTCATAGTTATGTACACCGGTTATTGACAGTTCCTTTGTCTTCTGAGAATTATAATAATGAATTACATATTATTTATCAAATTGCTATTTCAAACGGGTACAATAAGGAAGTGGTAGATAATTTGATAAAAAGGAAACTACAAGATAGGGTTCGATCATTACTTTTTGCGGGTCCACGGGATAAAATCAACAAATATGTGGGTAGTTTGTCATACATGGGCCCAGTTTCGGATAAAATCGCAAACGTGCTTAGGAAAAACAACGTTCATGTAGCGTTTCGAACCAATAATAATCTGCGTCATCTTTGTAATGGTAAGGACCGGATGGAGAACCACAAAAAAACCGGTGTTTACAAGTTGGTTTGTGATGAGTGTGACGGGGTGTATGTGGGTCAGACTGGCCGCAAATTTGAAACTAGGTTTAAAGAACATAAGGCCGCGTATAGGAATAGTCATCCAGAGCAGTCCCATTTCGCTAAACATTTAATTGAGTCCGGTCACTCTCTGCGGAGTGATAATACGTATAATGTTTTACATGTTTGTGACAAGGGTTTCCGTTTGTGTGTATTGGAACAATTAGAAATTTTAAGACATTGCAATAATAGGTATACATTGTTGAACGACCAAACCAACTTAGTTTCATCACCTTTGTTGCGTATTTTCACTGGAAATGCGTCACAAGTAACAGGCGGCGATGACGTAATCGTAAATATGGTGCAATAGTGGCATGACCTTGCGGATTCATAGCGATTCATTCTGGCTCAAACTGGTTCACGGCGATGCAGCAGTGCAGTCGCACTAGCTCAGGCGCGTGGCCTATATAAGGGAATTTGTCACCATTGCTCAGGCACTCTCAGTCCAGCATTCGACGAGTCAACATCACCCGAAGATGCCTCGTGCAGAGGCGAAACACGTGTCGTATTGACGTCAGACGTTTGGTATTTGGATCGAGGTATATGTTTTTTATTGTGTTTTTTATATTATATGTATATGAATATATAAGTGTTTCGATACTTGTATTTGGGTAGGGTTTGTTTAGCTTGGGGGTTTTTTATTGTGTATATATATTTATATATATTATTTGTATATAAGTTTTTTTTTTTTTTTTTTTTCATTAGTTCAATCTGGGGTTGGGTTTTGTTTAGCGTGGGGTTTTACTTGTGTTAATTTTACCATTTATCATTTGTCTGACTTACAGTTTTGGCGGAAGTAAGCTACATATTTTTATTTTGTTCATTTTAAATATGGATTTCCGCAAAGTAACGCCTGAATCTATCAATTATATCAAATCGGCAAGCATAGCCGAACAGGCACAACTTTACATCAAGTTGACCAAACTCCATCGTTTAGCTGCTCAGAACGTTTGGTTTAATCAGCAGTGTAAACATTTAAATGTTATTCCTAATTACATCAATATTCGTACCAGTACACACAACCGGGCTAGTACTATCGCTTTATCGAAAGCTAAGAACATTTGGTTAAATGAAGAGTGTAGGCATTGGTTTTCAGTCAGAGATAACCTCAAAATTCATTTGAAGGTTTTATATTCAGAGTTGAGTTTTAGATTACATAATATAGAGTTTGATATTTTGGATTTTAAGGCTAGGGATTTGGCTAACCCATAAGCTCACGAGAAATACTTGACTCAGTCTAGGAAGTTGGATAGGTTGATTAATAACAGATCAAATGTTATTTACGTTTCGGACGTGCCCGTTAGCAGCCACTCCTTTTACCCTCGTGTTAAAAACTTGACTAGTATTGATTTTCCAACTTCAGAAATTTCTTTATTAGAGAAAGGTTTGAAATATAATCTTAGTTCAAAACTATCTCAAAAATCATTGGAAACTTTGGCAGTAGATTCAGAAATTGCGTGTTGTTTAGGTAAACAGGATGTTGCTGTTAAGCATCTCGTAGCATCTCAGATTAAGAAATCCAATACTCTCAATAATAATAATAATCCCCAGGTACCAGAGTTTAGGCTTTATAAATCATTGCAGGAGAGATTGTGTCAAAATGATTTGGTAATTTCAAAAGCCGATAAAGGTAATACAGTAGTAATATTGGATAGGGATTCATATAACCAGAAGGTCTACGAGGTTATTCGGGGTGAGGAATTTGAAATTTTGGATTCAGATCCAACTAATAAGTTTACATTAGATTTGAAAATGGCCATAAAAAACATAACGTATATTCCACCAGGGCCTCTCAAAAATATTGTGCCCATGAATCCACGTTCACCTTGTTTGTATGGCTTACCTAAGACTCATAAAATCAATATCCCTATACGTCCTGTGGTCTCGAACATTGGAGCTCCAGCATACAAGATGGCTAAACATCTTAATTTTCTTTTAAGAAGCAAAGCGAGTTTCAAGCCACAGTATAGTTTGAAAAATAGCTTAGATTTAATTCACAAAGTTAAAGACGTTATTATTCCACCGAATGCTAAATTGTTGTCATTGGATGTGGACAGTTTGTTTACCAATGTTCCCTATAAAGAGTGTTTACGAGTATTGGGTTCTCATTTTGAGAAACAACGGTTACACCCTGGTGAGACAGATGATCTTATTAATTTGACTAGTATTTGTATGGAACAAAATTATTTTAGATTTAACAATCAATATATTAGACAAAGAGAAGGTTTAGCAATGGGTTCCCCCTTGAGTCCTCTGATGGCCGAGTTATTTATGGACAATTTTGAATGTCAACATTTAGTTAACGATCCCAATATTCTTTTTTACTTTCGATATGTGGACGATGTTATTATTTGTTGGACAGGTACTCTCCGTCAAATTGATTTATTTGTTGTTGAGATCAACAATATCCACCCCAAAATTAAGTTTAAATTAGAACTAGAAGAAAATCGGTCTCTTAACTTTTTAGATTTGACTTTGACGAGGGTAATTGATAAACTAGATTTTCAAATTTACCGTAAACCAACACACACGGATATTGCTATTCCTTCTTCGTCTTGTCACCCCATTCAACATAAATTAGCAGCCTTTCATAGTTATGTACACCGGTTATTGACAGTTCCTTTGTCTTCTGAGAATTATAATAATGAATTACATATTATTTATCAAATTGCTATTTCAAACGGGTACAATAAGGAAGTGGTAGATAATTTGATAAAAAGGAAACTACAAGATAGGGTTCGATCATTACTTTTTGCGGGTCCACGGGATAAAATCAACAAATATGTGGGTAGTTTGTCATACATGGGCCCAGTTTCGGATAAAATCGCAAACGTGCTTAGGAAAAACAACGTTCATGTAGCGTTTCGAACCAATAACAATCTGCGTCATCTTTGTAATGGTAAGGACCGGATGGAGAACCACAAAAAATCCGGTGTTTACAAGTTGGTTTGTGATGAGTGTGACGGGGTGTATGTGGGTCAGACTGGCCGCAAATTTGAAACTAGGTTTAAAGAACATAAGGCCGCGTATAGGAATAGTCATCCAGAGCAGTCCCATTTCGCTAAACATTTAATTGAGTCCGGTCACTCTCTGCGGAGTGATAATACGTATAATGTTTTACATGTTTGTGACAAGGGTTTCCGTTTGTGTGTATTGGAACAATTAGAAATTTTAAGACATTGCAATAATAGGTATACATTGTTGAACGACCAAACCAACTTAGTTTCATCACCTTTGTTGCGTATTTTCACTGGAAATGCGTCACAAGTAACAGGCGGCGATGACGTAATCGTAAATATGGTGCAATAGTGGCATGACCTTGCGGATTCATAGCGATTCATTCTGGCTCAAACTGGTTCACGGCGATGCAGCAGTGCAGTCGCACTAGCTCAGGCGCGTGGCCTATATAAGGGAATTTGTCACCATTGCTCAGGCACTCTCAGTCCAGCATTCGACGAGTCAACATCACCCGAAGATGCCTCGTGCAGAGGCGAAACACGTGTCGTATTGATGTCAGACGTTTGGTATTTGGATCGAGGTATATGTTTTTTATTGTGTTTTTTTATATTATATGTATATGAATATATAAGTGTTTCGATACTTGTATTTGGGTAGGGTTTGTTTAGCTTGGGGGTTTTTTATTGTGTATATATATTTATATATATTATTTGTATATAAGTTTTTTTTTTTTTTTTTTTTTTTCATTAGTTCAATCTGGGGTTGGGTTTTGTTTAGCGTGGGGTTTTACTTGTGTTAATTTTACCATTTATCATTTGTCTGACTTACAGTTTTGGCGGAAGTAAGCTACATATTTTTTTTTTTTTTTTTTTTTTTTTATATTTTTATTACTTATTTTATTTTAATTTTTTTAGTTTACTATTGAGTTATTTTTCAAAGTGTACTGTGTTCTACTTGTCAAGCCCTTTAATTTGATACCCATATAGAGGGGATTGAAAACTAAAAAAGTAATTCAGCATTTTGTGGTGGCGGCCATCTTGAATTTGGAATTTATGTAGTGTACTATATTCTAATAGTTAAGTTTCATTTCATACCCATATTGAGGGGATTGGAAAAAAAAGTAATCTGCCATTTTGTGGTGGCGGCCATCTTGGATTTGGAATTTTCATGGTGTACTGTATTCTACTAGATAAGCCCTATAATTTGATATACAAACTGTGGGGTTTGAAAAAAAAGTTATTCGCTATTTTGTGGCGGCGGCCATCTTGGATTTACAATGATCTTATGATAAAATTGTAACAGGTCCAAACCTGTACATTGAAGATATTTTGTACATATATTTTTGAGGCTTTTCGTATTCTATACTGAAGCCAAAACTGCTATTTTTTCATTTTTGACTGTCTGTCTGTCTGTCTGTCTGTATCTTGGCTAGGCATCACTCAACAACTGAATGAATTTAAATGAAACTTGGTATGATTTGAGTTCATACCACGAGGTAGGACATAGGATACTTATCATTCCGAAAAATTAAACGGTACCCGCAGGATAGGGGTTGAAAGTTATTTTAATAAACACTCTGAAACTACTGGACGGATTTGATGTACCTTGGCACAGTCATAGTTTATATGATGGATTAAAATTTTGGATACTTCTTATTCCGAAAAAATAAAGGGTTCCTGCGGGATAGGGGTCCAAATTCTGTACATTGAAGATATTTTGTAGTAACAACTGTTTTTTTTAAAGTTTTGTCTTTCTGTCTGTATCCTGGCCGCGCATCACGCCAAAACTACTGAATAAATTCAAATGAAACTTGGCATGATTTGAGTTCATATTACGAGGTAGGACATTGGATACCTTTGATACCGGTAAATTAAAGGGTCCTCGCAGGATAGGGGTATTTTATTTGGAGTTGGTATTCATGTTTTACAGTTTATAGTTACTTCCGTTGTTCACCTCTAGGATACTCAAGGAATATTCCTCCATATTTCAAATACCTAGGCCCACCGGTTTAGGCTGGGCGTTGTCTGTCAGTCAGTCAGTCAGTCAGTCAGTCAGTCAGTAGGTATGCCACGGTACTGTTTTATAGGCATGATTAAAATAATGTAATAAAACACATATTTTTATTATTCGGCCCAAAAGTGAAGGGCATCTATACTTATAATAAAGCAGCAAGTACCAAAAAAACTGTAACGGGAAGCTATTTAAAAAAAAACTAGGATACTAAAAATAATCTACTATAAACGAATAAAACATTTTTAAAATTCGTGTCTTTCAACAGAACAACAAACATGTCTGTTAGCCTGTTCACGCATCACGTAAAAATTACTGGACTGATTGCGATTCGGTTTTCACTGTTGGATGGCTTAGGGTTTGACTTAAAAACCGGTGTACTGTACTTATTATCCCAATCCTATGAGTAGAAGCCGAACAATCGAAAAAACTTTTTAACTGCTGAAGGAATTTTGTTTAAATGTTGGTATATTGCTATTTTAGGTCTTGGAATAGAGAAATAGCCACGCGTGCGAAGCCGCGGGTAGAGCTACGACTGAATATACATAATTGTTTTGTTAGCAGAACTAAAGGTGTGTACTAAATTTAAGATCAATCGGTCAACAGGAAGGGGGTAAAACATCAATTACTAGATTATACCCAAACAAACAAATAAACAAGCAAAAAAACAAACAGGTCAAGCTAAATAAAACCGTTTAATTAATAAAAACAGGCATTTATTTTAGTGAGAATGGTTGCTAACCAACTTTATATCGTTATAGAATGAAAAATGATATGAGTAACCTAAAGATGATTTTCAAAAAACCTATTCAATAATACCCCACTCAACATAGTTCGTCAACTGTAATTTTTTTCTTTTTCGCAATATGGCGTCTCGTTGTCGCCATAATGAATTTTGATTATTGTCATGTCTTTATTAGCACTCGCAAATGGATTGACGTAATAATCATCAAAATTGGTTTACGCGTTTGGTCCTTAAAGTGCTACAAAGTAACAAACATAACATGCATACGCTGATAAACACCCACCGTGTAGTCGGGTAAAAAACCAGGCAAGCTAAAGAAACCTCGACCAAAATTAAAAGTTACAGTTTCTTAAAAAGTTCTATTTTACTTTCAAGAAGCTACTCGTTAGCTTAGAACATCTAGGGCGATAATTAGAGCAATACAACGAAGCCAGGGGGCGCTGTGCTGAGATCGTCGGGACTCGGGAACCGTCATACGTTGCGTAGCCGGCGTCCATTCACTCCGCACCCCCGCTTTCTACCAACCTCATTTCCCCCTAGGAGGGCGAGCGAATAGAATCCATCGCCAATCCCTCAGTCCGTGTTTGAGACGAGCATAGGACGCTCGCTCCGCGCTTTCTCCGTGCAAAAACCTCGCGATCTTTCGCAAACTAATTCAAGTGCATCTGACAATTCGTTTTTCGAACTTGTTCTGTCTCTAGTTTTTAAATTATTTTTTCAGTGTTTTGTTTATTCAGCCAGTGTTACTTTATTATTTTTAATTGCGTGTGTTTCGAGTCGGTGTTACTGTGCCTACAGCAGTTTTGTGGACAGCGGCGTTTGGCAAACTTACGTAAGTGATATTTACTGCATTGCGTTTAAATGAAGGTTTGCAACTATTTTATGGTATTCCCTCGATACTACTCTACACGTACGAGTATATTGTGTACCTATCTATAAAAATTATCTACGATTTCGGTTTCGATCACTGTAGTTTTCGTCAACAGTAAATTTTGATCGGATTTTGCTTAGAACGTAAGAAGACTATAAAAAAAGAAAACCCGATCTCGCATTTTCCTAAGGAGGCCGGCATGAAGTAGATTCAATTAGGGGATGAATCGAGACGGCAAAGTGGGGTAGTTGTGTGTGACGCAGACCTAATAACAGCTTTTTTGTTATATATCGTTGTATCATAGCTGCTCTACTTCAATATCTGCTCTACAAAAGTCGATAGATACCTATACCTACCTACTTACATAGCATAGAGGGTAGGTACCTACCTATAGAGTTGTTTTAATTATTTAACGCATTTAGGGTGAAGTCGAAATAAATTGGATTTAGCAGGAAGTAGGTGGAGATGGTCTTGATTCAAATTTGTGTTTATGGTTGTACCTACATAAGATTTATAGGTTCGGAAAATACTTAAGTAGTAGCTACCTACCGACCGGCGACGTCGATGAAAGCTTTTTCATTGCAGTTTTACAACAATACAATACAAACCAAGGGTTAAGGGGAAGAATTAGCTAAGTCAGATTTAAAAAACTTTACAGGAGAGTCAATTTAAGTCATGGAAGCATTTTATGGGACTTGAAATATGCTCACACATTAAATTGAATGATTTTGAAGGGATATTTTGTACGTAATATATAATTTGGAATTGTTTTCTGTATAAAATATGCCTAATAATAATAATAACCGAAGTTTCATAATATGGGTGCAATCGTCTGAGCAAATTTATTTATTTATTTATTCTAACATTCCTGTGGGTGGGCATTACAGTTTCCCAATTCACCCACCCAAGGATCAAGAGCAAGTAGTTACACCAAAAAAATAATTAACAAATAAATAACACACACTCACAATCAATACACATTTACACTAATAATTTAGTACAGAAACTCAGCCAAAAATTAGGCACTTGCCAACTTTGGACTTTCTATTATTAAATCCATTGCCGCTTTGTGAAACTCGTCATATGTACATTTAAATAAATCCAGATCCTGCCCAACCAACACACTAGTGGAAATTAGCCTATTTTGTAACTTTAAGATGTATAATAGCGGCATTTGAGTACAGGAAGCAGTCTTAAGTTACATAACTGCTTCCGCGAACGTCTGTAGGTACAAAATGTACCAAAAGTGGCAGTATAGGAATCAAATACCACCCTTGTCTTTATAATAGTTTATCCTAGAACCAATTTACCACTTACACCTTTTATAGAGAGTTATGAAGAGCATTTGTCACTGAAAGTTTTATGAGGGTTTCTCTTGTTACTGTTATACGCCGCTCTACTGCATAAGAGAGTTAATTGTAGGCCATATATAGCAGTTGCATAAGAGTTCGAATAACCACTCAAGTTCTACTAGAAGTTCCATAATAGGGGTAATATTATACTCTCATAAAGACTCAAGTTCTAAAAAGACAATCAATGTAAGTAAAGATCTACTTGAGGTCTTTAAATGGAACAAGAGCTACCTTGAGTAATATAATAGAGATTATGTGCACCGTTGTACAGACTTAGTCAATCCGCCATTTCTCAAGAAAATTGACTATTTACTTGCAAAATTCATACATTACAATTAAGTGTTTCATTGAAATTAACCTTTTTTTTTACAATATACAAACGAACAATTGCAGATAATAAACTGTCGATACTTAATAAAAATACTAAATCATTTAATTTGAAAAAGTCAATACTATTAAGCAAATATTTCTTCCATTTTGATGTTATTTCGAAAGCGCTTAAAAATTACAGGAAAAAAAACATAAATATACACAGTAAACATGAAAGCGTTTTTATCCGCTCGTGTTTAACATAATCTTAAGGCACATATGAATTATTTACTTAACAATAATATTTTAATGATGTCCGATTACAATATTAATTACACTTTACCATTTTGACATACATACATTTTTACATATTTGAATACATTCATTTATCAGTCATTTTTTTAGTCATTTTTTTTAGTCGTCCACTCGTTAACAAAAGTAGCACTCTCAGTTCACGTTAGTGTGGCGTTAATCATCCGTTGCAGCTCTTGAAGCACCATTTTACTACCCTTGTGCAGTTGTAATGTAACTAAAGTCTATATAAAATTGTGCCCAAAATGCTTCTAGAGCAGCTGCATTAGACCTCCAGAGCACGCTCTTACACTTACGTCTTAGCACCTTTGGGCATAATCAGATTGGCTCTAAAGCCATTATGCAACTAGTTTGTGTTGGTTGGGTTGCCCGGGCCCTGAGCCAGCACATCATTAAGGATAAATTCCAAGACTTAGCCTGTTTTTTCCGTGAGGTACCTATAATACGAGTATCTCATTTTGTTTATTTAAATGCAGACTAACAATAGTTATTTGTTATGCAAGGCTGCAAAGTGATTTTTTGGCGATAGTACTTGTATTGAAACCTGAGCAAGTGAAGGATTCTAGGATTATATAGACAAATATAGAATCCTGAGCGTAGCGAGGGTTTCAAAAGTACGAGACGCCAAATAACTTTGCTGCCGTGCGCAACACAAAACTTTTCACCTCACTACAGCGAGGAAAATGCTAGGTGCAAGAAAAACAGCTAAAATAATATATTAAATTAGTGTTTATAATAATAATATAAAATGCGCCGTCGCGGGATGCCTGGCAGATGTGTAAACATAATAGAATAGAGTCGAAAAGAATCAAATAGAATAGATTCGAAATGAGTCGAATAGAGTCGAATAGGGTTGAAAAGAGTCAAATAGAGTCAAATTGAAACGAAAAGAGTCGAGTAGGGAAGAATAGAGTTGATTAAAGTTAAAAAGAGTAAAGTAGAGTCGAGTAGAGTAGAATACAGTAGAATAGAGTAGAGTAGAATAGAGTAGAATACAGTAGAACACAGTAGAACAGAGTATAACAGAGTATAACAGAGTAGAACAGAGTAGAACAGAGTAGAACAGAGTAGAACAGAGTAGAACAGAGTAGAACAGAGTAGAACAGAGTAGAACAGAGTAGAACAGAGTAGAACAGAGTAGAACAGAGTAGAATAGAGTAGAACAGAGTAGAACACAGTAGAACACAGTAGATTAGAGTAGAACAGAGTAGAATAGAGTAGAACACAGTAGAACAGAGTATAACAGAGTATAACAGAGTATAACAGAGTAGAACAGAGTATAATAGAGTATAATAGAGTAGAATATATTAGAATAGAGTAGAATATATTAGAATAGAGTAGAATAGAGTAGAATAGAGTAGAATAGAGTAGAATAGAGTAGAATAGAGTAGAATAGAGTAGAATAGAGTAGAATATAGTAGAACAGAGTAGAATAGCGTAGAACAGAGTAGAACAGACTAGAACACAGTAGAATAGAGTAGAACAGAGTAGAATAGAATTGAAAATGAAAAGAGATGAATAGAGTCGAGTAGAGTGGAGTAGAGTCGCGTAGAGTTGCGTAGTGTCAAGTAGAGTCAAATAGAGACGAGTAGAGTTGAGTAGAGCCGAGTAGAGCCGATTAGAGTCGAGTAGAGTCGATTAGAGTCGAGTAGAGTTGATTAGAGTCGAGTATAGTCGAGTAGTGTCGAGTAGAGTCAAAAAGAGGCGAATAGAGACGAATAGAGTCAAGTTGAGTAGAATCGAATCGGATAATAATATAATATAAATTAGTAATAAAGTATTTTCAGTGAGTTGTCGGTATAGAAAATTATTTTAAAAACTTTTTCCACGCTAGCGGGTAAAATGCAATTTTGCACTCAGATTTTGAATGACAAACAGAATCTTTCCGAGCTTGTGAGGTGAAAACACATTTTTCATAGCATTTTTGGCGGAGGCCTATGTTCAGCAGTGGACTTCTAAAGGCTGACATGATGATGATGACAGTTTAAATGTATTGATGATTCTCTACATAAATAATTATGTTCCTTCCTTACATTTTGTGGAAGGCAAATAGGATTTTTAAGGCATGCCAAAAATAAAACAAGACCGATTGCCAATGAAATTGGCATCTTTGTTTTTAAACGGGCTGTGAATGGGTATCTTTATGAACTAAATACTTACTACAAAATAAAAACAATCTTTTAGCTAGTAATATGAAAACATAACGATTGTTATAAGGTAGCCACCTACTTCCCGCCCGCGACTTTGTCCGCGCCCTTATGAACTAAATACTTACTACAAAATAAAAACAATCTTTTAGCTAGTAATATGAAAACATAACGATTGTTATAAGGTAGCCACCTACTTCCCGCCCGCAACTTTGTCCGCGCCCTTATGAACTGAATACTTACTACAAAATAAAAACAATCTTTTAGCTAGTAATATGAAAACATAACGATTGTTATAAGGTAGCCACCTACTTCCCGCCCGCGACTTTGTCCGCGCCCTTATGAACTAAATACTTACTACAAAATAAAAACAATCTTTTAGCTAGTAATATGAAAACATAACGATTGTTATAAGGTAGCCACCTACTTCCCGCCCGCGACTTTGTCCGCGCCCTTATGAACTAAATACTTACTACAAAATAAAAACAATCTTTTAGCTAGTAATATGAAAACATAACGATTGTTATAAGGTAGCCACCTGCTTCCCGCCCGCGACTTTGTCCGCGCCCTTATGAACTAAATATTTACTACAAAATAAAAACAATCTTTTAGCTAGTAATATGAAAACATAACGATTGTTATAAGGTAGCCACCTACTTCCCGCCCGCGACTTTGTCCGCGCGGACAACAGTTTATCGCGAAAAAAAAGCATCCTATGTTCTTCTAAGATATTAAAAACCAATGCAAAAGTATAGCACCAACCATAGGCACCAACGCTTTTGATGTTTTTTAACAGACTTGTTATTTCGTTTCCATGGAAAACGTTCCTTACAGCGAGTAATCAACATTTCCTAGTTTTCCCGTGGAAACTTTCAATTTTCCGGGATAAAAAGTACCCTATGTTTGATTCCATGATGATTTTGATTTTGACCTCCATTCCGAATTTCATCAAAATCCGTTATCGCGTGAAAGCTCCCCAGACAAACAAACAAACAGACAACGTTTCACTTTTATATATTGGTATGGATGTTTCTTTCTATTTTCTTATAAATACGACAGATAGACAAACAGCGATCCCATAACAAAGACTTCGGTTTTGTACGGAGCCCTAACAATGACATTAAATCATTACCTCATAATGTAAGGTCGCCGGCGGATAGCTTAATTCGGCATTTAATTATCTGTCTTGGCTTTTGACTCCGGCGACATATAGTATAGATCACTACAGTGGTAGAGCAAGGTGTTCTACAGAACTTAGAACACTGAGGCAAGAAGATTTTAAAATGTCGGCGTCTACACCCCCTTACAAACGAGTGAAGCATAGCAAATGGCGCTTGTGTATGTATGCGTGAATATATAATTTGTGGTTGACACAAAATCTCATCAAAAAAGACGGCATTGTTTTTTATTTTCCGTGAGACCTTGACAGAATTAACACTACTTACCCGGTTTCTGAGGTACTTTTATCGATGGTTTACCATTCAATAGCTGAATCTGACCAAATCTGATTAATTTCAATTAGGGTCAAAATCGTGTGACACCTTTTAAATGATTTTGGAGCTATGTGCCTACATTACAAAAAATAACATCACACGATTTTGACCATTATTGACATTAATCTGATTTGTGTGACGTTACAAGGTCGAGATCTTGTTGCGATGTGGCGGCCAATGGGCATAACGTGTTGTAAGCAGAGCTGACGTCACGATTTTCGTTATTAGGATCGTCCATTACAAGTGATGAAACAACACCAAAATACTAGGCACACTGCACAATTTATTGCAACACACTTACACAAACTCCAAATCACAGGAAAATCTTAGCTATCTCTTAAATAATTACAAGTACTCACACTTCTTATCAGCTCAGCCGCCCCCGCAGTAAAAGTGGCCCGAGCACTCTGAATATTCTCTGCTCAACATGGCGGCGTGCCATTCGACCATTTCCTTCAGAGTGCTTAGTCAATTTTACTAACATTTATAAACATCGAATTATTAACAATGCTTAAACTTATCGTTAATTAATTATTTTACTAATTTTAAGGGCTATATTAAAATATCCAGACATTTATTTCAGTGAGCACAACAAACTTCTGTGTGTTGTTTTAAAATAGCGAAATAAATGTTTGGTTAAATTTAGAATGGCTATAGCCTATGATTAAATGTAATGATAGTTAATTATTAAATTATTAAATCAATATAGCATTTTACAGTTAGTTTCCAAGTATTAAAAGTGAGTTGTAAAGAAATTACTTATTTCAAAGACAACAACAATCAATCATCTTTTAAAACTAAATAAATAAAAACTAACTCCAAAGACAAAATTATTAAAGAATGTAAGATTGGTTTTGCTTAAAATCATTACCTAAATGTTACAATTAATTGTTAATCTTAATTAAATTAATTTACGCTTGGTCTTGCGTCGACATATATATATAAAAAAAGACAAAAAAATTGGCCCATGATAGTCTATACGTGAACCTGAATACGAGTCGATTGTATATATATACACAATCGATTATATATATATATATATATATATATATTTAATTTTAATTTTAATTATTTTTAATATGTTATATAATTAAATATATATATATATATATATTTATAATTATATATATATATATATATATATATATAATTAAAGTTACAATATATTGTAACTTTTAAACTTTCGCGATTCGAACACATAGTTAAATATTTAAACGGGACTTAATCGTGCTGATATATATATATATATATATATACTCAATCGATTATATATTTATTTATTTTTAATTTTATATTTATATTTATATATATATATAATTATAAATTATATAAAAAAATATAATTATATATATATTATATATATATATATATATTATATATAATTATATATATATAATTATATAAAATATTAAAAATAATTAAAAATTAAAATTAAATATTATAAAATTAAAGTTACAATATATTGTAACTTTTAAACTTTCGCGATTCGAACACATAGTTAAATATTTAAACGGGACTTAATCGTGCTGAAAACTTAATATTTATTTACCTCTACGTTTCGATCAAGTTGCATTGATCGTGGTCACGAGAAGACTGAAGTAGCGGGTGTCAGCGTCGAGAAGGGCGAGCGTTGTCTCCAACTACCCGCATTTGGTTTTGTAAAAATTCAGAATTGTCACGACACACGACACTAACGACATCTGCAGATATCTTCTGACATAAACCGCGACGCGAACACTTGCTTATCACGGGATTCCAGGACGCAGCCAGCTTGAAACCATCCTCTCGGTTGAAATTGGGATACTTTTTAATTTCAACCGCTTCACGTACAATCCTGGAGTAGTAGTGACGTTCCGTGGAGAGGATCTTCAGGTCATGGAGTTCAATCCAGTGATTAGGGCCCGATTCGAGCAAATGCTCAGCAATTGCAGATTTATTTATCTAGCGGTTCTTTACAGCTGTTGGTCCGATTTTGACAATCGAGGTTCAATCGACTCGTATTCAGGTTCACGTATAGACTATCATGGGCAATTTTTTTTACCCGTCTATTGCAAAGCAGAGGAAGGGTTATGTGTTCAAACTAAAAACTTGATCCGATTTTGAAAAGCGAAGTGTCAATCGATTCGTCTTCATTGACTGAGAGAGCGCCTCCGTTAAGCGTTAAGCGTCTCCGTTTCAGCTTGGTCAAAAATGCTTTAGTACTAGTACGTCCGCTCGCCGCCCGTCCGGCTGCCCGGATCTCTGTTCTCCTCTACATGTCGCATTTCACAACCGATCTAAACGAAACTTGGTACCTATACAGGTTAAAATATTTTTTTTAAGTCGTGGTGATTGGGGGGGTACTTTGCCCAAAAAGGGCATAAACGGGGCTACTGAATATCTCCGCCTTTTTGGTGGTTCTTTTTTTATTTGAAAGGTAGTAACTTAAAGTTGGTGTCATAAAAAATTGGTGAAGATTTAATGAGGATCTTCGGCATGATGAGCAGGATAGCTCTCAAAATGCAGTAAATTGCTTACTTGTAGGTTTCTACCAGTGAAATCAGCCCCTTACTCTCTAGGTAGGGATTGATGGAGGACCTTGGTTATTAATGTTAGTTGTACAATACGATAACTAGACGGCGCTACTGTGCACTGCTAGATTATTTGCAAAAAAGTTTGTACGCGTGAGGTCTACAGCTCACAGAGCCACTAGTTTACCTATAGTGTCATAGGCTTTTTTTTACCCTACTACGGCAAGGCAAAAGAATGGTTATATGTTCAAACTAAAAACGTGGTCCTATTTCGACAAGCGAGGTATCAATCGATTCGTTTTCATTTATAGAGTGTCATAGGGTTTTCTTTTTACCCGACTACGGCAAGGCAAGACTTTAATGGTTATGTGTTCAAACTAAAACTTGGTACGATTTTGACAATCGATTCGCCTTCATCGCAAGCTTTGAGTATAGTAATGTATACTCAAAGATCGCAAGAGTGTCCATAGAATATATTTTTACCCGACCGTAGTCGGGTTTTAGTTTTGAACTTATATCTTGTTTCCGTAGATTTGCTAAACATAGGTTATCATCATTCGGAAACGTCAACTGCTGTACGAATGTAGAAGCACAGAATAAATAACTACTTAGAAATCCCACATACATGCCACAGAGATCGGTTGCTTCCTGCTTTCATCCAGAGGCTCCCGCGTCGTCGGGCCAACTCGCGGGGACCGTACGTCCTCCACTTCGACTTCCAGGCCGTGGTCGCCACTCGAGAACCAATGGCTATCGACCTATGTACTATGTGGACTGCCCATTCATCAACAGCCTACATAAGTCCACTGCTGGACATAGGCCTCTCCTAATGTGCGCCACTTAGTCCGATCTTCGGCTCTACTCATGTAATTGCTGCCAGGTCGTCGCTCCGTCATCCTGGCGACCGCCATATGGTGGTATATCCGTTCGAAAATCTGGGCAGCTAAATAGCACAGACCGGTGACGGACACCAGCGTCAACGGTGCGAAGAGTTGCGCCCTGCGGTCGCCAACCCGCCTGCCCAGTGTGGCGATTATGGGCATTTCCACCAAATAACAGACACCACAAATAACCGGCCCCCAGTTCCCGGCCGCTCTGCTAATCCTGCACTGCCCATTGCCACTTGAAAACTCTAATTCCATGAGAGCTAAATGTCTGTAGTTTAATTCGACTGTAGATTTCTTAATTTTGGATCACATAGCTCACGGAGAAACACGAAGCAGATACCTCTCCATAGCTCATTAGGTAACTTAATTAAAGTAGGTTAGGTACCAAGCTGTTAATTAATGGTTCCTTCATCTTCTCTAATTATTGTTGGTACCTGCCCGCCCACACCACCAAAGCAACGATCCCAATGATTTATTTTCAACCGAACCAAACCAATCAAATCGCGAAAACATCCCCAATTTGTGTTTCAATGATTTCCACAATTAATTTGATTTGACTAATATTTGCTGGCAACATCGGGCCCCGCCTCGCAATCAACAAATTAATATCGGCTTTACATCTGTAACAAGATGTGCCGGAGCTTGATAAATGGAGTTTCATTAAATATTCGCATAGGCACCTAGCTGTGAACCTCAATGACACAGGATAAGTCTAACAGTGGAAACACTTCAATCAGTTGCTAGCCAGCAGGAGCCAAAGATAATAGATGGCGTGACGGAGAGTGTTCTCTTCCAACTGCCAACAGATTAGGCTGTTAGATTGTTAGCAGTTGGAAGAGAAATTAAAGATTCCCTTGTCCTCGAAACAGATAGGCACGAAAAAAAAACAGAAATGAACCTGACACAGCCAAGGAAGTTCTATGTACTTACGTACAACTGGAATGATATCTTTATAATACAAAAGTAGTCTTACCAAAAACGTTCACGAAAATGGGAAGTCATTCTTCTTCTTCTCTCTCTCGTACAATGTTTACAACGTTTTTTTTTGTCTAACGAAATATTTACTGTCATCTGAGATTGGCACTATAAATAAGAAAGAGACACCAATATCTTCAGCTCAACTTCCTTGTCTCTACGTTAAACCACAGGTCCCGGGTGATAACAATTGATAGAGCAATCATTAAGCCAAGTCATTCCCATTGGGCGGCATAACAAATTTTGACACTAGAGGTCGGCAATATCTCATTTGACATAAGTACACAAACATTTCTTCCGAGTTTCTCTACTTATGCTTGTCACACTGTGCCCGACTTACGGAGCTGCGTAAATAAATAAATAGTCAAGGAAAATCCGAAGCTAACAGGTTAATGGGTCAACCTAATGGGTGGTGGGGGGTCACGGGAAACATCCGCTTTCTTTGATGTATTAACTAATTGACATACTGTCAAGCTAATGCCGAGTAGGTTTGGTTGTTAAGCTGAAGAGTATTTAGTAGGATACGCAGTATCTTCTAATAGTCTGTGGTAGTAGGTATCTAAGGCCCACTTGTACGAAAACAAAACAGTAACAGTATCTAGTTAGTCCAAAAATTATTGTTTTCTCGTTCGCGCTACTGTCTGCGTATGTCTCTCTATCCTACTTGTCTTAAATTTTTAGCCCAGACTAGGCTAGAGCCCGGGGCTAAGACAGCTGTGCAAGTGGACCTAAGTTAGCATACTATGTCTGTTTTATTAACTCCCGAACGCGAGATGAGAGGGGTGTTATAAGTTTAGGGTGAATGTGTGGTATGTCTATCTGTGGCATCGTATCGTAGTCGTAGCTCCCAAACGAATGGACAGATTTTGATGCGTTTTTTATTGTTTGAATGCTGATGTGATCGAGATGGTTCTTAGCTATAAAAGGGGGGAGGGGAGAGAATCGTAGCAAAAGAATGAACCAATTTTGATGCGGTTTTTTATGTTTGGAAGCTAATGTGATCGAGATAGTTCTTAGCTATAATGGGGGAAGTTCGGGAGTTATATAAACTTTTAATTTGTGCTTGTATGACTGTTATAACGCTCCTCGGAGCAAGGGGCGTGGACAGCGAGTTTAGTAAACCTTTAGCACGAATGTATTCACAACCAAACTCATGGTGATATCAGGCACGCAGGGGATGCGTGCAAACATACAAGTAGGAAGTACAATCCTAGAGTAAGTCAACAAACAAATATTTACGTCGATGGCGTATCATGGAAAAGCTATCGAAACCCGAATATACCGTATTGAAAGCCAGAGCTTCATTTATAGATGCAAAGGGTATTTGCTGTAGAGAACTTCCAATCAACTTAAGAACCACGCTCCTACAATGCTACATCTGGTCCGTTGTTCAACACGCGATTGCAAAGCATGAACAATGAAGGTAGAGCTTAAATAAATTATAGTTTAAAAAAACTAAAAAACAAGCTTTAATATCATTAAACCGAAATAAAAAATAAATTTCAATATAACAATAAAGTGATTAACGAGAAAATTTATGTAAATTGTAAACAGAAGCGTGGGGTGCTCGATATTAATAATTATTTATTTTTTACCAAGATATGTTACTATTTCTATTTCGAAGTACAGAGTTAGTGTAAGAATGTCGTACAAAGCAGCCCACGCTTTTTTTAGGACATTAATTTTCTCGTTAATCACTTTTCTTATATTTTTTACTTTTTAGTTTGGTTTAATGGTATTAAAGCGTGTTTTTTAGTTTTTTTTTGCCTATAATTTATTTTTCTATTTTTTCTTTTTGTAAAAAATACAATACAATTACACTTTAATGCACACAAAAAAAAATACAAATAAGGATATAAATTATAAATTAAAGAGTCCAATTTTTTTGGGTTTTTTTCGGTTTGAATTTAGAAATAGTAAGTTTTTTTTATTATCGTTTAGCCTGATGATCCTGATTAGGATCACGGGACTTTTTTATTAAATTATTGTATTGTCATCAGGCCCTGATAAGTGTGCAAAATTTTGAACTAATCTGACCATTTAAAGTGGGTTAAAAACGAGTTCAAAAATTCAATTACATACAAACATACATACAGGTGAAGCTAATAAAAGCGTGTTAAAAAGTAAAAGAGTTTGAAATGTACTTACCGTGGAATGCTGCGCATCAGTTGGACTGATAAAGTTCCCAACACACAAGTTTTAGAGCGCATGGACTAGAAACACCATTCAACATAGAAAGGTCGCCTGCCTTGGACTCGTACTGCGAAATTACCAACCTCTTATTACAAACTATAATGATGGGCTGAGATTTGGTGCAGAGTGCGCGAATACTCAAGCCAGATCCGACCTTCATTAGAGAAGAAGAATGATGGGCAAATTTATAAACTTGGATCTATATTCAGGATGTCCCGTAATGAGTGGATAATCCTGTAGGTCCTTGTAGGTGGGCAAGGCCGAAAAGAAAAAAAGGTTTTAAAAAAAATAGGTACCTACTAGTTTAGAATCCTCTTGGGGTAGACATGTTTTTAAAGTAGTTGGCCACTCATGGTCTCATACATTTGTTTACACCACAGATGCCCAAACTTAACATTCAAAAAGGAAATCCCAAAACTGTGAACAAGGGTACGAATTTTTCCAAGTTACAAATAATTAGATAATACTACTTTTTTTTTCGCCTTGCTCGCCTTCACACGTACCTGCAGGATTTACATTACGGGACAGTAACTGAAAATGGAATGGAAAACGCCTGTATATAGGCATTTTCAATTCTCTAATATACATACAGAGAGTTTACTTAGAGGTAAGCCTGTTAATATAACAAGTACATAATCAAAGTAAGAGAAATAACAAGACTGCCTTGACAAAACAAAACATTTAAAAAAAGCCTTTGTTACTCGGGATGCTGTAGTTTCTAACGATACCCATCAAAATCTGTACAGGCATTTAAAAAATTTGGTAGAACAAAGAAACTCACATACATACAAACATACATACACATGAACCCCCTATTATGGGCAGTCGTGCAAAGAGAAAGGTAGGTTATCTACGAAAGATGTATCTTCGCAGATTCATTGCAGGCACCATCATCCTTGATTTCGTGCAGTAATCAGTTTGATTTATGTAAAAATTAACTAAATGCAAGCGTAGCTTTTTGGTTCGTTTATTTACTTACTACTATTAATACTTAGCTTAATATTATTAAATTAATTAAGCGGTTAACTTGAAAATTAAATATGTCGCAACTTTTAAACTTAACCTATTTGACTTCACCTCCTCGTTTCTCGGTTCCCGACCTTCATTGTCTCGGATCAAGAACGATCCGCCCGTGGAGCCCAAGTGGAGCCTTTTATTTTCGCAGGTGTCTTTATTTTTTAATAACCGTTCCGTTAAACAGAGATTTTCGCACGAAATATAACGTTGCAATTTATAAAGTGTGACGCCGAGTGCTGTTACTCGGTTTTAAAGGATAGCCATCCTCATTTTTCAAGTAAGGTTCGGTACAATATTATATATATATATATTTATATTCCTCATTATATATTTTTCATTTCAACGTTTTGATTAATGACAGCGTACCTGAACGGTTCTGCGTAGAATGGAACGGATTTTTATTAAAATGAAAGTTTCTGTTCAATTTCCGGACGCCTCAGTGTGGATTTATCTTTGTTTTGTGTCGTTCCAATCTCCTAGGGGTTGTTCAGGCTTTGTAGAATAAATAAGAGTTGGAGTTATGATTGTGTTGCTGCTCAGTTTTCTTGGATTGAGTTTTACCTTTCCTATTAGCGGAGTCGTATCCTTTATTAGGAAAGCCCCTGTTGTTTGATCATATACGTAGTACTATGTGTTCTGTGCTGATAATTAAAAGGTACGGAAAATAATCACGACTGCCCAAAAAACGAGCAGGTTTTAAGGTTCATGTAACTATGTAAGTAAGTTTATTTATTCCAACTTTAAAATGCCTGAATAGATTTGGATATATGAATATCGTTAGAATCCTTATTCCTTACGTCATCCCAAGTCATTTTTTGTTTCGTTAGCTTCATTTTTTGGCTTGGTAGTCATGTTTTTTTCTCTTACCTTTATGATTTATTTTATCCAAAGACTTTTTATTCACCAAAACGGACCCTATTTAATAATAATAATAATAAGTTTATTAAAACATAGGAAGTACAAAGATAGGCAGCGGCTACAAAGATATTTGGGTTTTGTTTTTGAAAGTTGCTGCAACTGTGTGACCTGTCAGTACGTAGTAATGTGCAGTTGTCTGCCTGTCAACCACAAAATAAAACATGAGAAACTCGTTTATTTTAGTACCTATCTCACGCTTTTAGTACATATTATAATAATGCCTCGTCGTAGGTTCGCGCCCAGCAGACTGGAAACAGCAGGTTTTAAACCACTCTGCAATGGCTGGCAATTTGATTCCTGTCTAACTGCGACTGGACCGAGGTTCGTAGGTCGGTATTAACTAAGTTATCAGCCAGCTTTGTGCTGGGCTGTCCACTAAATTGTGTGATCTGCGGTCAGATGGGAATCCAGCGTAGTCTTTCTTTTTACCTTTACTGTGTCAGAGTTCGACTGACAGTAATTAAATAATTTTTTTTTTAGAACTTGGCATCCGTATATGGTTGATATTCCATAGATTCGTACTAAGCGTTTCGCTCTTCGTTTCTTATGTGAACAGCCAAGAAATGGAGTAGGAAACCTTTAAAGCGCTTTTATTTCTCGACAAATTCCTAGAACATGGGTGTCTTCACTTAAAGTCTGCATATCTGCATCGTCACTTTTGCACAGATTGCGCTCAAATACTTTCCAATCGATGATTTATGTAGGTAACATTAAACTTCTGCTTGGGTTTTGTTCATCATCATCATCATCATCATCAGCCTATATTTGTCCAATGCTGGACGTAGGCCTCTCCTAATGCACGCCACTGAGCTCAGTCTTCAGCTCTCCTCATCCATTTTCTTCCAGCCGCTTTTCGCAGGTCGCCACTCCACCTGGCCACAGAGCGTCCTACACTTTGTTTTCCTGAACGTGGTATCGACTCGAGAACTTGTCTACTCCAACTGTTATCGGTTCTTCGAGAAATGTGACCAGTTCACTGTCACTTTTAGCGTGCTATGTCGGCTACCTTGATTCTCTGTCGGATCCCTTCATTACGAATTTTGTCCTTCAGAGAAACTCCAAGCATAGGCTCCAAGGTTCGCTGAGCGACCTTACATTTTATTGGTAGGTAACAAAAACAAAAGTCTTATAGATTCAACCCAGCTTTTTCAATGCAGATTTTTATCACTAAATGTTTGATATCAAAATAAGATTTCTTTACTACATTCAATTTGGCACAGGACGAAGCGTTACAAGTCTGATGGTGGCAAGGAGAGAAACCTTTATTCGACCTATAGGCGTTATGTCCCTTACAAGGGTACAAGGTCCACCCACGTATACATAATTAAAATCTATGACATATGTATGGCGAAGGTGTACATATATGTATGCATCATTTATATATATTATATGTATAAGCACCCGTTATTATTTAACAAGCTTATCCCTTAAACCGGAAGCCCTCAAACCCTAACCGTAACTTCATTATCCCTCGACACAGGGTCATAATTTACTTTCTAGACTTGTGTGGGTTCCAGACCCATTTGTATAACTTGAAGACCCCGCTCATTCCAGATCAGCGAATATGCGCATGTATAAGTAAAATAACTAACTTAATAAAGTTAGGTATGACTTTGAAAGACCCTCTGTTTTTAACACCCGACGACGCAAAAAGAGGTAAGTTATAGTGTCTACATACATATATATGTAAGTTTGCTAGTGTCTGATTTATGTCTGATTTCAGTATGCTTTTTTTATTTGAAAACTAATAGGCGAAATGGTAGCTTGGTTTGTGAGAAGTCTTTGCAATCGTTCCCAAGGTATCAGCTCTGATCACTATTTATGAAGGGATCATGGAACTGTGTGTTTACTAAGTGAAAATGTTCAGTTTCTGTGGTATTCTTTGTACTACTCGCATATAATAATAATAAATTGTTTATTTTGTAACAAGAAATTATGCCACATACATAATACTTATATGGCCACATACATAATCAATCAGTTATATCATTAATTACTTATTTATTTATATCATGTAATTACTTAATCATGCAATAATTTAAACATGTTATTGTATGTATAGTGTAGATTGGTTCCCTAGTTACCACGGTAGGATTCCCTGTGTTTGTGGTAACTAGTTCTCTTCTAAGGATTTCAAATTATTAATATCTAACGAAGCATAATGATTACAAGTAGTATGAGTAGGTACATATAAGGAATGTACTAATGAGCCTGACGAAGTGTTACAAAATTGAAGACCTGAATCTCAGGTGTCACGAAACTTTGAAATGGAGTATTGAACATTTCAAGACAGCTGTACACTATGTTTAGTCGGGGTTTTTATCAATTTGGATTATTATAAATTTGAACATGTCATATCTTAGTTAACATTATTTTATACTTAATTAAATATTAATGTGAACATTGATGACGCAACAACACTCTCTCAAAGAACGGCTGAACTGATTTGGCTGAAAATTGGTATCTTAGAACCAGGAGAAGGACATAGGATACTTTTTATCACGTTCCCGTGTTCAGAAGTTGGAGATACCAAATTGACAAATAAAGTTATCAAAATTTGGTAGCAGGATAGCTTACATCCTGAATTAACACATAGTCTACTTTTGATACCGAAAAAGGAAAATAAATATATCGTTTTCTTTAAGATTTGAAAAACAAAGTTGGAGATACAAAATTGACAAATAAAGTTATTAAACGTGTGTATACCACCTCCCCATGAACATTAAATGGGGTGATTATATTTAAAAAAAGAAAGTATTTCTATGTACCAGCAGAGCAGAAACACTTAAGAAGTTTTATCTTCATAATACATTTTTGCATTTTTTTTGTCAAAGTGACATGGCGGGTTTAGGGATTGAGGGTTGTTGGTAGGGGTTTTTAAGGGGCCAAGGGGAGGAGGATGGGACCAACATTTTTAATTCATCGCAATCAGTCAATCAAATCTCGAGATAACATAAAAAAAGCCACTCCATACAAATAATAAGGTAAAAACTTTTATTGAGAGGCGGCACGAAGTTCGCCGGGTCAACTAGTGTGATCCAGAATATTCCTTTAAATGTAGGTATTGCGTCATTTTAGTACCTACTGTTTTTCTAAGAATCGACCGGCGTAACAATGTTTATATGTATTTAATTTTTATTATATTATATTATATTTTTTTATGTATAACTTTATTTGCCAAAGTAATATCTCCAACTTCTTAAGTCTTTCTGCTCTCCTAGTACTTTGTTTTTTTAAATACTATCACATCATTTAATGTTCATGAGGAGGTATAGTCACTTTTAATATCATTATTTTTCAATGTTATATCTCCAACTTTAAAAAAATTTCTACTCTCCTGATACATTAAAATGTTTTTTTTTTTTAAATATAATCACTATATTTAATGTTCATGCGGAGGTATACTCACTTCTAGTAACTTTATTTGTCAATTTCTCCAACTTCTTAAGTGTTTCTGCTCTCCTGGTACTTAGAAATACTTTTTTTAATATAATCACCGATTTAATGTTCATGGGGAGGTATTAATAACTTTTATATAACACAAAGTCAGGTTTACTTACTCTTAATAACTTTTACATCTCTCATATTCGGTAAGTAGGTCTTTATTACCCCCAAATGGGGCTTGTAGGTGACCAATTAGCGCTCTAGGGTAATAATGTAGCTAGAAAAGCCCTAGGGCGGTAAGTAATTAAAAAAAAAACTTCACTCTTTAAAAAAGTTCGCGTACATCTAACTATCATACTGGCATGCATTCAGCCCAATGACAAAAGAGGTCGCTTCGCTATTCAGCCTTGTCTTCGTATGAGTATTCATCAATTTTAAATATCGAACGGCGAAGCTCAATTTCGTTTTTGAAAAAAATAATTTAAAAATAATTTAATAAAAGATGAAAAAAGGCGGGAATAGAAAACTTTTACTTTAAATATTGTTTGTTTTTGGGTTTTTTTTAATAATTACGTGCTAATTAGGAAAAAAACATGAGTTCTGCAAGTGATGAAGATATAAGCTGCACTCCCGTTTCAATGAAAATGGAAGCTGAAGCAGCAATTAACAATATTTTGCCTGAAAGTTCTAAAGAGAGATATTTGAAAACTTACGACGAGTTCATGAAGTGGCGAAAAGAAAAACGAGTAAAGTCTTTATCTGAGACTGTATTCTTAACATACTTTAGTGAGCTATCAAAAAAGCTGCAGCCTCTAGTTTGTGGTGCATTTATTCAATGTTAAAAGCAACTATGAGTACTAAACACGACATCAATATCAAGGACTTTTCAAAATTATCATCTTTTCTAAAAAGACAATCAGCTGGGCACAAAAGCAAAAAGTCAAAGGTTTTTACAGCGCAAGACGTGAAAACATTCATAAATGAAGCCCCTGATGACATATATTTGGCTGTTAAGGTACGTAAAATAACAAATCACATAATGGTAATACTTCATCATTTATCTTTTAAATTCTTACAATCCTATAAAACATACTTACTTATTTTTATATTTCGCTTGTTTTAGGTGGTTCTTATCTTCGGTATAACTGGCACATGCCGAGGTATTGAATTGACAAATATAACAATAGAGAACATAGAACAACAGGGTCAGTTGTTAGTAATTAAACTACCGAACACAAAAACTAAAATTGACCGAACATTTGTAGTTCCTCAAGAATTCTCTGAATTCACACAAAAATACAGAAATCTTCGTCCTGAAAATGTAAACACCAACCGTTTTTTTTTTAAGTACCACCAAGGCAAATGCTACAAACAAGTTATTGGAAAAAATACCATCAGAAGTATGCCGAAGCAAATCGCAAGTTATTTAAAGTTAGATAACCCGGAATTGTACACAGGTCATTGCTTCCGGAGAACATCGGCTACACTTTTAGCCGATGCTGGGGCTAACTTAACCACTATAAAAAGGCACGGTGGGTGGAAATCCAGCAAGGTGGCTGAAGGTTACATCGAAGATTCCATACAAAATAAAAGTAAAATTACAACCAAATAGCGGAAACTATTCAGCTTTCAAAAAATGAAACATCTTTCTCAAGAGATGATCCGCAACCATCAACTTCTGCTGAAAAAAGCTTCATCTCGTCAGATTTTTTCCATGACCAACAAATATTACAATCTCAAACTATTAACATACCCAAAAAACACCTGTCCCTAAAATTTGAAAATTGTTCTCATTTCACTATAAATTTTAACTAATAAAATGTTTTATTCTTGTAATGCCGGTTTTTTTCTACTTACCTCACAATCAAGATGTAAAGCAGAGTAGTTAGCTCGGGTGTAAGCATCAATTGCACCCTCGAACTATAGGCGCCCTCGCTGCGCTCGTGCGCCTAAATATCTCGGGCTGCAATTGATGCCTTACAGCCCTTGGCTACTAATCTACTATTATTTATATACCTATATAGATTTTCTCCTTTTAAACCTCCACGAACATTTCAAGACCAAGATAAGATAAATCCGTTCAGCCGTTCTCGAGTTTTAGCGAGACTAACGAACAGCAATTGATTTTTATATATATACTAGCTGTACCCGCGGCTTCGCACGCTTGTTCTTTTCTTTAGGTACAAAGTACCATAATGTCCAATTTACTTAATTATTTGAACAAAATTTCTTCAGCCGTCAAAAATACTTTATCAATTGCTCGGCTTCTTACTCACCGGATTGAGATACCAATTACACCAGATTTAAATCAAACCCTAAACTATCTAACAATGAAAACCGCATTGCAGTCGGTCCAGTAGTTTTTACGTGATGCCTTAACAAACAAACATACAGGTAAACAGAAAGAAAGACACGATTAATAAAAAAAATATTGTTCAATACCTCTTTTAAGCACCCAAGTGCATATTTTTCATTTGAATTTATTTTGTAGTTTGGGTTCGATGCGCGGTCAAGATACGGACAAACAGACAGACAAAATTAAAAAGTAAAACAGTTTGCCTTCAGTATCGAATATAGAGAACCATCCAAAAAATATTTTTGATTACTTAAATATTAACATAACTTTGGACCCATATCCCGCAGAAACCCTTTACTTTTTCGGGATAAAACGTGTCCTCAATTTTAACCCATCATATAACTTACGACAGTGCCAAGTTGCATCACAACCCGACCATTACTTTCAACGTGGTACGTGTTCTTTTAAATAAGTTTCAACCCCTATATAATAACCCATAAATTTTTCGATATGTATCCTATGTCCTACCTCGTAGTACGAACTCAAATCATACCAAGTTTCTTTTGAATTCATCCAGTAGTTCCGGCGGCGTAATGCGCGGCTAAGATACAGACTGACAGACATACAGACAAAAATAAAAAAACACACAGTTTAGGCTTCATAATCGAATAAAGAGTTACTTCCAAAAAAAAAACACTATATCTTTAATGTACAGAATTTGGATCCCACAGGAACCGTTTATTTTTTTGGGACAAAATGTATCCATAATTTTCACCTATCTTATAAACTATGTTTGTGCCAAGTTGCATCAACATCCATCCAATAGTTTCAGCGTGCTAAGTGTTCTTTTAAATAATTTTCCACCCCTATCCTGCAGGAACACTTAATTATTTCGGGATGAAAAGTATCCAATGTCCTACCTCGAAGTGTGAACTCAAATCATACCAAATTTCATTTGAATTCATTAAGTATTTTCGGCGTGGTGCGCTGCCAAGGTACAGACAGACAGAAAGACAAAAAAAACAGTTTTTGCTTTAGTATTGAATATAGAACAGCCCCCAAAAAATATTACAAAATATCTTTAATTTACAGAATTTGGGACATTATCCCGCAGGAACTCTTTATTTTTTCGGGATAAAAAGTATCCTCAATTTTAACCCATCATATAAACTATGACTGTGCCAAGTTGCATCAAAATCTGTCCAGTAGATTCAGAGTGGTAAGTGTTTTTTGAAATAACTTTCAACCCCAATCCTGCGGGAACCCTTTCATTTTTCGAGATGAAAAGTAGCCTATGTCCTACCTCGTAGTATGAACTCAAATCATACCAAGTTTCATATAAATTCATTCAGTAGTTTCGGCGTGATGCCTAGCCAAGATACAGACAGACAGACAGACAGAATGGCAGACAAAAATGAAAAAAAAAAAAACAGTTTTGGCTTCAGTATCGAATTTAGAGTAAAGTCCAAAAAAAAACTAAATATCTTCAATGTACAGAATTGGACCTGTTACAGTTTTATTATAAGTATAGATATTATATAAAATATAGATTAAATATTAATGTGAACATTGATGACGCAACACTAGTCTCATTTCGGCTTCTTATTTAAGAATTCGTCAAATGAGTCGTAAGCTTTTTGGGTGAGAACTACTCGTACCTTTAGTTTGTACGTAAACCCGTCATAATGACTCTATTACATTTTAGGAACTTGTCTTTGTTGCGAGTGCTACGGCTATAAATGTCACCGACGACAGTTTGAAATTCTGTAATGTTGGCCCTCACGAATTTGCTTATTTCGAGAATCATCGATGATATTAACATGCTTTTTTATTTAAGTATGTAATGGAATCAAAAGGAAATGAATTTCACCATTTGAATATTTTCAAAGGCCTTCTACTTTTTGTAGCTTTTGTGATATTGGACCTCAAAGACAGCGTTCAATAGTCATTATTAAAGCGTCGCGTTTCTGTGATATTGGACCTCAAAGACAGCGTTTAATATTCATTATGCTATACTTGAGGCATTCTAAAGTGTCGCGTGTTTGTGATATTGGACCTCAAGGTCAGCGTTTAATAGTCATTATTAAAGCGTCACGTTTCTGTGATATTGGACCTCAAAGACAGCATTTAATACTCATTAAGCTATACTTGAGGCATTCTAGAGTGTCGCGTTTTTGTGATATTGGACCTTGAGGTCCAATATCACAAAAACGCGACACTTTAGAATGCCTCAAGTATAGCATAATGACTATTAAACGCTGTCCTTGAGTTCCAATATCACAAACACGCGACACTTTAGAATGCCTCAAGTATAGCATAATGAATATTAAACGCTGTCTTTGAGGTCCAATATCACAGAAACGCGACGCTTTAATAATGACTATTAAACGCTGACCTTGAGGTCCAATATCACAAAAACGCGACACTTTAGAATGGCTCAAGTATAGCATAATGACTATTAACCGCTGCCTTTGAGGTTCAATATTACAGAAACGCGACGCTTTAATAATGACTATTAAACGCTTACCTTGAGGTCCAATATCACAAAAACGTAACACTTTAGAATGCCTCAAGCATAGCATAATGACGCTGTCACGGTAATGTTATCTATACAGTATTGTGACTCGGCTCTGTCCTTGAAATAACTACCTTCCAAAGACTACCTACAGCCGCGTGGTACGTAAACACGCGATAGGGCTGCCCGCCTGCAGTATTTTAATTTCATCTACCTACTTGAATTTCTTTCTAGTTTTGTGATTGTATATTTTAATATGTAAAAAAGAAAGAAATTCGTTGAGAATGAAATAGGAAGTGTTCAATAAAAATACATGTGTGTTTTTTTAATTAGTAGATTTAATAAAAAAATACACCCTTATAAATTTGGTACAGAAAAGTATTTGCGCCTCGACTGAGACGTACGAAAAGCTTTATTGTTAAATTTAATGGCATAAAAAATCCGCATTCGGATAAATTGTTTAATTAAAAATACTTTTGGGAAACATGGACAAGGAGGACAAAAAGGAATATGTTTCACTTAGTTATAGAAAAAAATAACCGGTGCAGACAGAATGTAGAGTAGAACGTCCGTACAAAACGTACACGTAACGAAATCGCTCAAAAAATTCAATTCTCATCGCTCGTACCCCAAAGGCGAAATACCTACCTATTAAAAAAAGAAACAAATTACGTGCTAGGTTATAATATTTTTTATAGTCTTACCTTTCTGAGTTTGCAGGTAATTTAAAAAATGTTATCTCTGGATGTGTTATTGAAGAATTCAAACAACCAAAAACAGCACAATATAGTCTATTCGTGCTTTTTGCCATATTAAGCTAGTACTTGTACTTATTTCAGTAAGATATTCACAAATCGCACGCTTACTGCTTACAAAAAAAACACCGTTCTTTCGTCACTGGGCCACGACATTACCACGGACATTACCGAGCTGCGGCGCATTCGCGACTGGCCGTGTACCGAGTGGGTACCGACATGAGGCGCGTAGGTATAACTCACTTTCCGTCCGCTTGTATGAAGATAGAATACTGTATAGATAACATTAATGCGACACTTTCGAATGCCAGTTTGCTAACATATTTAGTTTATACTGAAGTCATCTGTCGATTTATTAATGTTTGACGCGACGCGAGAGTGGGCGCGACATTTTGGGGTTTTCATTTGTCACTATGCCAGGGTACATAGTAAAATGTAATCCCCCTTAAGTAATTCCTACGACAGTATAATAATAATGTACCATGGAGCTGGTTTGTTGATAGAGCTGGAAGGTAGATAACGGAACTCTTAAATGGAAACAATAAATCCATCGAGTTTGGGCACAGAATAAATAATAGGTTTGTGTTTGTTATGGTATCTAATCCTATGGCTAGTAGCGGACTGTCAGTTTAATTGAAAACGGTCACCATGCGTTTTGCCGAGTCCTTAAATGCGTTAAACGTACATACCTATGTGTGATTTCATTTTTATCAACGCAAAAGGTAAATAATTATTATTATTATTGAGAACCTTCGGTGTCCCACTGCAGGGCAAATGCCTTCCTACACTCTCTCTTTTCACGACTCGGTGCTACGGATGGCCACTCCTTCAAATAGGAGTCAAGGTCACCCCGCCGTCACCTTTATGGTATACCGCGACGCCGTTTTTTATTTTGTGGGACCCATTCTGAAGCCGTTATGGCCCAAAGTGACTTTGGCATTCGGCTGACGTGTCCTTGCCCAGTCCATTTCAGCATGGCCGCTTTCCGAGTCACTTCCACAATTTTTGTGTTAGAGCGCAGTATGGTATGCGATCAGTCAGGTTCACGCCCAGAATACTGCGCTTCATAGCTCGCTGGCAAACCTCGAGGGCAGACCTCTGAAGACATGTCAAAGACCATGTTGATGCGCTGCACGTTAGGATGGGAAGAACGCACATGTCCATGAGCTTTCTCTTCAAAGTTAGAGGAAGAGTTCCTTTCATTAAGTCCTTGACCAAAAGCTCTTCCAGGCGGTCTCGGTGCTTCTAGCAACTTTTTTGTCTTGTCTCGCCTGGAAAGAAACTATTTGGCCCAAGTATGGACCAAATAGTTATAATAACAATATTCAATCTCTGCACCCTCACAAGGGTCTTATATTGAGTGCTGTTGGTCTTAAGTTTGGTCTTTGACATGTTCATTCGAAGACCGACCATACGGCTTGCCCTGCTCAGAACTTGGAGCAGTTACGTAACTCAGAAGCGGAGGAAGAGAAAAGGACTATTTCGTCGGCAAACCGAAGGTTAGTCAACCTATTTTCCATTGAATTTTCAGCACTGTGAACGCAGAGTGTAAACTTGGAAAGGAAAGAAAACTGCGAATACAAAACAAAATAAATTAATCCAATCTCCAGTTCTGCACTTCCATTTAAAGTTTAAAACTTTGCTACAAACTTCCATATTTTCTTTGCGTTTTTTCGCATTCGTCGTCAGGGGGGAAAATGCTTGTGCAATGCTTCTTTGGACTTTTTTGTTTGAAATTTTCTTGTTTTGGATAACTGTGTGGAGCGCCAGGATAATGCTATACTGGGATTTAATGAAAGTTTTATTTCTTTCAATGCTGCTGGCGTTCGCGTTGTTTGTATTTGTGTACAGTTAGGTAAAACAATCAAATTGTACTTAATACAATTTGTGGAATGTTTTCATTTGCATTCGACTTAATTTTAACAGAGACTAGCTTTCGCCCGCAACTTCGTCCGCGCGGACTACAGTGTATCGCGAAAAAAAGCATCCTATGTTCTTCTAGGATATTAAAAACCAATGTAAAAGTATAGCACTAATGCTCTTGATGCTTTTTGACAGACTTGTTAATTATTTCGTTTCCATGGCAACCGTTCATTACAGCTAGTAACATTTTCCAGTTTTTCCGTGGAGAATTACCATTTTCTGGGATAAAAAGTGTACTATATTGGTCTCTATATTGTACAGTACATATTTATTAAAGTTTCATCATAATCAGATCAGCCGTTTTGGCGTGAAAGCTCCCCAAACAAACAAACAGACAACTTTTCACTTTTATATAGGTATTGTTGTGGACTACGGTGACTTCATGATCACGGATTCATCATGTGAGTCCTATGACAAAACAAAACCCTCAATGCGAGTTGAACTCGCTTGGAGGTGGTTCCGTACGATGAATATAATGGTATCGATTCAGACATCCCCTAAACTAAACTTAATTTCTTCATATGTAATATAAACCTTGTTTGCTTCGTAACAAGGTATTTTTTCCCCTGGCATCTAATTCTCACTCACTAAACTATCACTAAAGCCTGTCAGCGTAAAATCAACTTTATTTCCACGCGGCGGGAGGTCCGGTTTGTCCAAACGCTGTCTCAGAACGTGTCCGAATTTATCCAAACGCTGTTAGACAGTATGTTAAAAACCTGTTTTAATTGCGTTATTTTAAGCGTTGCAGCTTAAATTGACGTAAGTTCACAATAGATGCCAGGGGCAAAAATAACATATTACAAAAAAAAAAAAAAAATTTTAGTCTCAGCAGTTTTGGATGTATGTGAATGGTCAACACATCTTAAGTATTTTCTTAAACAACTTTAAATCTATTTATAAGAAAACTATAAAGCCCCTCACAACAAGCCCTTTCATTTGATATAACAATGTCGCTAGGTGCAGACGGAAAAACTTTTTTAATATTTTTTCTTATATTGTGTAACCAAACGAAACCCACGAAATCAATATTCATTTATTTACGTTACACGTCCGCGTTGAAATTCGTGTGAACTAAATTTCAACTTTCGATCTTGTAGATTTGAAGCAAATTCGCTGTGACAGATAGACAGATAAACACACGAGTGATCCAATAAGGGTTCTATTTTTTTTTCATTCAGTCTTACGGAACCCTAAAAGAAAAGTAAAACACGTGAGAAGCATCTCGATCACATCAGCTTTGTAACAAAAAAACCGCATCAAAATCGGTCCATTCGTTTGGGAGCTACGAGGCCACAGACAGACACACGGATACACGCACTGATACACACCCTAAACTTATAACACCCCTCTCGAATTCGGGAGTTAAAAATTGACATCATTGAAAAATATGATTGCATCAGGATAATGAACAACTTCGCAGATACCTAGTTTTGTGAAATTTCGTTTTAAACTCTAATTTCCTTATAGAATAAGTACTATACATGTACTTATCTGGTAGGTAGTCTAGTGACAGACTGCGTCAGACTGTCCAGAGACATTTAATACTTGCAAGGTTTCCTTGCGCTAAAACCAATAGCAATTCTTTTCGTTCTAAGTATTCTAAGGGGTACACTGGGGCTTGATTATAATCTTCAGAATTACATGAACGATAGTTAAGAACTTTTGTTGGCAATGTGTCAGAAAGATTCATAATCAAAAAACATCTTTTCTTGAGAAAAAAACAGTAGGTACGTTATAGCAGGCGTTAATAGAAGGCAAGGCGGCTGCGTATGTGTGCGTGAGTGCATAATTTGTGGTTGATCCACAAATTCATCCGTGAGAACTCAACAGAGTTAACACGATTAACAAAGTCGAGATCTTGCTGCGATGTGGCGCCGATCGGCATAACATGTTGTTAGTTTGTGCGTGAGGCTTGTAGCTACGAGCAGATCGGCATATCTTGGGTGCTTCACTCTTAAATTGGCAGTGTGGAATCCTCTTCTTTTAAACATTTTAGATAGTATTCCGATCTCAAGCAGGAATATTACGCTTTGAAACACACTTCGTTTCTTATGTACATTGCATTACATCATCTCACCACCAGACTGAAGTCGTCCACTGCTAAACATACCTATTTCAGGGCGGTCGCACTCCGCAACAAGTACAAATATTATACATGTTAAACCTAACCATAACATGTTAACCATAACATGTTAACCTAAACTTGGGGGCCGTAATATTGGGGTTCATTCAGTAGAGTGTCAAGCGTGCGCTCGATGATTCGCACGCCGTGTGCTTAACGATAAAGTACCTACTTACGTAAACTTACGTAAAGTTTTTGACAAATTTTATTGTTTTCTTAATTATGAATACCGAGGAGAAACCTAGAAGGTATTGCATAGCATTCGGTCTGACAAATCTCGTAAAATACCTACATACCGACATTTTATTACGTATGTAGCCATTTCTTTTTCATTCATTATTAAGCATCGAAGTCAGACAGGCACCTTTTATTCATCAAAATGTAACCAAAGTGTCAAAGTGTGTGTCTAATCAAAGTGTAACCTATTATGATATAATCAAATAATGAGGTACTAGGTCTATTCTGATAAGAATGTCATTATATTTTGTTAATAGAACTATCAACATTTATAACAATAAGTAATAAAATAATACATTTTTACATAATTGTTTTTTCGGTTACAATATCTAAGTCATATTATATCACAGAATAATTACTAGTACAAGTACCTAGTCATATCTTGATACAACCCTACCGAGCGTAAAAGTGACAGAGCGATTCTGAAACGATTAGAGCAATGGAAGCTCTCGCGCGTTGTGATACGGTACATTCTAGCTTGCACGCAATGGGTGGTAATATAATTTCTTGTAAAATTGCCTTCTAGGTAAATATAATTGAAAGCTCGCAGCGCTGTGCGAGTTAAATTGCACTTTATTGCGTTGTAGCGAGAGTTGCTATGTATTTAAATGACTTTACTCAGTTATCCTTCTGTACTTGTACTATTATTTATTCTGTGCCTATATATAGAGTAGTACTATAATGTATTCTGTGCCTATATTCCTACCCCACAGAATAAATAATAGTACAAGTACCTCCCCTATAGATCGTCACTTAATAATAATAATAGGTAATGAAATCAACAGTCTATGTATGTATGTATGTATGTTGGTATGTGGATGTTCAACCATAGCGCCGCCCTTACTGGTCTGATTTTGACAAGCGAATTGTCAATTGATTCGTCTTCAGGTATAGAGTGTTAAAGGATATATTTTTTACTCGACTACTGCAAAGCAAAGGAAGGGTTATGTGTTCAAACTAAAAACTTGGTCCGATTTTGGCAAGCGAGGTGTCAATCGATTCGTCTTCAACGCAAGAGTGTCATAGGCTATGTTTTACCCGACCTTATTCAGGTCTTAAATTTTGAATTTATGTCATGTTTAAAATCACCGCGCATGGCAGGCTTCTTGGCGAACGTATTAGTTAGTAATAGCACAGGAAAAACACATACCTACATTACGAGTACACTGCATGTTTCACCTGATTTCTCAGAGCGACAAGCGAAGACTTTAATGTTCAAAGTTCTATGCTCCGATCCATAGCGTTGAGATTGATTTATAAGCTTAAGATCGTTCAGCGAGCTATCTATTATTTATTCTGTGGCTATGGAGAGAGCTATGCTCGGTGTTTCTCCTAGGGACAAGATCCGAAATGAGGTGATCCGACATAGAACCAATCTTAAAAAAAAACTGATTTGGCAATAGGCTGGTCATATCTCTCGAAGAACCGATAACCGTTAGGTTAGGGAGTGGAGACCACGTTTAGTCAAACATAGTATAGGACGCCCTGTGGCAAGGTGGAGTGACGACCTGCGAATAGCGGCTGTAAGGAATTTGGGGAGCCGAAGATCGGGCTCAGAGGCATTCATTAAGAGGCCACGTCCAGCAGTGGACGAATACAGACTGAAGAGAAGATGATGATGATCCTTATCAGCAGCACTCGTATGCTATTTTATTAAAGCACACAAAATACAATTCCATCATGTTCTCGTTTCATTATCCTTTAATACAAAAACGTGACTCAGAATTAAACGGTTTTTTTCTCTTGTTTGCTTCGCCGTACGATTTAACGACCCTTTAGGAGAGCGCCGAGAATTGATGTGTGTTATGGAATAAAAAGGAAATTGACGAGTTTGTTGCGGATTTTTCTCGGAGTAGTTACATTATTCAACACGGGTGGGCAGCGTTCGGGAAATTACGCCATATCTTCTAATCGCAGATACCACAGTGGCTCAAGACGAAAGTTTATAATCAATGCGTGTTGCCAGTGATGACACGGCACTGAGACGTGGTCGCTAACTATTGGTCTCATACATAAGCTCAAAGTCACGCAGCGTGCAATGGAGAGAGCTACGCTCGGTGTGATAAAATCCGAAACGAGGAAATCCGTAGAAGAATCAAGGTTACCAACAAAGCTCACAGAGTTTGCAAGTGGCAATGGGCAGGCCATATAGTTCGTAGAACCGACAACCGCTGGGGTTGGTAACCAAAGGTTCTCGAAGGGCGACCACGAACAAGCAAGCGGCGTAAGATTGCTCGTCATGGCGCTCTTTGGGAGGCCTATGTTCAGCAGTGGACTTGTAAAGGCTGACATGATGATGATGATGATGAGTTACATTATTAGTGTTCTATCATAACTAAAACAGTGAGTCGTAAAAACAGCTAGGCAAGTAAATATTACCACCTCTTTTTATAATGATTACCTTTTGACTGTACGCACATGTATTTAAGTTGCAATCCAGATCAAAATAATTTTTGTTATTTTATGTTTTTTTGACTGTAATGTATTATTTGTGTCTAAATTAATTAATTGCTTCCTTAATTTATGTTGTACCTACCTACCACTTTGTAAATAGGTTCCTCCCCCTCTTGAAATGAATCACAGTTTTAATAATCTTCGAAAAGTCTTTATAAGGGGTTGTTTGTGTGAATGTTCACTCATAGTCATACGTCATATCTACGGGTATTCTGGACCAATTTTAATGTTTTTTTTTTTTATATGAAAATGTATTCCTCCAGTTGAGTGGAGTCCTTTATTAATGTCATCAAACTTTTTACTTTTATAATAAATTCATTTGAAATCCTTGAATTATAAGATAACTCTATTAACCCCTGTTTCAAAATTGAATCCTGTCCACGCCCACACGACACATAGTACGGACGAGGCACATAGTGTACCTACAAAAGCTGTCTTCAAGTCAGTCTCGAGTTTATAACTAGATTAATAAGGAACCAACTAAATTATAGGATACGACGCGACCACAGTACATAATAATAGACCTTACGGACAGTAGAGTATCAAGGAGAAAACGGCTGAAAATTTGCACGCGGTGCGGGGGTCGGGAGGCAGGGGTCTCAGAGTGGTTTTGAAACGAAAGCTACGAGCGAGTGCTGCTAATGAAGTATCTTAACGTAAAAATACCTTACGGACAGTAGAGTATCGAGGAGAAAACGGCTGAAATTTTGCACGCGGTGCGGGGGTCGGGAGGCAGGGGTCTCAGAGTGGTTTTGAAACGAAAGCTTCGAGCGAGTGCTGCTAATGAAGTATCTTCACGTAAAAATACCTTACGAACAGTAGAGTATGGAGGAGAAAACGGCTGAAATTTTGCACGCGGTGCGGGGGTCGGGAGGCAGGGGTCTCAAAGTGGTTTTGAAACAAAAGCTACGAGTGAGTGCTGCTAATGAAGTATCTTCACGTAAAAATACCTTACGGACAGTAGAGTATCGAGGAGAAAACGGCTGAAATTTTGCACGCGGTGCGGGGGCCGGGAGTCAGGGGTCTCAGAGGGGTTTTGAAACGAAAGCTACGAGCGAGTGCTGCTAATGAAGTATCTTCACGTAAAAATGCGAGAAAGAGAGTGCGTGCTGCACATCTTTGCGATTCTGCCGGTCTATTTTTTTTCTTCGGTCGTGCTTGCGTGCGCTTCTCTTCATCACCAGGCCTCCTAGCAATTCACCTACCCTTGCCCTGCCATAATGGCCCCTGCATTTTGCAGTGTGTGTGGAAGTTTGAACAACTCCAAAAACTCACAAAATATATCGTGTTTTTTATTCCATCTAACATCGAAAGGTAAGTTAAGAATATACTTAATAATCTAGGTATAGAGTGGTTATATAGAGTGGTTATCCGCGGTTTTGCACACGTGTTTTTTTTTCTGGGGAAAAAGTACCCCATGTACACTATTCCAGAACCAAAAAAGTACATAATATAAAGTACAATTTACCAAATTTCGTTCATCCTTCATATACATTTTTCGGTAAATCGATACACTAGTATTTAAATCAAAACTTAAGCTTTCCAACAGTGATAACCGTATTTTAATCGGTCTAGTAGCTTTTACGTCATATCATACAGAAAGACACCATTTAAAAAACCTTGTTCCGTAGCTTATTTTAAATACCCTAGACTAGACCATTATTTCTATTAAAAAAACTAAGACTCTTCGAAACTCTGGTATTACTGCAAATTTAAAAGGTTGGCTATAAATTGTGTCACATGCATAAACAGACGAACATACATACATTCATTCATTATAAAATCATAACCCTCCTTTTTGTGACTGGGTAAAAACCCGCCAGTGGCAACCCTCGTTCTCCGACTGACGGTAGACATCAAACTCGAAAACAATGCTTCGATACCTACGTTCGATACCCTACTGTCCATATGGACTATAATAATATGTACTGTGACGCGACGTCGGGCAACCGTATAAGGAGAGGGAACAAATTATAAGGGGCACCACACACCATTAGGCACACATACAGATCAGTTTGCCTGAACAAACTACTGTATATAAAAAACTAAACAACTTACTACAAACTAAACTATGTCTTTGCCAGATCGAAAAAAAAAACATAGAATAAAAAAATAATTTCCTAGATCAGTGATAATAAGGTAAGTTTTTTTAAGTTAGTCTGTTTTATTGTAAAGAAACTTAAAAATGACGCAGATAATATATTAAAAGCTAAAAAAAAAAAACGTGGAGTGATTCGAATTTCTATTACTCAGATTACGCTACGCCCACGATTTAATTATATTTTTTAGCTTTTGTTACATTATCTGCATAATTATTAAGCGTTTTTAGAATAAAACCGTTTAACTGTTTTTTTACTTATTTATATAGTTATTTCTAAAATTTACTATGTTCTACTTGCCAAGCCCTTTCATTTGATATCCATATTGAGGGGGTTGAAAAAATATAATATATAATCCGCCATTTTGTGGGGGCATCTTGGATTTACAATGATTTTGAACTTTTTTTTTATTACGGACTAGGCAATCGTTTGACCACGATCTCACCTGATGGAAAGCGATGATGTGGTCGAAGGTGTAGCACGCTTGCCTAGTAGATACCTATTCACTCTTTACTTGAACACACCGGGGTTATTATTTACCGGAAACACTGACGAGGGCAGGGCATTCCACTCCTTTGCAGTTCTTATAATAAATGAAGAAGCGTAACGCTAAGTTCTTGTGCGAGGTATTTCAACCATGAAAGGGTGGCGCTTTGCTGATCGTCTAGTCGTACGATGATGGAAAGGTGATGGGGGAATCAGGTTGTGCAGTTCTTGTGCACACCCTCCATAGTGCAATCTGTAGAATACCGCCAGGCTTGCTACCTCACGTCGATGCGCCAGACTTTGAAGCTTACTCTTTACCAGAGTGTCATCCCCAAAAACAAAACATACAAAATTGTATTCTCATCAGAACTAAAGGTGTGTACAAAATTTCAAATCAATCGGTCAACATAAAGGGTGTTAAATTTCAATTACTAAATTAGACCCAAACCAAAAAACAAAAACAAAAATAAGGCAAGCTAAAGAAAACCCTTTAAAAACGAATGTGTCAAATCAAAACGAAGGACTTTTCTTGAGAAAACCAGTGTCAAATTGTCTAATGAGGGGTTTTTCTTTTAAAATTTGATGTAGTGGAAATGTGCTGATGATCTGTATTATTTATTGTTATACAGTCTATTATTTATTTTATTCTTGGTAAAGTAATTTAGAAACATAAAATGTTCTTCGCTGTTGTTGACATATTTCGTTATAGCGCACAAAATTGAATAATTAAGAAATATCGCTCCAAATATTGAAGGAATTTAATAAACTACGGTTCTACTTTATACGTCATCTTTCAATCTCAAGATTGAGGAAAGAACTGTGATAAATAGGAACGTCTTAGAATATATTTACATCGTGAAAAGAGGAAAAATTAAGTTTAATCTTTGCAATTTAAGAAAAACGTGTATAAGATGCTAACATGAGCGTATGCTATAAAAAAGTCATAAATTCTCTGACACAAAAACGAATTATATTAAAATGTTAATGTTTCTTAAAACTTAGCGACATCACTTCGAGACATTAATCGTAACCATCAGCGTCTATACTAATTAGGTGTACTTACCCAATGTATGTACCCTAAGGCAACAAACAAGCTCAAATTAAATGTTCATATAACCCCCAACACCACCCAACCCCAGGCAGTAAAACTATAGCTTACGTAGAACCATCTCGATCACATCATCTTTCAAACAAAAAAAACCGCATTACCCCTCTCCCCCCTATTATGGCTAAGAACCATCTCGATACACCAGTTTTCAAACAGAAAAAATTGCATGCAAATCGGTGCATTCATTTGGGAGAGCTACGATCTACATACACACACGCACCTTAAACATATAAACACCCCTTTCTGTTCGCATTCGGGGATTAAAAAATAAATACATTAAAATGTTTAAAATTAGTTCAGAGATAGGATGCAGGATGGTTTTTTGACACGGGACAGTAAGGGCAGGTACTCTAACCTTTATAGTTACAGGAAAACGTTCCTACAAGACCTTCCATAACTTTTTGAGATAGTCTGAACTGAAATGATGAATGGATTTTGGAAAAAAAAAACATTCATCGAGAAAATTGGCAATTTTCACAATCTTTTTTTTTTATGCCAATCGATTCTATTTCTTATAAGGAGACTTTTACTCTACTAGATCAACTGAGGTTAGAGTACTAGAAAAGTCAGAAATCGCAAAAAAAACTTTTTTCATACATTTTGTACGAAATTAATAAAATAAAATTCTAACATCGTACGAATCCATTTTTTTTAAATAGTGACTGTTCTAACCTCAGTTGGTTCGATAGCGACTTTTGATCCTTATAAAAAACAGGATCGACCGGTAATTTTTTTTATGAAATGCCCCTTTTCTTGATGAATGTATTTTTTTCCAAAATCTGTGAATGCAGGTCAAAATATCTCCAAAAGTTAAGGAGTCTCCTAAAAAAGTTTTCATGCAGCTACAACGTTAAAAAAAAAAACTCGTACTAAATGTATGACATTTACATATTTCAGACATTTCTAGTACTCAAACCTGAGTCGTCTTACCTGGGTAGTCTTTTGATTACACAAGAAACAGCATCGGTTGGCATCAAAAAAAGTTTGTTTGTAAAATTACCATATTATTGCTGACTGTACATTTTATCCAAAATCTGTGAATGCAGTTCAGAATGTCTCAAAAAGATATGGAAGGTCTCTTAGGAACGTTTTCCTGTAACTACAACGGTTAAGGTACCTGCCCTTACTGTCCCGTCTCAAAAATCCACCCTGTATAACATTACGATCAAAAAAATAACGCAAGTAGGTACATTATGATACCAAAACATTAATTAAAAATAATTAAACCGATAAAAACAGATATAAAACGAGCTCACAACACGCATATAAAAACCTCATCGAAATTAAAACTCTACTCGTGTGATTAAGCCCGCCCTATTTGACTGACCGTGTGTACCGACCCTTACATTAGGATGAATCAATAAATTCGCCCCTGTTTTCGTACTCCTGTTTATATCTATAGCTATACAAAACACACATGTTTTAATGTATGCATGTGTGTATTGTGTCTGCAATAAGGGTGTGTTGTATTTTTTGACCAAGTTGTGTTAGGTCAGGGCTTAAATATCGATTTTGTACGTAATGAATGTCGTCATAGGTTATGAATGCAAAACAACGTATGGTTTCTAATTGTAGTTTAACTTTGACAGGTTTTTTGAAAGTGAAATCTGTTGCCAAGAATGTCATAGACATCAATGAAATTGTGTGTTAACGCTTAATCTGTCATGAATTGAAATTTCAATTCTATCACTTCCAAGTAAAATTTTACTAAAACATAATTGAATTTAATAAACTTTCATAAAGACTCTTCGACTTTATAACGAGAACTAAAGGAACTTTAACCTCTTAAAATTTTCAAACAAAAGTAAAACCACAGAATAACCAATAGTACAAGTACCAATAGTTCAACAAAGTAGGTATATATATACCTACTTTGTTGAAATAGCTGACTTAATTATATATTTTTATGGTAAGTACATAAACCAACTTTTACATCATAGCAAACTCATACCAATATACTCGTACGTGTTTGTACGATCTAGTGGGCAAGTTTATAGGTACTTCTAACTAACTACTTCTATTATCATAAAGTTTATATAAAAAATACACGTTGAAAATAGAATAGACTGCCTGCCCATCTGCAATAAAATTTGCATTTACTCTCAGACGCATAAAATATAAGAGTGCGCTCTAAAAGTGTTTAAAATATTGTACAGGGACATTGTAACCAGTGTAATTTCTAGACACTTCAAAACTTATTGGGCATTCAAGTGGCATTTTATAAGAGGTTTTATATGATTCAAAGAAAAAGCAAGCTGAAGTGGCAATGGGCCGGTCACATAACTCGAAGAACGGACAACCATTGTAGTAAAAAAGTTGTAGAGTGGAGACCGCGTTTAGGCAAATGTAGTGAAGGACGCCTGCCGGCCAGGTGGAGCGACGACTTGCGTAAGGCGGCTGGTAGCTACTGGATGATGAGATACGAAGATCGGGCTCACAAGGAGAGGCCTACATACAACAATGGATGAATACGGGCTGATGATAATAATATGAATTTAAACTCGTCTAGCGCACCCTCAGCAGCTGGACTGCGTCACGAATTCTGATCCTGTCACCATGATGTTTCATCCATAACAGCCCATTTTGTTTATTCCTTTGCGTGGTGAGTCGGGCAGGTCGCTCGCCTTCACGCCTGCCCATAACAGTTGCAGTACCGCCCAGAAGTTTGGTAACAAAATCTGGCGCGTCACTGACCTGAGCCCGTCACCCTGGGACATTGTTTTTTGTATCTCTTGGCACTTCAGTAATCTGTGTAATATCATCACTCTGTGAACACGAAGAAATCAACAATAACTGAGGTCGACCGACTTTAATTTGTCATATACCCTGCAGGATTTGGCAATTCAAAGTTTGGGTGGCAAATATGGCCACACGATCGAACGAGTATTAAAACATCATGATTACCTCAAAGGCTACACAAAACCAAAGACGACTTGCAATCACAGCCTCTTCATCAGAAACCTTAATAAAATCAGCCTGTACTCAGACGACTAAAACATAGGGGACAGCCCTACACCCCAAGGCAGGCTGGCTCGCGTGACTGATGCGTTTTTATTTAATACGGCCACACCGAGACAGGATTACGACTAATTTCACATATCTATTATATTTGGAGCGTGTGTCGGAGCCATTACATTGTGATGACGTCAGATGTTGCTAGGAAAGCTTGTTTGTTTTTGTTATTGTTGTAATAGTAGTTTTTCATTGAAGATTCAGAAGTCCCGAAGCGACCAATTTGGTTTTCAAAATTCAAACCATTTTAAGTAATATTTACAGCAAAAGACCTCAAGATGCTGCAGGCCAGAATAGTAGTTCGTTTTGAACACTAATTAGTTATCGAAGAACTATTTTTTCATATTTTGGCTAAACTTAAAAACTACTAATACTTAAGTACTTAGCTTAATATTAAACTCTTTTTTTTAATGTTAAAGCTGATGATGTTACTTTGAAATTATTAACCCTCTGATGGACATATCCATATCTCATCAACCACCGACCGATTTATCACATAAGTGTACAAAGTTTGTGCAATCATCTCCTAAATTGTCTACTAAACTTCATTAAGAGGTCACGGTTCGACATTTATTGCGGAACAAACATACAAAGTACAAACAACATAATACAAACGCCGGTATCTCGTATGTGTGTAGTGAAAATTAACTGACCCCAACATTTACCAATAGAAGATAGATAACACTTTATGGCACCAAAAGAAACAAAAAATAAGAAAAAATACGTAGTACAACCGGCGGCCTTATGGCTAAGCAGCTATCTCTTCCAGGCAACCGTAGACTAGATTGAGACATGATTATATAATAGAAGATAGTTAGTTGTTGGTAGGCAACGTTTTAGTAAATTACTAGAAAAAGATAAAAAACAAAAAAAACATGTAAATGTCAAGATAATACTAATAAGTATTATTTAAATAGCAAATACTATTAAATATATAAACATAAACGAATAAATATTTTATGGTATGGTAGCCAAGAGTTATAATTAATTCCCTATTATGCTTCACTAAACACCGAGTAAGCACTGAGTCGCTGTGTGGGCACAGATTAAATAATGGTTACTAATGTGTTGCCTGGCATAAAAATAGGACCACACCGTCTCATCCCGCGCGGGTGCTGTGAAATCCAGCTCAATGGAGTTCAGTTAAGTATACAGCAGAATTTCCTTTGTATTACCACCAATCGCATCGCACCATCTGTCTCTGCCTGCGCGACACAAAAACCACTTCGGCTACCGTGACCACTACACCGCCATCCAAGTATTTCCTTCAGTCTCTAAATTCGTCTTACGAGGACGGTAACGCCATCTATTAGTATTAATGTTAATTCATAAAAACATTAGCAAGAATTATTCCAGGATTATCTATCTGCATTCCAAATTTCATCAAAATCCGTTCCATTTGAGCCTGAAGGAGTAATAAACATACATACAAACTTTGGCCTTTATAAAAGTGTGATTCTGTGACCATGCGAAAAGCGGAGCAGTTAGAAAAAATGGAAGAGAATTCTGCAAAACTACCAGGTTGTAGTTGACATTAAAAAAGACTCAAATTAAAAGCTTACATTTTACTCCTCCGCAAAAACAAAACAAATATTAAATAAGTCCACTAAAACAAAGCTGTGGCAAGGCAACCCTAGCACCGGCGCCTTTATAATTTACGCGCGACAACCCCTGCCGCGCGACGCGACGCGACGTCGGGCTGTTGCAGCGCTTTCAACTTCATTATAAATCCTGAGCGAAGGAAATTTGATGCAGGTGGTTTGGAAAATGCAAGGCAAAAAGAAAGGTATCATTTTTATGTCTACTAACTGAAAATCTTTTAGATTTCTTATCGCCGTGACCGCAGTTCCATGATGAGCTACGGTCAACTTTTAATAAGGCTACGGTCAACTTTTTATAAGCATCTAGTTGTGCATGTTTGACGAAAACTTACCACAATTTGTGTGTAGAGAAATCTTTCTTCCTGTAGAAGGGATACTTTGTAAACCCGTCTCCTAGCTAAAAGGATCACTTTAACTGCGGTCAGATCCACGTAAAACGAGAGAAATCTTATTAAACTAGGTCATAAATGTTCGAAATAGGGCGAAACGAATTTGTCGCAAAAATATCGTCGTCGGGGGACCGTTTATATCGAGGTGCAAACCTCTATCTTTATTGCCAATTTATTACTTTCTCCCCCCAAATATGGCGGCTAAATAATGTGCTATTTATGGCTTAGTTATTAATGATATTGCACTTATTATTCTGACATTAAACTTGGAACTTCAATAGAAGTAATACATGTGTATATGTCTAATGGTAATCACATAGCTATTTGTCGACGGAAGTCTGAATACTGGCGTCTCTCAACATTGTTGCCGAGTACTTACTTTTTTATGTATTTTGTGTAAAGTGCCCGAAAAATAGGTGTCAGCGTTGGTCGGGCTGCCCAAGCGCCTCTGACATGGCCCAACGACTGCTATTAATCAATAACAACCGGGACCGACATCTTAACATGCCCTCCGAAACACGGAGCGATGGAAAACCGCACATAATTTAGAAAAGTCAATAGTGCGGAACTGAGGATTAAACCCGGTATCGTTGGATTCTAACTCGCACTACAATATCACTTGGCTCGACTACCATAACTCGGCATCATTGGTTAACCATATCGACGTGTAATAGTCTCACAGTAGAACCAGCTAAATCTACTCGTGGTACTAAATAATTTTCTATGTAGTTGCCACTAAAGCGATATTAGAGCCACGTCCGGCGTATACACAACAACAAGGTTTTGATATTCCTCTTTGATTCAAACATGATCAGGTCAACCCCAAAAGAGACTCAACCTGTCAACAAAATTGATTAACGTACACGCAACAATAACTAACCTTGCAAACATCCCTTCACGAAAGAAGTAGAACGTCTTTCATAATGTTATTAGCACAACACGCGTCGCTATTTACAGCCATCAGGCGCTTCAAACTGAACTAACAAAGCGAGGAGCGCTAAATTGTCTCACAAAAGGTTACTCGGTCGACTTCATCCATCGGCTTGAACTCGTAATATGTTAAGACGTCCCAGACAGACGTTGCTTCCATTTGCTCGCTTTGAACAAAGTTCTTTGAGACTGCCTACTGAAGAAAGCAAATTCTATAGCGATAGATAAGTGTATCTAGGTATACTCGACACCTCGCTTATCAACCTTATGCTAACGGATTAAGGTGCCCGACATTTCAGGTATTCTTTCCTACTTAAGATTGCGCCTGAAAAGGCAGTATTTCACTTGCAAGTGGACGGTTTCCGAGATCGATCTATCTGGAAGATTTGGGGCGCAGCAAAAGCTAAATGTCGGCCGGATTAAGATCGATTCTTATGGAACTGGATCAACTGGCATGGCGCGATGTGAACTATCGTTCCAGTATTTAGTATTGGATAGTACTTTTTGGGTAAATGAATATTTAACCTCGTGACCTCGATGGGGAGACGGCTTAGTCATTAATAAAAGAGCGCTCAGCGCCGCCGGTCAGCCGAAGGTACATTTAAATCAAGAACAGGCTTTTTGAATTAGATCGTGTGAACTGAAAAGAAAAATCATTTTATTTAGCACCAGAATGTATTGCCCCGAATATTTGGCATTGTTAATTTATTTTAATTAGCCATTAATTAAAAAAATTGTGCCTATAAAAAGATCGAGTAAAAAATAAAATCATACAAATGTTTTTATGATTTTAGTTCTAACGCTTGCGCTGAGTAGCGAGAACATCTCATCATTAGTCTATATCTGTCCACTGCTGGACGTAGCCCTCTCCTAATGCACGCCACTGAGCTCGGTCTTCAGCTCTCCTCATGCATTTTCTTTCAGCCGCTTTTCGCAGGTCGTCACTCTACCTGGCCACAGGGCGAGAATCTATAGCAATATATAAAAGTGAAACGTTGTCTGTCTGTTTGTTTGTTTGTTTGGGGAGCTCTCACGCAATAAAAGCTGGACGGACTTTGATGAAACTTGGAATGGAGATAGCTTATACCCTGGAATAAAACATAGGATACTTTTTATTCCGGAAAATTGTAATTATCCACAGGAAACCTGTTTTTTTTTGATTACTCGCTGTAACAAACGGTTGTCATGGGAACGAAATAACTAGTATGTCAAAAAACATCAAGAGTGGTGATATACCTACTTTTGCATTGGTTTTTAATATCCTAGAAGAACATAGGATGCTATTTTCGCGCTAAGCAGTAGTCCGCGCGGACGAAGTCGCGGGCGGGAGAACTTGTATCTAATAATTATAAGATGTTCTCGCTACTCTTGAAATTATTTCAAGAGATGAAGGCGTTACCGTCCCCGTAAGACCGAAACCTAAATAATAAATTTGGAGAGCGTTGTCTCCGTGGCTGAACAGTTAAAAGCACGTGCCACAAAGGGACTTGGATGATGCGGGTTCGAATCCCGACCGTGATTCAAAATTTTCATATAGAAAAGTATTTGATTATAGGTAATACAAACCTGATCGGCTAGTCCCAGCTAGCATTAATTTTAAACCAACGGAACCATAATAAAAACACAATTGTTATATCAATCCATCAACAATGTTTCCAAGAAACTTGTCTACATGTTACATTGCCCACTAAATTGTTCCAGGAACCGCGCACACGGCCTTCGGCTCGCGTGCTCGACAAGCGTTCGTGTAAACGCGCCCATAATTCATTGCCAGTCCACCGCACGGCATGTTTGCTCTCATATTGTGCTTTCATAAGAAAAATGAACATTAAATATTAAATGAAAACCTATTTTGTCGGCGCTGTTGCCCGTGACAGGTCGGACATGAAAGCGCTGAATTCTGGCCTGGGCCTGATTGAGACAGGGCGTTCATGACTTGATTTGATGTCACCTATTTCATCACGCGCGTGACCCGCTTTTGTAAATGGCGCCTGATAATAATAAAATAGGTACATAAAATAAGGTGACAGTTAAAACATCAAAGTCCACTATAGAGGTTCCAACATTCCATACCCTTTTAGTGTTCCGTAGCTATCAAATACTCGTCTGCAATCCCATGGAGCTGTGAAAAAAATAAACTTCTAGGTCAACGCAATCAAAGGATACGGCCGTTTATGCCGCATATTAGGACACTCGCAAGGGTTCAATAACCTATACTTCTCGTTGACCTAGAATCATGAAATTTGGCAACAAGCAATGTCTTACAGCACTAGTAAAGGGAAAATACGAAAACCGTAAATTTGTAGTTACAAAAAAAATATAAGTTGGTAAACTGCGACCGCGACCTATGTCGATGTATGGGGACAACAGTTTTTCCAACGGCAAAGTTATGTTTGTACGGTACCCTCGGTGTGAGAGTCCTACTCGCACTTGACCGTTTTTTGTACCTATAGCTTTAATTTCTTCGCACTTGGTATCATTTTGCGATACACGATTTCCGCATGCAATTTAAACTCTACGTCATATAAAGTGCGATATATACAACACAACTCTCCCGTACTCAGAAAAGTTCCTATGAGGTCTCACACAAACGCACAGGGTCCCTCAATCCCATTCATAAACAAGACATAAGTTCAAAAACGGAAACCCGACTACGGTCAGGTAAAAAATAGCCTGTGCCACTCTTACGATAAAGACGAGTCGATTGATACCTCGCTTGTAAAAAAAGGACCATGTTTTTAGTTTGTACATATAACCCTTCCTTTGCTTCGCCGTAATCGGGTAGAAAAATGACCCTATGACACTCTTTACTTGAAGACGAATCGATTGATACCTCGCTTGTCAAAATCGGACCTATAGGAGCGACGCTATGGAGGAACATCCACATAACTATGAAGTGAAACATAAGAAGAAAGGACTTTGAGTTGAGCATCTGTTTCGTTGGAAGTATCTAAGCCGAGCTGAAGCGATACCTAAAGCAGTTCTTTAGAACCTGGGATAGGCTGCCGAACCTAAGTAACCGCTTTGAGCGGAAGGCGAGATTTTCCTAGAGACAGCTTCCCGAAGCGAACCCTTTTATCCATTAAGGTATCCTTTGAGTTTCTATAGTATCCTTTTTGTGTATCCGTCTCGTGAGTTTTCAAAAGACGTAGATGGCCGGTGGCACGGAAGTATTGTGACTCGGCTCTGTCCTTGAAATAACTACCTACAGCCGCGTGGTACGTAAACACGCGATAGGGCTGCCCGCCTGCAGTATTTTAATTTCATCTACCTACTTGAATTTCTTTCTAGTTTTGTGATTGTATATTTTAATATGTAAAAAAGAAAGAAATTCGTTGTGAATGAAATAGAAAGTGTTCAATAAAAATACATGTGTGTTTTTTTAATTAGTTGATTTAATAAAAAAATACAGCCCTGAGACGTACGAAAAGCTTTATTGTTAAATTTAATAGTATAAAAAATCCGCATTCGGATAAATAGTTTAATTAAAAATACTTTTGGGAAACATGGACAAGGAGGATACCGTACTCGCAACGTATCACCCCAAAAGCGAAATACCTACCTATTAAAAAAGAAACAAATTACGTACTAGGTTATAATATTTTTTTATAGTCTAACCTTTCAGAGTTTGCAGGTAATTTAATAAATGTTATCTCTGAACGCGTTATTGAAGAATTCAAACAACCAAAAACAGCACAATATAGTCTATTCGTGCTCTTTGCCATATTTAGTTAGTACTTGTACATATTTCAGTAAAATATTCACAAATCGCACGCTTACTGCTTACAAAAAAAAACACACCCTTTGTTCATCACAGCGGCCACGACATTACCGAGCCACACCGAGCTGCGGCGCATTCGCGACTGGCCGTGTACCGAGTGGGTACCGACACGAGGCGCGTAGGTATAACTCACTTTCCGGCCGCTTGTATGAAGATAGAATATATTCTTTATCCAGGTACTTGTACTATTATTTATTCTGTGATCCAGGTAGTTTGTTCTTTAAAATCTATGCATCTAACGCCTGAACTACTTTCGGCGTAAACCCTATGAAATTTCTAATTTAAAAACTTTATAAAAACTTTTATGCAATAGCCATGTCATGTTGAAACTTAGAACGGGCTATCATAATAAAATGCGTACACTAAAATTCGTGTCAGTGCTGTTGACCGTTGAAGAGTACCTTTATCTGGAGGTAATCCTGCATCTCGATTCAGGCCATGCTTACTATAACAAGCGCAAATAAAAAAAAAAATATAACACCCGACTTCCCATCCCCAATTATAGCTATAATCGTTCCATCCGTTTGAGAGCTACGATCGTTACCATTTCAGCCAATTATAGCTAAGAACCATCTCGTTTACCTCAGCTTTGAAACATGAAAAACTGCAGCTAAATTTGTCCATTAGTTTGGAAAAAACGATTCTCAACTCCCCCCCTCCCCTCCTCTATATAGCTAAGAACCATCTCGATCACATCAGTTTTCAAACATAAAAAACCTTATCAAAATCTATTTGTTTGGGAGCTACGATGCCACAGACAGACACACACACGCACACACACACACTGTGATACACACCCTAAACTTATAATAACAACCGTCTCTTTGTTCGGGGGTTAAAAATGCATTGTCTTCGGAACTGATTTAACATGTACTCGTAAAAATTCAACTTCGTAGGATAACAGGAAAAACTGCAACTAAATTTGTCCATTCGTTTGGAAAAAACGATTCTCAACTCCCCCCCTCCCCTCCTCTATATAGCTAAGAATCATCTCGATCACATCAGTTTTCAAACATAAAAAACCTTATCAAAATCTATTTGTTTGGGAGCTACGATGCCACAGACAGACACACACACGCACACAAACGCGCGCACACACACACAAACACACACCCTCACACACTGTGATACACACCCTAAACTTATAATAACAACCGTCTCTTTGTTCGGGGGTTAAAAATGCATTGTCTTCGGATCTGATTTAACATGTACTCGTAAAAATTCAACTTCGTAGGATAACAGGAAAAGGTTCTAATTCAGCTTGCAAGATTTGATCTAAACAATTTTAATTAGGTAAGTACTTTAATTACGAGTTTCTGAAAACGTTGAGTTCAAAACTTGCATTCAATAACAATCATTGCTGTATTATGTATTTTAACCCCTGAAGAAAGAGAGGGGTGGTATAAGTTTATGGTGTGTCTGTTTGTGGCATCGTAGCTCCCAAACGAATAGACCGATTTTGATGCGTATTTTTCTGATGTGATCGAGATGGTTCTTAGCTTTAATGGGGAGGGGATAGTGCGGGGTTATATTTATTTTGGTTATGATCACTGTACCTAAACTGCTACAACCATACCTATCACGCAATTGTCTAAGAAGCAAATTACTTTGTCATTAATTTGTGATTGTTATTTGATAACGTCGTAAAAACTTTGCCTTGCAAATATGTATTGCAAGGCAATAATTTCGCGTCAAAATTGCTTTCAATTGTTGCTTTGCACCGTCCAAATAAAGGTTTTAAGCGCGGAACAGACAGAACGTGGCGTGTGACGCGGACGCCTTGACAGTGCTATTCTCATTTTATCTATATAATAATAAAGCAGTTAGTACCAAAAAGTCTGTACACTGAAGATTATAAAAAAATAATGGACTAGGGTACTTAAAGTAATCTACTGAACAAGAATATAGGTTTTTTTAAATCGTATGTTTGTTTGCGCATCACGTTAAAACTACTAGACAGATTGCGATGCGGTTTATGCGGTTAAACGTTGGATAGGTTAAGCTTCGACTCAAAAACTAGTGTACTTGATATCTCAATCCGATGAGTAGAAGCCAAGCAATAGATAAAAAACTATTTGAAGGCTGAACGAAATATAGTACTTTCTACATTCTAGGTACTTCTGGTCCTGGAATAACTCATTGGTAACTTTTAACCCAGAGAATTGACCACGCAGGCAAAGCTGCGGGCACAGCTTGTACAAAATAAATACATGGAAGTGAAGCTATTTAAATCCAACTGTAGGGACGTGGCACGGACATGGCGCGGGCGGCGAAGGGTCTCAGTTCAAAGTTGCGCGCCACGTCTGCGCCAAGTCCGTGCCACACGCCACTTGTCTGTTTTGCGCCTTAGTGGACGAAGAGAATAACTATTTCAAATGTTCACATCAAGATTTCTATACTTCAATATTTTCAGTCTGTTAAACAACTAGTAAGTTAAAGCTTGTACTATTATTTATTCTGTGGTTAAAGCCAGTTCTCATTTTTATAATTGAAGTACTCGTATTATTACTTATACATTACTGTATTCGCTTTATGGCTGAACATAAAAACTTTTATTGCGGAATTTTGCTTTCCCAGAAACTCAGCTGAAGTTTTATATCTAGGTACTTAATAATTTTTCTAAGCACTTGGGACGAGCAGAACGATATCTTGATAGACTACAACCTAAAAGTTTTGCAACAATGCCACAGATTCAATAATAGTAACAACAAATCCTTATAAAGGTAGAAACCAAATTACTTTCATAATGAAGACAGCGAAGCTCTTTGTCGTAATAAGCGATATCTGTAAGGGAAACCTACTTTCGAAGCACCAATTACCTAATCTTTGCGTCGACAAGGTCCTATTACACGTGTCGTTTCCAGCCAACTGATAAGTGTACTTTGATATAATTATCAGAAAGATACGTCTCCGAACTCGGCGACCTTTGTCGTGCGGCATCCAATTACCAAGTCCAATGGACCTACTACAGTATTGAAATAATAGAGTATCGATGTTGTGAGCTACTTTTTGTTCAGTTCATTGACTTTATTATTTACCTTTATCTTGAAAGTAATTTCTTTATTAGGTACCTAGATCTAAATACCACACTCGGAGATGTCACAGACTATCACGCACAAATTATAGTCATCTGTTTAATCGATTTTGTTTTTTTTATTTGTGAGTTTATACCTCCATATAAACTGTATCAAAATTGGATCAGAAGTTTTTTACTTATTTGTTAATACATTTGAAGTCGATTTTTTGTAACATGGTAATTTGTACAGCACTTGTTTGTATTAATTTGCAGTATACCCATAGAATAAATAATAGTACAAGTACAGAAGGATAACTGAGTGAAGTCATATAAAAAGATAGCGACCCTCGCTACAACGCAATAAAGTGCAATTTAACTCGCAGAGCGCTGCGAGCTTTCAATTATATTTACCTAGAAGGCGCTCGCACATCGCGTGCAGGCTAAAATGTATCGTATCCGTAGTATCAGTAGTATCAGTAGTATCGTAGGTGCGAGAGCTTCCATTGCTCTAATCGTTTCAGAATCGCTCTGTCACTTTTTCGCTCGGTAGGGTTGTATTAAGATTTGATATGACTATGTTCTTGTACTATTAATTATTCTGTGATATGATATGATAAGATATTGTAACAGAATAAATAAGTAATAATGTATAATTTTATTACTTATATGAGCTCTGTCGGTAAACTTAGTCACACAGTTACAGTGAGGCTGGTCCACAAATTTAAAGTCGCCCAGCGAGTTATGGAGAGAGTAATGCTCGGAAGCCAGCCAACACCTTACAAAATAGTTTACTAAACGTATCTTGTTTATTATTTCCATCGAAGGTAGCGAATCAATACTACACGCTCTGGTTGTCCTAAGGCTTCAGCTTAAAGGTTTAAACGACGTTACTTCGCGAGGTTGTTGACATCTATACCCGTCTTATCAGGTCTTCTTAATTAATTAAGTACTTTTCATAGAATACTTTCTCATAGGGTCTTCTTTTGTGTCCGCAACTCAGCCCTCTTAAACGTTCGCATCCCGAAAAAGTACGCTTTGGTCCAAAAAGGACTATGATGAATTGGATCATCAGGGTGAAAGGATTGACTACTGAGAAAGGAAATAAGTAGGTACTTACTGTCCAGATAAGCTTTTCCTTCTATCTATCTTGTTCATCCAAATGTTGTCTGGAAAACACTAAAAGCCGCCCATTGTACCAAACTCTCAATTTTTTTTGTTTATTTTGTTTTTCTATCTATTAGCTGCACCCCGCGGTATTACTCGTGTGGACCGTAGTATTGTATTCTCTTTGGTGTGGACAATGATGATGAATGACGATGAAAAGTATCCGATCCATCACAAACTAACAAGGAGATACTATTTGTATACCCTTTGGTAGATATGGTGAAAATATTATCTTGTAAATGACTAGAGTAATCATAGACTCCTGAAACCCTATCGGTTTTTATTTTAACCAGATCATTGAATTCAGATCTCGTTCATAGGAAATGTCTATGAACCAGATCTAAATTCAATGATCTGATTAAAATTAAAATCGATAGGGTTTCAGGAGTCTATGATTACTCTAGTCATTTACAAGATAATATTTTCACCATATCTACCAAAGGGTACATTGACTTCTGTCACTTTTTTAAGATGACAAAAAGAGCAGTACCTGGTGACAACTGTCACTTTGACAAATGCCATTTTTCTCAACATTAATTCTAGCTGTGCCCTGCGTGATTATGATTATAATGAAAAGTATCCTATGTGTTATTCCAGGACCTAAGTATCTACACACCAAATTTCATCAAAATCCGTTGAACCGTCTCAGCGCGAAGCCGTAACAATCACACACACACACACTCTCATACACACACACACACACTTTCATACACACACACACACACACACGCACGCACGCACGCACGCACGCACGCACGCACGCACGCAAGCACGCACGCACGCACGCACGCACGCACGCACGCACGCACGCACGCATGCACGCGCACGCGCACGCGCACGCGCACGCGCACGCCCACGCCCACGCCCACGCCCACGCCCACGCACACGCGCACGCGCACGCTCACGCGCACGCGCACGCGCACGCGCACGCGCACGCGCACGCACAAGCGCACGCACAAGCGCACGCGCACGCACAAGCACACGCACACGCACACGCACACGCACACGCACACGCACACGCACACGCACACGCACACACACACACACACACTATCGCAATTTTATATTAAGTAAAAGTAAAAAAGGTTATAGAATAAGTAAAAACACCGTTTATAGAGCTCCTGACGAGTTAGATTATGTTTCTAGTGAAACTCTACAATTCTCTTGATTTTCTTTGTGATAGAATTCTTTACTTTGAGGTACCTTACAGGACCTTAGGACAGTTACCTACCGCTAGGTATATAAGGTAAAGGTACCATCGATTAGACAGATCCTTACCTTAACTGTTAGGTAAGGTCCCTCCCGCAAACCCTTTTTTAATTACCATCTATCTCATCGTCATTCATTGCGCTCATCAAACCCGAAGAACCCTTACATTTTCAGCATTAGGAAATGCTTTTATAACGAAAACGGACGTGAAATTAATTCGACCATTGAATTTTACATAATAATATTACTCAATGTCCAGTCCGCTTTACGTAGGGTTGCCAACTGAAATCAGAGTTGGAAAATATATTTTCAAAACCGGCCCATTGCGTGTCGGGCACGTATAGACTTAGGGTTCCGTAGCCAGGACTATAACTGTGAAAATCGCATTACAATTGGTCCAGTAGTGTTTACGTTATACGCCAACAAAGGTGTTTTTACAGTTGGATTATGTCTCTCAGTATGGAATTTGTTCAGAGTTGATGCATAAAATGGTTTATCTTGGTCGGCTATATCTCGTACACACTAGTAAACCACAGATAGCCGTATTTTTTTGTAAATTCGCATTATGCGCTAGTAGGTACCCTAGTTTTTTTTAATTGTTTTGTTCTGCACTTATGAGCAGTTAGAGAGAGGGGGGTCGGGCGGGACATGCAACCTACAAAGTCGCCAACAAAAAGGTCACTTAAGAGACAAATAGTTCGAAAACGGAATCAAATAAAGAAAAAAACTGTCAAGAAACCTGATCATAATTTTTAAATTTTAACCCCACTTGTTGGGGTACAAAACGACAAGAAACAATAAATAAATTATTCACCTATTTAGTGGTTACATAAACATCTTTAGGTGAGTGCCGAATATCAACTTTTTATTGTAAATAGTTTCTGAATAATATGGCTGTGACATACTGACGGACAGACAAATATGATGAAACTATGATGGTTCCATATTTGACTACGGAACTAAAAACATATAACTACCTTATTATTATTATTATGAGCCTGTAGTGTCCCACTGCAGGGCAAAGGCCTCCCTCCCCTCCTTCCAATTTTCTCGATCTTGGGCTGTAGCTGGCCAATCTTTCAGGTAGGCGTCAAAATCGTCCCGCCATCTCCACCTGGACCTGCCGCGTCGCCGTTTCTTATCTCGTGGGATCCATTCAGTCAGTTGTTGATTTGGCCCATATAACTTTATAGTTAGAAACAGCGACGCGGCAGGCCCAGGAGGAGATGGCGCTGGCGAGACGATATTGACGCCTACCTGAAAGATTGGCCAGCTACAGCCCAAGATCGAGAAAATTGGAAGGAGGGGAGGAGGCCTTTGCCCTGCAGTGGGACACTACAGCTATCTTTACCTATGTTTTTATTTTTATTTTGCGCTTCTAAAATGAGAACACGCCGAAATCAGACACTGAATCTTATTATTAGCTATTTCCATACAAATTTTGGCAAACACTTTGTTTTTGTATCAGCATCGTAGCTCTACCTAACCTGAGAGGGTCAACCCTATTGAAACGAGGTATACACACACATCCGCCTAAACAAGTGTATTTATAACATGGTCATCCAAGGCGTCAATGAGGACCATTAATCATGAGGACGGCCACCCCTACCATTTATCATATTCGGACCACCTACCTACCTATTTACATATTATTATATTTTTGTTGCGTTCTCTGAAAAATCTTTTTTTTATTACTCTGGGGTGATGTGACAGTTTTTTGCGCAGATCATAACTCTTTTGGAGGCCCGAGGTTTTCGATTAAATTGTTAATGGCAGAGTAGTTTTTGAATAACTAATATATGCGTAATATTTAGTATGCAAGTTTTTCGTTTCTTTTTTACTTTCTAGGCAATCATTTGACTACGATCTCACCTGATGGAAAGCGACGATGTGTTCGAAGGTGTAGCACGCTTGCCTAGTAGATACCTATTCACTCTTGACTAGAATACACCTGGGTTATAAACTATCGGAAACACTGACGAGGGCAGGGCATTCCACTCCTGCACCTTTGCAATTCTTTGCGAGGTATTTCAGCCATAATAGGGTGGCGCTTTGCGGATCGTGTAGTCGTATGGTGATGGAAAGGTGATGCGGGAATCAGATTGTGCAGTTCTTGAGTTACCTTTGATATACCTACATAAAAAAAATAAGTGTATAAGTTTGTATTTCCAAGTTCTTGGTATTGCGACAGTTACGGACAGAGGTTAAATTAACATCATCATCAGTTTACATTTGTCTACTGCTGGACGTAGGCCTCTCCTAATGCACGCCGCTCGGTCTTCAGCTCTCCTCATCCATTATCTTCCAGCTGCTATTCGCAGGTCGTCACTACACCTGGCTATAGAGCGTCCTACACTACGTTTGCTTTAATGTGGTCTCCACTCAAGAACTCGTCTACCCCAACGGTTATCGGTCCTTCGGGAAATGTGACCACCCCACTGCTACTTTAGCTTGCTTATCCTTAGAGCTATGTCGGTTACCTTGGTACTCCGTCGGATATCTTCATTACGAATCTTGTCCTTCAAAGAAACTCCAAGCATAGCACTCTCCATAGCTCGCTGAGCGACCTTAAATTTGTGGACTAGTTTGACCGTGAGTCTCCACGTTTTTGCTCCGTAGGTCATGACTGGTAGGACGCACTGATTGAAGACTTTTGTCTTCAGGCACTGCGGTATGGACGACGAGAAGATCTTACGAAGCTTGCCGAACGCTGCCCAACCCAGCTGAGTTCCTCATAACAAATTAACATAAATATTTATCATGACATACAAATTAACATAGAACAGCTAAAAATATCTTTTGGGAAATAACTATCTACAGAAAGACATGCTTGTCTCGCCTCTTGTCTGTATGACGAAAAATATAACATAAGGTACATATTTTCATCATATATTTACGAGAAAAGAAATAAACAAATAAATGCAAACACAAGAACACATAAAAAATATGATAACCTCCGATCCCCCGTTATAGCTAAAGACCATCACGATCACATCAGCTCTCAATCAGAAAAAAACGCATCGAATTCGGTCCATTCATTTGGGAGCTATGATCCTCCCCTCCCCCTACCCCTTTCCCCTTCATTATAGCTAAGAACCATCTCGATCACATCAACTTTAAACAGAAAAAAAACGCAGCAAAATCAGTTTGGGAGCTACGATGCCACAGACAGACACACAGATACATACACACCCTAAACTTTTAACTCCCCTCTCTTTCATCGGGAGAAAGAAAGAAGGAGGTTTTCGAAGGACTTCAAAGTAAACGGAAACTGGTTGTAGTATTTCCGTTCATCTTTTTCGTGAGTTTTTAGCCGTTGTATTTATACTTTTAGTATACAAATAAAGTTATTATAATATTTGTGAGGTGTGCCCTTACATATATGATGAACTGTTTCCGATGACACATACCTGTTGTCAATATTTATTTGTCATCTCTTTCGTCACAGAATGTATCACCATCATCGTCATCATCAACACCCTGCATTAGTCCACTGCTGGACATAGGTCTCTCCTAATGCGCGCCACCGAGCCCGATCTTTGGCTCTTCTGATGTAGTTGCTGCCAGCTACTTTGCGTAAATCCTCACTCCATCTGGCCGGAGGGTGCCCTACACTACGTTTGCTTAAACGTGGTCTCCATTCACGACCTGAATCAAGAATGTGAACCGGCCCATTGCCACTTCAGTTTGCTAACCAGAAATAATGAAGACTCTGCGGAAAACGAAACTGCAATAATAATATCCAAATTACAATCCATCCATACCAATATATAAAACGATAACGGCTCGACGGATTTTGATGAAATTTGGAATGGAGATAGCTTATACCCTAGAATAAAACATAAGATATTTTATCCCGGAAATTTTTAAGTTTTCACTGCAAAACTGGAAAATGTTTATTAATTGCTGTAAAGAACGGTTGCCATGGAAACGAAATAGCAAGTCTGTCAAAAAACTTCAAGAGCATTGGTGCTATATCTACTTTTGCATTGGATTTAATATTCTAGAAGAACTTAAGAGGCTTTTTTCGTGATAAACAGTAGTCAGCGCGGACGAAGTCGCGGGCGGGAAAGCTAGTTCAAACTAAACGCTGGCACCGAAACGCTTGTAAAACTTTCTTGATTTGGCAACAAAAATGGTTGAAACATTGAACAGTCCAGAGGCAACTCTGGGCCTGAACATTACTGAAACTGCTGAAACTCAAATTGCAAGTGTTAAAACTTGGTTATCCCTGAATATATTTGGATCGATCGAACACCTGCCGCCTGAATTAAGATTAAATAAGTTTGTTAAAATGTTATTGTTTACGATACTGGTGAATGGAGCTTATAAGGGATTTAACAAGGTTTTAGAATAATTTGAAAAGTGCACAAACCGAAATCTTTGACAAAATTAACCAAGAACCGCCATATTTTTTCGTTCAAAAAGAATGTAAAAACTATTTTCGTTCGTGCATTTGTTGCACGAACTAAAAAAATGTGTTGAAGAATAAAGGCCGCTATCCAACATGCAGCGCGCTCAGTGAAGGCAGCTAGCCAGTTAGCGCTTCAGTCACAGCTGGGGGGCAATTCTCACGAAGTGATATAAATATCACGATAGATATATATAGAAAAATGTATCGTACGTCGTGAGAATCGCCTGCTCTCCAATATAGCGCGCTAAAACGTGTTCTACACTGTTGCCAACCAGCCTCCCCACCAAGCTTGCTGGTTTGTGACAATGTAGATGGTTGTTTTTTTTTATTTTGATTTAATACTTGGTGTTTTTTTTTTCTTCATATATGTCGATTATTGGACGGGGAAATGCGAATTACACGTGCCAACACCAGTTTTTAAGTCAAATCCTAACCTACCCGACAGTGAAAACAGCATCGAAATCGGTCCAGTAGTATTTACGTGATGCGCGAATAAACAACACGATATTTAAACGACACGATTTTTAAAAACGTTACGTTCTTGTTCTGTTGCTTATTTTAAGTCAACTGGACCATTTTTTAAAATTATCTTCCATGTACATTATTTCTGGTACATACTGCTTTATTATATGTACTTACAATATATATAATACAACATATTGTAATACTTGTAGACAAGGGCGTCGACAGCTCATGGCCTAGAGGGGGGCAAGTTGATATTATATGGAGGACGGAAAAAGTGTGAATTGTAGGTACACAGTCAAGAACACATGAAATTTTACAGTAGCGTAGCGTTTGTAATATCTGCCGCCCGGGGCTGAACCGGAATTTGCCACCCCCTATTTTCTTTAATTCCAAATCTATTGATACATCGATATGATTAAAAGACGAGAGCGGAGCGATCTGAAATATGTTGAGCTATTTCTCTTAGTGTGGAAAACGAAATATAAATATAGAACCATATTGAAAAATCAAAACAAACGCGAGCGAAGCGAGTGCGAAATTTTTGAGCGATTTGTATCAATGCTGCAATTAAATGATAATAAACAGAATCATAAAATTAAATGTATAGACAAACACAAACGCGAAATTTGAGTTATTTCTATCAATATTTTATTCAAAATATAGTTCTGATTCCAAAAAAATATATGCACTGGAACGAGTAATTTGGATCGAGCAGCGAGCGCGACAAATTTGGATTTTTTTCTTTCAATTATAAAACGCAACATAATTCCTAATCATAGGAAAATAATGAAAAAAAACTATAATAGGTACTCATAAAGATCGCGAAAATGTTGAGATACTAATATCTGCACGGAAATTAAAAAAGTGTCTAAAAGAAGAGCTATTTTTAACAGAAAAATATTAAAATAAAAAAAAACAAAGCTCTATTTATTATTTATTTATTCATTTAGACACACCAACGAACAATTCACAAAACATTAATAGTTAGGTTAGGATAAGGGTACATACAGATTAGGTGAACCAATCAATTACAGGTGTATACAACACTGTATAGTAAAAACACAACATTAGGTTAATATAATACTTAAATATACATATAAGAATACACTAATAAAATCAAAAAAATAATAGAAGTTAATTTGAAACTTAGATATTATGGTATTATAAATATAAGTAGTATTAAACAAAATAATATAAAATAAATAATAAATCTAAAAGTAACATTAATATGACATTAACGTGAAGCAATCAGGCTTGCGAAATGGCTCTATGAGCCTCTTTTTTAAAATGAGACAAACTAGCATCAAAAATATCTAGGCTTGGGTTATCCTTGTACAAGTTATTGTAGCTATTAATAATACGGTTTAGCGGCGAATTGTGACCCAATTTTGTTCTACTCTGTCGGGACTTAAAAAAATTACGGGTTTTTAACCTAAAATTAGGCAACAAAACTAGTTCTAGTTCTTAACAACTAAACTAGTAAACAAAGTGTGGAGCCGTTTTGGCGAGAAGATGTATTCGTACGTGAATATATTTTTAGATATCTTTATTACTGTTTAGTATTTTTTCGAGGTTCTATATTGTTTTATCTATAATGGTATAACAACATTGGCATAATATACATTATATCAGTTATTGTAAAAAGCTATTCACAAAAAAATAAGTTTTGTTCGGCGAGTTCCCGCCTATATCTTTGGGTGGTGATGTTAGAATTATTATAATGATTGCATATCTTTTTTTACTTATATTAGAAAGGAAACGTTACAAAAAAAAAACGAGGCGAAAAATCAAAATTGATTTTTTTTTGTTTATTTAAAGAAAAGGTAATTTATTTTCAAAATTGACAGTTTTTTAAGGTTTTTTCTAATCAAGCAGCTGTAATTAATAAAATTATTATTTATGTGATATTATGATCACTTATCCATATTGATAATTTCAATGGCTTTCAACAACAGAAACTCAAAACATTATAATCGTAAGCTTTCAGCAGGAAGATACGTAAATAGAGAATGGGAACCCGGTTCAACCCGGATAACTGCAGGTTACCGCTAACCCGTCACACACGTTTTAGGCGCGCGTATTGGCTTAAACTTGTAAGGGTTTAACAATAGACTGTAGCAGAGCGGATGGCACTTGAAAGAATGGAATTGGAATGGAATGAAAGTCAAATGGAAAATAATCAATCAAACGACTTGCTTAGGACATACATTGGCTTCTCTGCATTTAGCTACCTTTTTTTAATCTCTGGGGGGGGGGGGGGGGGAGCCATACTACAGCCATAAAGAATTTAAAAAAAATATGTCGGGAATATGTACTACATTTAGAAATCTTCCGGTTTTTTAATCAACAGAATACCTTAAACGTTGTATTTTGTCCACCTTCTAAAAAAAACTGTACCGAAAAAATATGATAATAGATATTTGTATTCGTACTCATGCAAACTTTTATTTTATTTTGTGTTGTTTGTCACAAACCAAGTTTTTTCTATTTCTATATATATGTAATCAGTCCATACATGAAGTTTGATATTCCATTTATGATATTTTAACGATGTCAAGAATACAATCATCATTAACATAATATTCATTAATAATCACGTGAATCATTAAAATAAATAAAATGTTTGCCCGTTGGAAATTCTACACTCAATAAAATTATGAGTCAAATTATGTTAGTAAACAAAAAGGACGCAACTGAAAATCAGCGCTTTATTTTAATGTCGTGTGTGGTCGTGTGTTACACCAAACCATAACTCATTTATCCTGAGTTATCCTTTCTATTGTATATTTTTAATTTGTGGTTTTTAGTAGCTTTACAAATACATTTAACGAATGATTTTCACTCATGTTTTATCATTGGATTTATTGTCATTGCGACTGTCAAACTCACAAAATTAAGTACGTTCTATTTTCATTCTGTGTATTATATGTTCTGTGGTGTAGTATTATCAAGTATTCTGTGCTGTGGTTTAAGTTAACTGGCAACAATTTCACAGAACACCTAATAATGCTAAAATGTATCAGGGGAATATTCGGCGGGAAACGAAATCGAGACGGTTGTTTTGCTAAGAATGGTTTTCTCAAACTTGTATATCTTCGATTGTTAATCCATACCAAAATATAAAATTGAAACGTTGTCTGTTTGTTTGTATGTTTGAGCTTTCACGCGATAACGGCTGGACGGATTTTGATGAAACTTGGAATGAAGAAAGCTTATACCCTGGAATAAAAAAAACATAGGATACTTTTAATCCCGGAAGATTGTTCGTTTCTACGGGAAACTGGAATAACTGGAAAAATATTGATTACTAGCTGTAAGAAACGGTTGCCGTGGAAACGAAATAACAAGTCTGTCAAAAACATCAAGAATGGTGCAATACCAACTTTTGCATTGGTTATTAATATCCTAGAACAACATAGGATGCTTTTTTTTTGCGATAAACTGTAGTCCGCGCGGAGAAGTCGCGGGCGGGAAAACTAGTGTGTAATATTCGTGAAATATTAACCACTAGCTTTAACCCCCGAATTCGTCTGCGCGGACTACAGTTTATCGAGAATTAAGCATCCTATGTTCTTCTAGGATATTAAAGACCAATGCAAAAGTATAGCAACAACGCTCTTGATGTTTTTTGACAGACTTGTGGTTTCGTATCCATGGCAACCGTTCCTTACAGTGAGTTATCAACATTTTCCAGTTTTCTCGTGGAAACTTACTATTTTCCGGAATATAAAGTATCGTTTGTTTTATTCCTGGGTATAAGTTATCTCCATTCCAAATTTCATCAAAATCCGTACAGCCGTTATGACGTTAAAACTCCTAAAACAAACAAACGTTTTCACTTTTATATAATGGTGATAATGAACTCCTAGTTCATTAACGTGCACGAGTGCGGGCAAATGATATAAACGAGCGAGAAACGTGCAATTTCGTGATCTTTCCGGAACCAGGAAGTTCCCCCAGGAAGTTTCAGTAAAACTCCAACACTTTCCTGAATCCTGACTTGACTTGACTTTTAACTACCAGACGGACTCGACATTTTGACTATATGTTGAAAAAACATACAACTTGTAATACTTATTTACTTGACACTGGCTAAATGTATTAGACATGCGGACCAAACATTAAAAAGATGATGTCACCCCTGACAAAGACAATCGAAAATTTATTTTTGTTGTTTTGTTAGTTCTTGTTTGCCTAAAAATAAATAAATATTAATTCTTCTTTCCATTGCACGCCACTGTGCACCGTCTTTCAGTTCTCCCTATTTCGCGGGTCGTCACTCCACTCCTGGCCACAGGCCGTACTCTACGCAAGGTACAATAGTCTACGTAAGCCTAAGCGTGTCACTCTATGGTTTAAGTCGGTCAGGCGCAACAGCCTAATAAAAAACTGTTGTATCAAACGTGAGCTAATTTCTATGGCGGCTATCTTTTCTACTTCACTATATGCATAACCTTCTTGCACGCCTTCGCTATGACATGACAGTATGAATATGTGTTCTGTGGTTTAACTTTGTTTACAAAATTATTATGCAGGTTGCTTTTGTGATAATTAGCGTATGTTGATGTATTTAATGCTTTGAAGGTGTTTGTTTCTACATGAAATAATTAATAGTGTGATTGAGTTTGAAAGTTTTCTATGCAATTAGCTATAAAACTTGCGAAATTTGTGGTTTGCGATCTGTTAGAGCGATGGGTCAAAAACGAACATTTATGGCTAAATTTCCACTGAATAAAGATAGGTAAGTGGTAAATCTATTCGGTGATCTACTAAGTACAAGAAAATAATGATTTTTCATTCATAATATTCAACAAGAACATAGCCTTGCTATCACTAGAGCGGTGCCGGTGTTATCGATATTTTTCTAACCCGTTATCGGACATTTGGTTCCTTATCTTATCACAGAATAAATAATAGCAAAAGTTGCACTTCGCGCAACCATTAATAGAAATACTAAGCTCTTGCTACGAAGCAACAAAGTGCAATTCAGCTCGCATAAGCGCTCAGTGCCTAACGCGATATTCACCTAAACGTTGCCGCTCTCTTCTAACGCGTAACTCTGTCGCTGTCTGGCGCGGAGTGACGCGCTAACTGTGGCGCTGTGGTTGTCGACTTACCGCTGCTACTATAATATTCATCGTCTATCTACCTACTTGACCATGTAATCTATCTTATGTTTGATGCGTATGATGACATGGTCAATTAAATAGATAGAAAATGAATATTAAAGTCCGTCTTTTGTAATTAACAAATGAAAATAATCAATTTTAGGCTATCTAGATACCTCTTTGTTTAACATTCCTCATTGACTTAAAATAATAATATTTTCACATTTTGCACTAATTAAAAAGTTCGTACAATAAAAACATAAAAAAACTAGTTGTTTACATTTTCACTGTACTAATTCTTAATTATCTCCTAAACACGTGGACCGATTTACATTATTCAAACGGATAAAATGGTTTTAGACCTAGACCTTTCATTTGACACAAAATCATTAAGATATCTCAACAAACAAAGACATTTTCAAGTTGCTCTCGTAATTATCCAACATGTATAAAACGCGTCTTTTAAAAACTCATCAAACGTTAAACGTTAAATTTATTTTAAACTGGGTATAATTCAATAAAAAAGGAATCAAGTTTTATTTGTGAACAACACCATAATCTAAAATACTTGTAGGTAGGTAGTTTTAAAGTACATCGCAAAAATGTGTGTGACTATGAAAAATGTAAGCGTCTGAATGCAAGTGCGCGGTGGCCAGCGTCGCCTGATTTGTAGCGCCGGGGCTCAGCAATCTGTAGGTTATTAGCTCGCGTAAGTAGGTAGAGTGACGGATGCCTGATCTTATTCTAAGTCCTCCTGCATTCCACGCTATATAATAGTAAACGTACTAAAAGTATACATTTAGAATACCTAATGTCGCGTAGCCTAAAACCTAATTAATCTTCCAATTTACATTAAAAATCTTATTTTCAGTTGCAAAAACTGGATACAAGTGGCCAGTAAAGAGGACTTGACATACATACTGATCGAAAAGCTGCATGAATTAAATATTTCTGTGGCAAACATTCTCGAACCACCGACTACAAAAAAAACAACCCAATTTGAAAAAAAGGCTACTCCTTAACTGCTATTAATCACGGACCACTGCTACTTTGTAATATTAAGTAAGGAGTAAGGAAGATTAGAGATTATTTTCAGGGAAAAATACATAAATTGTGTTGTGTACTATATAATGTATTATTTTTGTATGTAATAAAGACCACATGCTTAGAAAAAACATTATTATTATAAACCCCATATAAATGAAAATATTCCTAATAAGTTTTTTTTTCAAAATATCGATAAAAATGTTCTATTTTTGCAGACGTCCTTTTCTGTTTCTCATGTTGGCTAACATGCTGATATAGAGTGTTATTACCTATGGTCATTAGTTTTGTTATGTTGCACTTATTCTCAGCGCTCGTTTTGAAAATTGACAACATCCGTTCCAAAATACGTCAGTCCCGTCTCTTCTTACGTAGTATTTATATACTCTTTGGTTTAAGTTTCCATAAAATTAAAATTCTTTTGCAAGTATACGTAGGTTAAGGAGGTTAAGTTCATTTATTTTTTAAAGTCGTTCTTCTTGGTTCTTTTAGCTCCTAGCTGCTAGCCCACAATGTCATGTTCGTTCTAGAGTTACGATAGTAGGGGAGAAGGAGGCACCCTTGAACATTTTTTACATTCGTGACTGTAAAATCTAAAATTGTAATTGTTATTTAGTTATTTTTGCTGTTGTACTTAAATCTATTATTTGGCTACGTAAATCTATTAAAATTATAATCAATATAGTTTGATTATAGGTTAGATTGATTTAGTTTACTTATATATAAACTGGTAGGTATATAAGTAATCATATTGATATTACTAAGAATACAGTTATTTTGTAATCTCCAAGCTAATATCAGGTTGGGACGGCGGGTTAGGTATACTAGCAAGACTCGCATTACCAAGCATTTTTAATTAATACCTACGATATGCTCCATACATACCGACATGGGCAACATGACGAGCAGATACAAGAGTAAATACAAAATACGTGAGTCCGTGTATCGTAATCCCACCGTATCACAAACTCACGCCACTGTATCGGGATCGACACGTCATAGAAACCTAGACAGAAACTTAACTTCACACAAAACGGTTCACAAAAATATAGGTCGGTTAACCTTAACAAAAATAGTGTTGTAGTCCTACAGTAGAGTAGATATCGAATCGATACCTACGTATGCTGTCCTCTAGATTTTTATCGATCGATACTATCGCACTAACGCAGCGATAAGAATGAATGATAAGTAAAATGTTATAAGGTAGTTTCTGTCGTTGTTTTAATAATAATTATAAATCTGGTAACACAGTAAGCACTAAAGTCAACGTAATAACTATGTATATTTTGTGTCAAAAATATTAATGTATTTATTTGTATGTATTTCTTTATTTATCTACATAATCTTCATCTTGTTTTTGACTTTCATTCCACATATAACATTATATCTCTCGGCTTTAAGTAAATAGATCAACAAGCACAAATTAAAATGTAAATAACCCCAGACCCCCCACATTATAGCTAAGACCTGTCTCAATCATATCACCTTTCAAATATAACATAAACGCTTTAAAATCGGTTTATTCGCTTGGGAACTACACAGATACATACCCTAAGCTTGTAACGCCCCTCTCTTTCGTCGGGAGTAAAAAACATAGTCCACGAGACAATAACACAGCACAGAAACACAGAAGCTAAAACAAAAGCTAGCACAGAATATACTATATAGTAGATATTAAAGACGCTAGTTCCATTCATGCTGCTGTGTAAAGACGCTCACCTAATTCAAAATGTATGAACGTGACATACTGAATTATTAAATATTGTGGCGTTCAAGACCAAGGTCGTTTGTATAATAATAAAATATTTTGTCGCACCGAACGGACATTGGAAGTTAGAGAGTGTTCGTGGTCAGACGTACACAGCGTTAGCGTCTGTTATCTACGAAGCATTATCGCGTACCTGATACCGGTGTTACAAAGGTGAGCATACATACTTGGTTAGCGAGAATTAATGAATAATGATACACAAAAACATTTAATTTATGCTTCGTCAAAGTAATTCGGTTTGGTATAGGAATTTCAAAATTGTTTTGTTTTAAAATGGAGTGCAGTTTATGTTTTTAAAATGTGTTATTGATGTTGGGAAGTGTATTTACATATTTGATTGTGGACGACTCATTACATATTGAAATATTAAATGATTTACACAGTGATGGTTCGTCACTCACTGGACCTAATTTCATTATACACTTACTTATGTATAATCTAGTTATTCGTACCAATATATAAAAGTGAAACGGGATAGTCGTTAGAATCTATGTATGTACATATGTACTTAGAGGAGGGAAGGGGTGAAAGAGGGAAGGGGGATTACCTTCCCCCTCAAAGGGGGTGGAGGAAACCAAAGCTTTTTCTTAAAAATTATGGGTTTCCGCCACCCACACTTATAGGGGGAGGGTCCTCCCCCAACCACCCTCCCCCTCCCCTCCCCTAAGTACACATGTACATACATAGATTCTACCGTCCTTCCGTGAAACGTTGTCTGTTTGTTTGTTTGTTATCGCGTGAAGGCTCTCCCTTCACGCGATAACGGCTCGACGGATTTTGATGAAATTTGTAATGGAGGTAGCTTATACCCTGAAATAATACATAGGATACTTTTCACCCCGGAAAATTGTATGTTTTCACGGGAAAACTGGAAAATGTTAATTATCGCTCTAAGGAACGGTTGCCAAGGAAACGAAATAACAAGTCTGTCAAAAAACATCAAGAGCTTTGGTGCTATACCTACTTTTGCATTGGTTTGTAATATCCTAAAAGAACATAGGATGCTTTTTTTTCGCAATAAACAGTAATCCGCGCGGACGAAGTCGCGGGCGGGTAAGCTAGTTAGACATAAACACCGTAAAATTACGAAAAAGTATATTTGTAGCCTACGTTACCATTTTAAATCAAAACTTGACATCAATATGGTTCACTGATCCATTAATATTAAATCCGTTTCTTTATTACAGATAGAAATACTGTATAGATAACGAGTTCGTGATAATATAATTCAAAATGGTTAAAGCGAGGAAATATGTTGTCAAAAAGCACTTCCAGGGTGTACCCAAGAGAGATGACTACGAAATCGTGGAACACGAACTGCCCGCCCTATCAGCCGGAGAAATTCTAGTCAAAGCCGAGTTTATCAGCGTGGATCCCTATCTTCGTGCTTACAACGTTAGAAGCCCTGTACCCTATGACCAGTTCAGTTTCCAAGTTGGCATCGTGCTAGAATCAAAGGACTCCAACTTCCCGCTCGGTACAAGAGTTGTGTCGCACAAGGGTTGGTGCGATTACTACGTCGGAAAACCTGGCGCCCCTGTCTCGGCGCCGGGTGAGAAGATCTACAAGTTGCCCGATCTGCAGGGACTGCCCAACTCTCTGGGAGTGGGCGCCGTCGGCATGCCTGGAGCGAGTGCTTACTTCGGATTCTTGGAACTGTGCAAACCTAAAGCTGGTGAAACAGTCGTGGTGTCAGGCGCTGCCGGCGCGGTAGGCTCTCTCGTTGGCCAGATCGCGAAGATCAAGGGTTGTAAAGTTATTGGCTTCGCTGGTTCCGATGACAAAGTACAATGGCTCGAGAAGGAACTGGGCTTCGACAAGGCTTTCAACTACAAGAAGGTTGACATTACAACGGCTCTCAAAGAAGCTGCGCCCAAAGGGGTAGATTGCTATTTCGACAACGTTGGCGGAGAGTTGAGCAGTTTGATCATCAAACAGATGAACCTGTACGGAAGGGTTTCTATCTGCGGAAGTATTAGCGCTTACAATGAAGACTTTAGCAGATTGCCAAAAGCTACGATTCTGCAGCCCAGCATTGTGTTCAACCAGCTGAAGATCGAAGGTTTCATTGTGTGGAGGTGGGCCGACAGGTGGAACGAGGCCCTGACCGAGCTTGCCAAGTGGGTGAGGAGTGGCCAGCTCAAAGCCAGGGAACACGTCACGGAAGGATTCGATAAGATGTTCGATGCATTCGTAGGCATGCTGGATGGCGACAACTTCGGTAAAGCTGTTGTTAAAGTTTAGAATTTTGCTCTTGTTTCATAATATATGTTTAAGTATGTTGCTGTTGCGTTTATTTCAAACCCCGCAGTTAGTTTTCAATCAGCTCCCATGCTATATCATTATAATTTTGAAATACTATAAGTTATTCCATTACCAAAATTACCAATATTTTGCTTTCTCGGAGTTCTGCCATCGCTGGTACTCTTTTATTATATTGTACCAATTTATGTATGTGTATTTTGGTTAATAATATAAAGTATTTTCTTTCTTTCTTTTAATATCATCAAATTTCGTTCAGACGTCAAATGGTTTTTATCGATTGCTCGACTTCTACTCATCGGATTGAGGTACCAAGTAACGCAATTTTGAAGTAAGTTACCTTAACTATCCAAATATGAAAATCGCATCGCAATCGGTCCAGTAGTTTTTACGTGCTGCGCGTTTTTAGACACTGTTAAAAAATATGTTTAGTAGCTTATTTTAAGTCTCCTTGTCAATCTTTGTTGTACATACTTTTTACTGCATATTGCTCTAATCTAAGTTTAGATTTCCACATTTCCTCTCCAGTATTTCACATCTGAATCCACTTCTAATAATACTCATTTCTGTTGGATGGATCCTAACCGCGTTTGCAACGAGCAAAGAGAAGAGTAAAGAGTATTGTACACTGCGGTTGCAAAGCAAAGGAACACCGCATAGGGGGCGAGTACAGTACACCGTGGAAACTTAATCACATTTGCGGTTTTATGCAGGCCTACGAGCAAGTCTGCTTCCAGATGAGATGAAAAAATGAAAAAACAGATGCCTGTCTATGCTAATGCCATATGCCTGTCTGTACAGATACTTTGTAAATTATATAGTGGTGAAATATTTTGAATATCTATTTGTTGTTCAGAGAACTTGGAAGAGAGTAGGCTGGGTTGTGTGCTCTGCAACTGCATTAACTTGAGTGTGTATGTCTGTAATCATGGTGCTTGCAACTAAACAAAAACATAAACATCAGAAACTTTACAGGGTAGCCAAGTATGTTTAAAAAAAGACGCATTCCACACCGCCAAATCGAAAGTGCAGCACCCAAGTTAAGAAGAAACGCTCTTACACCATGTTATGCCGATCGGCCGCCACATCGCAGCAAGATCTCGACCAAGATGTCAAGTGACAGAATTAAAACGACTAACGAGGTCGAGGTCTCATGAAAAATAAAAAATAATGATTAAATTTTGTATCAACCACAAAACACCACAAATTATTCACTACCGCCTTTTGTTATGCACTCATTTGTTTAGCGGTGAGGATTCCGTATTTTTTATACTTTCTTGAAGGTTGATAAATATTCCATATATAATGTTGATTATTCATAAATGAGCGATGGTAGCCTATCGGTATACTTGTTTGGGTTTGAATCCAATTGTACCGGGTTTGATCCTCGGCTCTGCACCAATGACTTTCCTAAGTTATATGCGGTTTTCCATCGCTCCGTTAGTCGGATGGCACGTTAAGCTGTCGGTCTCGACTTTTACTGATTATTAGCAGTCGTTAAACGGAATTAGAACAGAGGCCCGGCAGCCTGACAAACTCTGACACCAGAGGCCAGCACAAGTCATACAACAAGCAAGCAAGTAATTAAATGCGTTTTCATCATACAACATTTAAGACAGAACATTCCCGTCGCGTTGTCCTTTAAAAGCAAGTACATGTTTTCCACGTTTACATTTCCCCGCAAAGGGGAGACAGGGGCAAACCTGTCCAGTTTAAATAATTGGAAGCTAGTGGACGCTATATGGACGCTACACAACTCGAGACAATAGAATCGGAGCAGTGTAGCACGTCATCGTGCAGGGAGCGCTTTGTTTCACCTGCTGTTAGTAATACCTACATGGAATGGACAGTGGACATTGTTATTTTTCTAGATATTATTTAGTTTCGGAATTTTTTATTCTTTCTTTGTTTCGATGTTTCAAACGTGCTCAATGACAATATATAGGCTCGTGGGGAGCGATTTATTAAAGCGCTACTTGGGGAGGCTGATCCAATGAACCTTGACGGCAAGATTTCAGGAAAAATGGACGCAAATGGCAAGGTCAACAACCAAATACGCTATATGGGATCGCAAGAAGTTTCGTCTATTTATCTCCCAATCTATCTATACATAATAATAAAGCAATAATATCGAAAAAGTCTGTACAAAGAAGATAACTAAATAAAAAATAGTCTAGGGTACTTAAAATAAGCTACTGAACAAGAAAATAATATTTTTTGAAATCGTGTATGACTGTTTGTTTGTCTGTATGTTTGTTCGCGCTTCACGTAAAAAAGACTGGACCGATTGCGATGCGGTTTTCACTGTTAGATAGATTTTGACTTAAAAACTTGAGTAGGTACTTGGTATCTCAATCGAATGATTAGATGCCGAGCAATCGATAAAAACTATTTGATGGCCGAAGAAATTTCGATTAAATGTATTATATTGGTAGTTTGGTATTTTAAATGTAGAGAAAAGAGCATGCGAAGAGATCGAGTATTCATATAGTCTTCAATATGAATACTCGATGATTATAAATTACTAGGTGCAAAGACGAATGACATATAGCAGACGTCCAGTAGAATTTATGATGTGATAAGCTTTTTCATAGTGACAGGACCATCAATATTTGATCGTTCTGACATGAAACATTGTAATCATGGAAGTTCTGGGTGGATGGGATGAGAATGAATTTAACAGATGTAAATGTAAAATAAAATACGCCCCCCCTTAGATTAGTCAAACGTTTGCCAGGAAACATCTCAACTAACCTGACCTCTAATTTTCGCGTAGACCACCTCCGGACGCGAGGGTTTCGCATAACGTTCTCGGGTGACCTTAGAGCCGTGCAGGTAGCTGTAATGTGGAGGGTCCGATAGAGAATACTGGACGATCTATGGTCACAGAATAAATAATAGTATGGTGTTAAAGCCAGTGTATACTCACTGGATCCAATCCGATTCTAGAGAGCGCCCGACAAATCACGCACTTGTCACTAAATATTTAATCACTAGCTGATGTTTGTTCGCGCATCACGTAAAAAATACAAAATCGATTGCGATGCGGTTTACACTGTTGGATAGTTTATGGTTTGACTTAAAAACGGGTGTACTAGGTATCTCAATCTGAAGAGTAGAAGCCAAGCAATGGATTAAAACTTTTTGACGGCTGCAGGAATTTTGATCACATATTCGTTTATTGGTATTTTAGGTCTTGGAATAGCACATAGAGTACTTTTAATCTTGAGATAACCACGCGTGCGAAGCCGCGGGCACTGCTATTCTTTAATAATCGCGAGCTTTTGACCTACTTCTAATGGCGAGACATCAGTTATCAGATTGGTTGTGACAGAGCTAGTGCAAATATGTTCAGAGAATGATCGACAAATCTTGCAGATGCTCTTGTATTGATTCGCGACAAAAAAAAACGACTAACTGACTGACTTTTTTTTTTTTTTCTTGTATTTTGTTTTTCTCGGTCTTGAATAGAGATGGTTTAAAAGCATATATTTCGGATCGGCGCAAGCGAAAAATGCTCAAATCCTTGGCACAAAGCCTACATGAAATAGTACTTTACAATGTTTCGAGGCTTTTCGCCTCGTCTGATCTCAAGCGAAAGCTCTCACCGAAAACATTGAACTGAATAAACACATAAAGTCGTAAATTCTACATAGATACTGTGAATCGTACTATTCGTACTGGACACAGTTATTCTGTGACACAGTGAGTAAAAGCCGTAGTATTGGGCTGACCACTAATCGAAGTTGAGCACATTCCGGGCCTGTTGGTGCTTTGCCTTGATTAAAAAAGGTAGGTACCTATCCAGGTGTAATGGACGGAGGGGCAATCTGGTAGAACACGGTAGCTGATTTTGTTTATTGAGTTAGGTAACAAGGTTTTTATGTTATTCTGTGTTAAGTGAAGCTGACTTGCTGGTTGTGGGTAAGTTTAGAGGTGATTGCTCTGAACGAGACGATTGTCTTAGATTTTGTTAGTTATTTTGTCTCTTTTCTTTATAAATACAATCTGAATATCTTCAAGGCTAGAGTGAATAGGTATTTTCTAGATCTACGTGCTCCGCCCTTGGCCACATTTTAACAAATCAGCAGGTGAGATGATGGTACTAAACAGATTTGATAACAATAAAAATATCTAAATTAGATCCATACTTGTCTGTATGTTTGTTTGTTTGGGGAGTTTTAACGCCAAAGCTGATCTGATCATGATGTTTTTTTTAAAATATGTACTGTACAATATAGAGACCAATGTAAGATACTTTTTATCCCGGAAAATTGTAAGTTTCCACGGGAAAACTGGAAACGATTACTCGCTGTAAAGAACGGTTGCCATGGAAATGAAAGAATAACAAGTCTGTTAAAAAGCGTCAACAGCGTTGGTGCTATACTTTTGCAATAGTTTTTAATATCCTAGAAGAACATAGGATGATTTCTTCGGACGTAGACGCGGGTAAAAGCTAGTATTTAATAACTCAGATTGTAATACCTGTAGGAATCAAAAGGATTTAACCATAGATCTAATAATCGAATTAAAAGTGAGACAATACTAAATTCCCAAAAGATTGTGGATTGAACTGCAGAATAAAGATCAGATACATGTTAACTGCAGAATAAAGATCAGATACATGTTAACTGCAGAATAAAGATCAGATACATGTTAACTGCAGAATAAAGATCAGATACATGTTAACTGCAGAATAAAGATCAGATACATGTTAACTGCAGAATAAAGATCAGATACATGTTAACTGCAGAATAAAGATCAGATACATGTTAACTGCAGAATAAAGATCAGATACATGTTAACTGCAGAATAAAGATCAGATACATGTTAACTGCAGAATAAAGATCAGATACATGTTAACTTCAGAATAAAGATCAGATATATGTTAACTGCAGAATAAAGATCAGATACTTGTTTACTGCAGAATAAAGATCAGATACATGTTAACTGCAGAATAAAGATCAGATACATGTTAACTGCAGAATAAAGATCAGATACATGTTAACTGCAGAATAAAGATCAGATATATGTTAACTGCAGAATAAAGATCAGATACTTGTTTACTGCAGAATAAAGATCAGATACATGTTAACTGCAGAATAAAAGGCTAAATGTATCACAGAACGATTTTTACTTGCTCCTTCCGAGCACTAACGTGTTTCCGTCGTGTATCAGTCAATTATAGAAATCTCTGGCAAATCAGATTCACAACACCGATTATTAAAAGGCCCGTCTGACATATTATTATGAACACCATGCAAACTTTAACAACGTTATATTCTAGATTATACTGAGGCATTTAAATGTAGCATATTAATAGTGGGTGCATCGCCCCGAGCAGGGGTGGAAAATATAATGTTTCGCTTGTAAATTTTAATGTTGTCAGCCTCGCTTCAACGAAAACACAGGGAAATAAGTTTAGGACTTTGATCTCTTGACAGAGGATATACTATAAGTGCACCACACTCTGCGGGTTAATCTGGGGGAAAATCAAACAATTGTCTAATAAATTAATCGAGATTTCTGCAATATTGAACCAGCCAAGTAATTGGAATATATGTATTTCAAATGGGGTTTCCCTCCCTAATCCCTAAGTCATAATTCCGTCTGGTTTCTTGTCGGTTCTTTTCGTATGGTTTTTTTTCAAATACGTTGCAGAGCCAGTTAACTGTCGTATGTGCCCTTGGGGACCATATGAATAAATATTTTGACAATTGCTTTTAAAATTCTATCCTATTTTACGAAACCGAAAAAAACTAGTTTAATTAGAGCCCATTTGTCGGATTTTGTACCCGACATAAAACGTGAAAATGATCCGCACCATACGTTTTTAGCAAAATGGCCACAACATCCCCTAACACAACCTATTGGGAAAACTCATAAAAAAAACTAATAACAATTAAAAATGCAAAACGCTCACGTTCGCAATATAAAGCCGTGAGTCCCATTAATTTGGACGAGTCTATGCAAAAAACGATCAGCGATGGGCGGCGTTAACTGTTCAGTTGAGATCCTTTAACATGGAGGGCCCTAGCGTGAGGCCCTCATGGCGGGACTAAACGGCCTCACATCGAGGCCTTACTACGGTCACACTGTAGGGCCCCCAAGAGGGGGAGAGAGCGTTACCTTGGGATTCGCTTTATGGCTGTGGTTGATGAAGTGGGATTAAAGTTTTAGGGCCTTTGTGGTTTTTTGTTGCATGTTTTATTGGCGTTGGAAGGGTTTAGGTTGGATTACTGATCGACTCGATAAATATGCACAATGGAATAGTTTGTTTATTTCTGCAAACTGTTAAATAACTTGGTGAATAATTCTGTTAAGGTCTGCGAGTTAACTTTTCTAGATTGGACATCCCCTTACTTTTAGAGTCAAAAAATAGAAAGCTGGGAAATCACACTGATATGAAAGATACTTTTCATCATTACATCACTCACGCGGGTGAAACCGCAGGGCGCAGCTAGTATAAATAAAACTACCGGTGGATTCATTGAGCATATTATTACATGTACGTAGACAGAGCATGGCTGCACATAAAATTAAAAACATTATCGCATTATTATAATACGAGTATTTCGAAAAAATGTTTACTAAACATATTTTTACTAATTTATTTTAGACTAGCTGTGCCCGCGGCTTTACCAGCGTGGTCATTTCATCTAAAAGTAGCCCACACGTGTTATACCAGGACCAAAAGTACCTACAAAGTACAATATACTACATTTCTTCAACATTTGTTCAGCCGTCTAATAGTTTTTTATCGATTGCTCGGCATTTAATCATCGAATTCAGATTCCAAGTTCCCCAGTTTTTAGGTCAAACCCTAAGCTATCTAACAGTGAAAACCGCATCGCAATCGCTTTAGTAGTTTTTACGTGATGCGCGAACAAACATACAGACAAACTAACAATCAGAAAAACAGACAGACACGATTTAAAAAAATGTTACATGCTTGTTCTGAAGCTTATTTTAACACTAGTTTTTTAATTATCTTCTTTGTACAGACTTTTTCAGTCCTATAGCTTTATTATATGTATAGAAAGCTAACAGCGTACTCAATTAATATTATAATTGTTTATATTAATTGCAAGGCTTTACAGTTTTTCACATTATTACAACATCAAGTGTGTAAATATTTTGCTTTTGTAAGTTAATTAGGATAACAAATTACTTATAATAAAGCAATAAGAACGAAAAAGTCTGAACAAACGAGATAATTAAAAAAAATTGGTATAAGCTACATAAAATAAGCTACTGAACAAGACTATAACATTTTTAAAATTCTCGTTTGTCTGTTTATCTGTATGTTTGTACGCGCATCACGTAAAAACTACTGGACCGATTGTGATGCAGTTTTCACTTTTGGGTAGCTTAGAGTTTGTCTTAAAAACTAGGGTACTTGGTAACTCAATAAAAATATTTTTGACGGCCTAATATACAAATATATCAAATTTTGGTATATTGGTATTTTAGGTCTGAACTAGCACAAAGAGTACTTTTAACCTAGAGAGATGACCACCCATGTGAAGCCGCGGGAATCAGCTAGTAATTTAATAATAAGAGCGACAAAATAGATAAAGAGCCCAAGTTTTGATACTTTACATTTATTATGGACCACACTATAAGTCAAATAAAATAAATAAATATTTAACTTGGAACAGTAATGCCTCAGTGAAAATACAATAACTTATCGAAAATTGAGAAGATCTCTGTGGTGGTCGATCAAAATATAAATAAATATACAAACCTTACTGTCAAGGAAACCACATTAATAACGAACTCGAGTAACAAATAGAAACTCTGTCACGGTCAGATAACAATGATAAAGTTCGTTGACCCTCCGGAAGTCAGCGCCGGTACATTTATCCAAGACAAGTCAATTACAAACTTATTTTAAACCATTTTTCATTTTTGAAATAGCTCTTATTGCAAAGTGTTAAAGGTGTGAAAGTAGTTGGTGAGGTGTTGCCAAATTGTAACGCGTCTCTTGAGAACAGGGGGGCATACATTGAACAAACAGTGTATTGCAAAATGGCAATGGAATAGGCCACGGTGGACGATACACGATGGCTCTCAAACTTTGTGCTCCAAAATCAAGAAGATTGTGTATATCTATATATCTATACTTATAATAAAGCAATAGGAACGAAAAAGTCTGTACAAAGCAATGATGTTATATTATGGTAAAATCTCATTGGTACAAAGAAGATAATTAAAAAAAAAAACCTGGACCAATTGCGATGCGGTTTTCACTGTTGGGTAGTTTGGGGTTGTACTTAAAAACTGGGGTACTTGGTATCTTAATGCGATGATAAGATGCCGAGCAATCGATTCAAAGCTATTTGACGGCTGAACGAATTTTTAAGAAATGTGGTATATTATACATTTTTCCTGGAACTTTTGGTCCTGGAATAACACGTACGGGCTACTTTTGAATGAAATGGCCACGCGGGCAAAGCCCAGCTAGTCATATCGCACTCCTAGATCAAAACTGTAACAACTCAAAGAGGGTCATTATTCAGGAGACGAAAAAAACTTATAACTGCGTTTTTTGTTCGAAAAGTAATACAATTTAATTGAATTCTAAATATTAATTAGCTTGTGAAATCGTACTTTCGAAAAGTAGGGGCTATAGTACAATGATTTTTATCAAAAATCGCTGTTTTTGAATTGTTACACTTTAGCGTGATGACTATGTAAAAAAAAGAAACACCAATTTGACTTGAATCAGTTTTATTGAATCATTTTGAGTTATACTTCATTACTACAAGAAAAATAAAAACAATTATTCAAACAAAAGAGTTCTAAGAGTGTAAATATTTCTCAAATTAATTAGGAGTTACCACTAATTAATAAAGGAACATCCAAAATTAAAAGTTAACAAGTATTGAGATATTAGCCTCTCATAATTAAAAACATCTAATCCTAACATTAATTATAAATCTTCCAATGTAATAAAACTTATTATAAATCACAAAAATCAGTCTAAAAACAAATCAGGCTAAAATCTAATGTAAGCCTCGTAATATTAAAAAATGACACATCTTACAAATGCAAATAATAGAATTAACAAATAATACAAATAGTTAACATTATTTTACGAATTGGTACCTATAAGAATAAGATTTTTACAAAACTTACAGAATTAATTGAGATGGCATATTTGAGATCAACAATTATTAAAAACCTCTACCCCTTGCAATCAAAACACAAATTATTTAAAATTATTGCTAAACTATAATAATTTCAACCAACCAAAATAAATTCTCAAAGAATAGTAAATCTTAGGCTATAGGAACTTACATAAAAGGCACGTCAGAATTATTTTAAAGAGCAGAATATTTTCAAAATTAATCAGTTAATATCAATAAATTTTTTAAAATAAGAATCTACATACTGTTGTGGGATAGCGTTTTTGGTTATAATTTCCTTAATATCTTTTACTTTTGCTTCAGAGAGAGGTATTTTTTGAGTGTAAGCTTGTTTAAGACCCGTAAAAACTATCTGATCGTCTTTGGTTCGGCGTTTGCGCACGGACACCTTTTTATAGTTTTCATCTGAAAATAAGGTTTTATAAAAAAATGCTCCTGGATTCTCCTTTTCTACCCTTAAGACTTTTATATCTTGCCATTTGACTTGGTTACGATCTTCATCTAAATTGAAATTAGTTCCCCACTCTTCTTGTAACATTTTCGTGTCGTAAAATTGTTCATGTGTCATCTCTTCTAATTGGTAAGGGCTTCCGGTTTTTTTCGCTGTCCGAATCAAAGTACAATACTGTTGCGGGGTATATATCGGGCCAGATTTTATGTGTCTTTTGATCTGTTTCTCTATAACGCTGTGAACGTTGTCACCCTCATTTTGAGAATGACCACGTATAAGAAATTTATGTGTTATTGATTTTAGTCTTTTAGTAACAACAGCATAAGCATAGGCAGATAGTAAGTATTTATTTTTCTGCTGTCCACCACAGTTATCAGAATAGAAAATAATCTCAATGTCTTTATCTGGATGTTTTTGTAATAAAGTGTCAATATACCGCAAAACACAGGAGCCTATTTCCACTGCACCCCTTTTACCTTCTATTTCATCCCAAAAAAAACAAATTACGTCTTGTGCTCTTAAATCACTTATAGTGAAATTTAAACAATTAATCCGAGATTTATAGAAAAACAATGAAACCTGACCCTTTGGAACTTGCATAACTGCTTGTAAGTCATATACAGCTACGATAACTCCATCATTTCTATTCTTGTCTTTTTCTTTGTGGTCCCTTGCTAAATTTTTTTCTAGTAGATGTTGTTCATAATGCTCTCGTAAATTATTTTTTCTTCTTCATTAGCATTTTTAAAGCCCTCACAAAGGTCACACAGATCTTTTTTTGGAATATAAAAACCGAGATTAAATTCAGTATTGAATATTCTATTAAAAGTTGACTTCGTGGCGAAAGATAATTGTTTAAGTTCACGAGCTTCTTTGTAGTCGCGATGTAAATCAGCAAGAGATTTGTCACTGCAAATAAATTCTCTTGACGTTTGTGCCCTCAAGTAATGGGACTCAATCCTAGGGATATTGTTAATGAACTCTGTAACACTGTCTTTAATTCCTTGATCAATTTTCATTTGATTACCGTGTTTGCCTCTAAAATCGGTAGCGACAATGCCATTTTCATTTTTTTTAGCCAGTGCAGTTGTGATACTCGTATTACTCACGTCGAGCGTTGCTTTAAAAAAATACTTACAAACGCGGATCTTATTGCCAGCTACTTCAAAATAAAAGGCTCTATTAAGATTTCTAAACTCCTGTGTACAAGAATATCTATACTTTGGTTTGATTTCTTGAGTATGTCTGATTATGTACTCCCTCTGTCTCTGTAGATCTGCTAGGCCCCAATAACTATCAAAGATGGTTTGTCTTGTTTCTTCATTGATTTTCAAACTACAACGTTGTCTACAACCTTCACCGCATGCCGGGCGAACTTTCCTTTCATTAAAAACTTTCTTGCTTTTTGATAGAGATTGGTATGACTTACCAGAATTCCTCAGAACTTTAGAAATATTTGCTTTCCATGTCGATTCTCTTCTTAACTTCTTCTTTCCTCTTTTTACCTCTTCATTTGGCTGATCATTGCTCAATTCATTGACAACGTGACACTGTGGTTGTACAGTAGGATTATTAACATCCCTGAACTCAGTATCAACATCATTTTGAGTCTGAAACTGTCCAACAGTATCAATTACAGCCATAGATTCAATTGGAACAACGTTTTGGCTTCTAGACTGAGCTAGAGTGTCAGTGGTTTCAGTTTCAGAATCACTACTGCTACTAGAATTGTCGCTAGAATTGGAAGAGTTTGATGACGAACTCTCACTTGAAGATGAAGAAGATGATGGGATTATTTTACGGGGAAGATTCTTCTTCTTTTTACGAATATAAGTTGCATCTGTGTCAGAGTCTTCAATAAAACTTTCTTCACTTGGAGATATAGCTAAATCGTTTTCAATTTGTCTACTATAGGCTTGATTAGTCATTATAATAGTGTTTAATGGAATATTTTCTTTGTTTATTTGTGCTTCTGTATCTAAATTTGTAGTTAAATCTTCATCATTAGCTGATACCAGGTTTTCTTTATATTTTTCATTGACAATATTGACGAGAAGTCTGCCTATCTTCATGTTTATCTGAAATAGAGAAAAGTAAATTATTGTAAATTATAACGATCCAGCAATAGTGAGTTAACTCAAAAAAAACCTTTAATACAACGGAATTAAGAGTTTTATCAAGAAAACTTCAATAGAAATCGACAATATTTATGATTACGTTCACGATTTTAATTCGATGCATGAAGAATATTGATTTTATTAATCGAAAAAATATCAATTTAAATTAGTTTCAACAATACTAAGACAACTAGAAATTTACATGTTGATCCATCAAAACTAAGTCAAATCTAAATAGTAATTAAATATTTACGTACCTTTTCAAACAAAACTGGAACAAGTCAAAATATCCTTAAAAAATATTGCACACCGATTCACCAATACCGTAACAATTCTAATTAACTTACTCTAATTGACTTATTCAATTCAACAAAACTGTAACAATTCGAAATGTCCGCGTTTTCGATTATCTTAATACGTGCTCTCGTGGTGACTAGTGAAGGTCAACTAACAATAAACTTGTTTAGGTGGGGGGGACCACGGGCATTATGATTCAACAATAGAAAGTCAACGCCATCCAGTATTTTTTTTTTGAAGCAATATTGTTCCGGTTATGTCGGGATAGTTGCGTGTGATCACCGGGCATTCGAATACAAGAATAACTCTAAATAAACGAATTTTGAGTTGTTACAGTTTTGATCTAGGAGTGCGATATATTAGTTCATAATATCAAACCTTTCTTCGTGTAGCGTGTAGTTTTCCTTTAACGTGGTTGTAATATTGAACCTTAAATCAATGTAAGCATAGGTGAACCCTATCTGAGGCATCCCTATCTCAGCCCTCACCACTCGTATCGTGACTCATCATATACTAGCTAGCCCGCCCACGACTTCGTTAACACTTTCCTCCTTTCGTTTATTAACACTTTCTTCACTAACTCCATCACGACACAACACTAACAGTATCACCTCTCGTATTTGGTCGATATTACTTCGGTTTTCACATAGACGTACCACTAAATTCTAGACACTCGACAGTTAAAGTTTAAACCCATCCTCACGATTTTTGAATTTGGTGATTTCAACCGCTTCTCTAACCAATCTTGGTATGAAGTGGCGTTCTGTAGATAGTATCTCAGGGTTATGTAACTAGATCCAGTGGTTTGACCCCGATTTCAAAAGATGTTGAGCGATGGCTGACTTTTGCGTGTCATTGTTTTTGACTGCCCTGATGTGCTTCTTTATATCCCGTTTCTAATATTTATACTTGTAGTGTTTGTGACCATATTAGTTTTAAATCAAGTCTTTTGCTAATTCTCAACTGTCACAGCCATTCCCGTGTCGGACATTTTGTCACTAGTAAGTGCCGAGTTCCGGAAATAAACCTGAATCCTGATACTGTTTAAATCATCTTTCGTCATGAACAAGTTCAAAAATAAAACCCGAATAAGGTCGCGTAAAATATAGCCTATGACACACTTGCGATGTAGACGAATCGATTGATACCTAGCTTGTCAAAATTTGACCATGTTTTTGGTTTGAGAATATAACCCTTCCTTTGCTACGCCGTAGTCGGGTAAAACATAATTACCTATGACATTCTATACTTGAAAACGAATCGCTTGTCAAAATCGGACTAATAGCTATTATTTATTCCGTGCTAATAGGGACGAAGCTATGATGGAATTACATCCATATAATACATAGACTGCTAAACTCATTGCCCTTACCTTGCTTTGCCGTAGTCGGGTAAAAAAATTGGCAATGATATCGATGATGACGAAAAACTTTGTCAGGCACTAGATTTGCTTAGATGCAAATATCTTCACTACCATCTTTTAAGAAAATGCAGGTTCAAGGGAAGACACCTCCAGCACGACACTACCAGCACAACAGGGCCCGCTTTTACCCGACTACGGCGAAGCTAGGGAAGGGTAATGAAGTTAACAGTCTATGTATGTATGTATGTATGTATGTATGTATGTATGTATGTATGTATGTATGTATGTATGTATGTATGTATGTATGTATGTATGTATGTATGTATGTATGTATGTATGTATGTATGTATGTATGTATGTATGTATGTATGTATGTATGTATGTATGTATGTATGTATGTATGTATGTATGTATGTATGTATGTATGTATGTATGTGTATGTTCCACCATAGCGTCGCCCCTATTGGCCCGATTTTGACAAGCGAGGTTTCAATCGATTCGTTTTCATTGATAGAGTGTCATTGTATATATATCTTTTACTCGACTTCGGCCATGCAATGGAAGGGTTATGTGTTCAAACTAAAAACTTGTTCCGATTTTGCCAAGCGAGTTATCAATTGATTCGTCTTCATCTTAGTCGGGTTTTATTTTTTGAACTTATGTCTTCTATATATGTCACTGTAAAAGCCCGTTCATTGGTTTTAACGGTAAATCCTAAGATTTAAGATGTTTGTAGTTCGGGCTTGTACAGTACCTATCATATCTAATGAATATGAGTAGGTTGTAATTAAGTTTGTGTTTTTTACGGGCACTAGCCGGAAACTAACTAACGGGTACTAGCGCCTTGACTACATCAACCAAATACTACAAAATACACAAACTAACTACTACATAAACAATCTGACAGCCTACAGCCATTACTGGCTCACTGGTAGCCCAAATATTCTAGCGCACTTCTAGTTGCCAGCGTATCCAAAATGATGGCGGCATTTCAACTTTAAGTTATAGCTTTTAATTTAAATTAACATCAGGACAGGAGTACGAACCCGAAGTTCAAGTCTATCTGCTCGATACTCACAGCACTTGTTTAAAATCAACACATCCTCAAGTTTCAAGTCGGTTTAGGTAGACAGTAGCACCAATATTTGAGGATCGAATGTTGAAGTTATCATATTGGAAAAAGACAAGACCTGCGCTTATCAAAATCGGACTAATAGGGGCGACGCTATGGTGGAACATCCATATACATTCGTATATATATATATATATATATATATATATATATATATATATATATATAGACCAACCAGTCGTCAATGAGTTTAATAGTCTATGTATATATATATATACGACTGGTTGGTCTAGTGGCTAGTGACCCTAACTACGAAATCAAACGGTCGCGGGCTCGAATCCCGCAAGGTGCAATCATTTGTGTGATGAGCAACATTACTTGTTTCCGAGTCATGGATGCAATATTCGTATGTATGTGTTTATGCGTTATCTAGTGCCCATAGTACAGGGTATCCTAGTTTGGGGCTAGGTAATTGGTGTGAATTGAATATATTATGTTATGTTATTATATTACCCTTCCCTTGCTTCGCTGTACGGGTAATGAATACTGAATTCGTGTGCAAAGTTTAATGAGAATTGGTTAATCAGAAGTAGTTGAGAAACCGGTCGCAAAATTTGAAGCAAATAAACAAAATGAAGCTAATCAGGATTGCAACGCTTGCTGAATAAAACACAAGCACAAATAAAAAACCCCCGACCCCCCCACCCCCCATTATTAGCTAAGAAGCATCTCGACCACAGCAGTTATCATCATAAAACCACATCAAAATCGGTCCATTCATTTGGGAGCTACAATGCTCACCCCCATCCCCCCCCATTATAGCTAAGAACCATCTCGATCACATCAGCTTTCAAACATAAAAAACATCATAATCGGTCCATTCGTTTGGAAGCTACGATTCTCAATCCCCTTTTCCTCCTACCCCCCATTATAGCTAAGAACCATCTCGATGACATCAGCTTTCAAACAGAATAAAACGCATCAAAATCGGTCCATTCGTTTGGGAGCTACGAATGCCACAGACACACACACACAGAGTGATACACACCCTAAACTTATAACACCCGTCTCTTTGTTCGGGGGTTAATGGGATACCTATAACAAGAAGCTCAGTTTATTACGTCTTCATTGTAAATGAAGCTGTGTAAAACGAAGACACATTTCTTGTTAAGGATAGTGTTTTAGCCACTAAACCAAATGTTACTCTACCACTTGCTGAGAACTTTGCAACACGTTCAAGAATCACAGCGGTACTAATTGTTGTTCTCCCTGCTTTGTTCCGTTTCGATGTGTCTGGAATGGTTTGTCGGGATTAACATTCAACTACTGCAGAAGGGAAGTCTCGCATCCTTGTTGTAAGAACATAAAAAAATGTAATGGAAGGATTGGAAGACGAGTAATACGCGTAATTGTATTAGGTACTTATTATTCTTGCGTGTCGATAGCAAATTCGAAAAACGTAAACCGTATGTTTTTGCAGAAACTTGGAGTTGTGGAAGCAAGTTCTAGTATTGAACTTAAATATATTCTAAACGAAAAATCGATTCAAAACTTTTGTCAGCTGAAAGAATTTTGATCAAAATGTTGGTATACTGGTATTTTATGTCATAATAGCACTTACATAACTTTTAAGCAAGAGAAATGACCACGCGTGCGATGCCGCGGGCACAGCTAGTTCTGAATAAGTTAATTAAAAATCATTTAAAATAAAGTTTTTGTACATAGCAATGTCATAGTGAAACTTAGAACAGGCTATCACGATTAAATGGGTACACAAATTTCGTGTCTGTGCTATTGACCGTTGATAATTGAATCCTAATTCAGCTTGCAAGATTTGACTTTATAAACTGACCTACAGTGCACATTAAATACAAGCTTTTAAAAAGTAATTTTATAGCGCGCGTATTATTCAAAAATCTTCAAATAATAACTCACTAGTATACATTTACAGAAATCATCATCGGCTAGCACAAAGGTCTGTCCCGATGCCGATAGAATATCGGTGGATCTTCATCTCTTCTGATCCATTTTCTAATATGAATAATACCGATCTCCGTCTTTCCAAAGTGTAACAATACCAATAGGTGACCATCTGGAGCTTTTGGGTGTCGAACTCACATTAAACCTGAATTTTGGGTCTTATATTGAATCCAAGGCCAAGGTAGGTGCAAAAAAACTAGGTATTTTGTCTAAGGTTAGGCGGTACTTCACACCGGGACAGCTTTTGAATCTTTATCAAGCACAGGTCCGATCTTGTATGGAATAATGTTGCCACCTCTGGGACGGTTCTGCCAAGTATCAGCTCGAGTCTTTGGATTCAATTGAGAGACGTGCTATCAGGCTCATTGGGGACAACCACAACCTGATTCCCCCATCGCCTTTCCATCACCGTACGACTAGACGATCAGCGAAGCGCCACCCGTTTATGGTTGAAATACCTCGCACAAGAACGTAGCGTTACGCTTCTTCATTTATTATAAGAGCTGCAAAGGAGTGGAATGCCCTGCCCTCGTCAGTGTTTCCGGTAAATTATAACCCAGGTGTGTACAAGTCAAGAGTGAATAGGTATCTACTAGGCAAGCGTGCTACACCTTCGACCACATCATCGCTTTCCATCAGGTGAGATAGTGGTCAAACGATTACCTAGTCCGTAATAAAAAAATTATAAAAAATTGTATAAATTGCTATAAATACAATTATTAACTGGGCAAAATTTGTACATTAAATATATTTTTTAAATTATAATTGAGATAAACTTCAAAATCGATATGGAGTGCAAAAAGGATATTGTTTTATTTTTAGTCTGTCTGTCTGTCTCTTTGAACACGCATCACGATGAAACTACCCGACGGATTTTGATGCAGCTTGGCACAATCATACCTATGTTATGGATTAACATATGGATGTCCATGGATAGAATTCACGCGCATAAATATTTTGCCTCAATATTTATAAGCATTTACATATTTTATGCGTTATTTTTACATTTTCTTTGATATTTTTAAGCTTCTGTAATTTACTAAAGTAAACCGTCAAGTTTTGTTTGAAAACATGCAGATAAACATATACCTACAGACCATCGCGCGTTTGTTATATCATGGGATATTGATAATTTATAACTCTTTCGACGCAATATACCAAAAACGTAAAATCCCAAAGACGTAGAATGGTACGATTAATGCCGAATTCTCATTATGCTATTACGCGCGAAAATCGCGAAATAACAAATGCTCGACGATGCCAGTATTTTAAATCATCACAGTCACAATAATTCTACTTCGGATTATTTAGAAAAAAGCTCAAAAACAGAAAACAATTCTGTCAATTTACTTAGTAATATTTTTAAACTTTGTTGTGTTAGTTTTACTCAAAGTGCATGTTTTATTTACAATCCCTCATAAAAAGCGCTCTCTTGTGGCTGTTTGTATCGGTAACCAAACTGCTTACTGTGTTACATGTTGTATTAACAGAACTGCCACAGCTGTGCGGTCGTCCGCGCAACCACGGGTTCTTCCGTGATGCACTAACTAAAGTGAGGGCCGACGTCGTTACATATTTCGAAAATATACATTACCTACACAACACTCTTGACGTCAGAGACCATGTTGGCATCGACTATGTTTTAAAATCCAGAAAGCGAAAATGTATTGTTCGAAAGTATACCGTAAAGGTATACATTCGAACATTTATGACGTCACTGGCCGAGCTGAGTTCGGGTATAGATAGCTTCGAATTTAAGATTTTGCGCGGCATATTTTGAAAATATACCTCCACAAAACGCTATTGCAACACAGATAGATTTCTGTCAACAGCCTTCAGTGGCGACCCGACATGACTGTGATTGGTTAGAAGACGAAGGTGGGAGCGAAGCGTAGAAGGTCTGTATATAAGTTAGTTCGCGCATCAAGTAAAAACTACTAAACTGATTGCGATACAATTTTCACTATTGGATGTCTTAAGGTTTGAATTAAAAATTGGGATACTTGGTATCATAAATCTGATGATTAGATGCCGAGCAATCGATGAAAAACTATTTGACGGCTGAACAAATTTTGAAAAAATGAAAAAGAAAGTATATTGTACTTTGTAGGTACTTTTGGTCGTGGAATAACACGTATGAGTTACTTTTAAATGAAATGACCACGCGGGCAATGCCGGGGGTACAGCTAGTAAATTAAATAAAAGTGTTATAAATAGTTGTCCACAAGTATCAACTTTATTTTTAACTACCTCAAACATAGCTTCCATGTTTTCCAAGAAGTATGTCATCCACTTTATTCCGTGTTGGGTCTCAGGCGATAGTTCCCGGATTAAAATTTAATTACAAGCGGAAATGGACGCCTCCTTTCGAGATGGGACGACACGAGGCGAGACGGGGCCTCGAAGGAATGAAGTAATAAGGAGGGCAAACATTTGTCTTGCGTGTAAGTCGGTCCGCGGAGATTACGCCGAGATCCCTTGATGTTGCGAGCTGCATTGTTTAACGATTGGTAAACAAAACACAGATTGAGGAAAGTACTTAATTTATTGCAATTTTAATTTCACTTCAAGATATTTTTTATAGCATTAATCTGTGGTTGTTTTACTGATATAGGCATAGTGCAACTATGAAACTTGAATTGGCACGACACTAGCATTGATATTGCGTAGGGTTTCTTAAATTATAGATGTTTTGATGCGCACTTTTTGAGATATGATCTCCAGCATTAGACCAATCTATGCTGATGGTGATGGGGTTGATAGGTGTTTTAAAAGCTCTACCTTTTTTAATCAAATAGAGATCAACAGTTTTCTTTTCTTCACAAAAAAAGGTGGCATACATAAAAAAGGTACAATTTACACTTAACAAGGGTGCAAGTATTTCCTAATAAATCTTTCCTAGGTAAGTATTGCATTTACACAAACATTGTCATCCATACCAATATATAAAAGTGAAACGTTGTCTGTTTGTTTGTTTGTTTGTTTGTTTGTTTGTTTGGGGGACTTTCACGCCATCTGATGAGTAGAACGTCTGGACGGATTATGATGAAATTTAGAATGAAGATAGCTTATTCCCTGGAATAAAACATAGGATAATTTATATCCCGGAAAATTTTAAGTTTCCACGGGAAAACAGGAAAATGTTAATTTTTCTCTGTAAGTAACGGTCATGGAAACGAAATAATAACAAGTCTGGCAAAAAGCATCAAGAGCGTTGGTGCTATGCTATAGGTACTTTTGCATTGGTTTTTTGTATTCTAGAAGAACATAGGATGCTTTTTTCGCGATAAACTGTAGTCCGCATGGACGAAGTCGCGGGCAAAAGCTAGACGTTCATAAAATGTGCTGCCAGGCTTACCTCTGTCTCCAAGTGGAGAATACATATCTAAACTTATAATAAAACAATAAGTAACAAAATATCTGTACATAATTACATATAATAAAAAAAATATCTAGGAAACTTAAAATAAGCTACCGAACACGATTAAAACGTTTTTAAAAGTCGTGTCTGTCGAATTGTTTGTCTGTTCGAGCATCACGTAAAAACTACTGGACCAAAAGCGATGCGGTTTCACTGTTGAATACTTAAGGGGTTGACTAAAAACTGATGTACTTGGTATCTCGATCCGTTGAGTAGAAGGCGAGCAATAAGAAAAAACTCTTTGACGGCTGAACTAAATTTGTTATATTATACCCTTAAGGTACGTTATACTAAGGACACTTTTATCCCAGAGAAATGACCACGCGGGCATAACAACTTTCCGAATAAGTGTTGTCAGTATATCTGGTAGCTGTCAGTATTTGCTCAGTTCTGCAAATGTGGCCGCGGTGCCCAAACAAGTGCTGTTTGCCTTCGGACGACCTTCCACATTGTGTTGTGGTAAACCACCAGGGACGCAGTGAAGGCCTTTAGGGAGCCCCCATCCCCCGGCACTAAGCTTGAAATTTAGCTTAAAACAACTCAAAGAATACTAGTAATATTAACATGTTGCTGAGGTCTGGTTTCTTTGATAAACGAGTCCATTTGGACTAATGCCCACATTTCAGATAATACATAGTTTATTTGCCTGTTTATTAACTTATACAAGCACTAAACCCCCCCCCCCCCCCCACCCTTAATTGCTAAGAAGCATCTCGATCACATCAGCTTTCAAACAGAAACAAACCACATCAAAATCGGTCCATTCGCTTGGGAGAAACGATGACGAACAGATACACGGATACACACTGTGATACTTATACACCCTAAACGTAGATTAAAAATGAGGGCGAATAAAAAAGCCTCTTTTCTATATAACAACATTCGTCTAATTATCCTTTCTCCTGAAACTTGTAGCGTCTCTGTGTTTGACCATTCGAGGTTCGTCAGGAATGTGCCTCAGGCCATAAATTAGTCTCAGTCGCCTGGTAACCGGTAATGAGACAACTTTGGGCTGCGTTCGCCAGATATTAGTCTACTTTGGTTTTACCTTCTCTCAATAGAAGGATTAAAATGACCCTGCGAAGTCAGGTAAAATAAGGGTTTTAGGGCCGTGTTCTCGTATTATTTGTTAAACCTTTTCAATTAAATACCTTGGTTTTGAATAGGTTTGTTTGAATTGTATAATTAGATTTCCACAGTTCTTTAACGCAAAACAAACTATAAAAAAGAAACTCGTGTATTGTAAAGGATGGATTGATAAAGTTTGAGCATCTCCGCTAAAATGACCCTCTCAATATTTCACGGTACATCGCACCCCCTTCAATATCTTCCTGCGTTTTGTTCTCCCCTGACAGCGTTGCGATACCACGCGGAGGAAGCGTCAGCAGAAAAGTTGCTCCTATCTTGGCTTGAAAGTTACTTCAACTTTCTGAGGGGTTAATTAGGTTGAAAATTTAGGACTTGAGAGAGACCTTTGCTGTTTTCTACGTCTTTTGTATGTTTGTAATGGATAAACTGAAAGAGTACTGAACCGATTTAAAAAAATCTTTTACGTATAGAAAGCTACATTATCAGCGAGTAACACGGGCTGTATTTATATATCAAAAAAGTTAGATTGTAACCCAAGGTATTACAAATTCGCTCTACAAGTCATTATCTTTCATGCGCTGCGAAAATGATTGATGATTAATAAAATAATGTACTACATGTATGTACTACTCATCATTATCCAGACAAAATACCGCAGGGCTATATGTCTAACTATTATAGTTGTCACAATAACCGTTTTTTGTTCAAATTAGTCAATAAAAACTAGGTAAATATTTAGAGAAACCCTTAGATACTCGTGCAGAGCCGAGGCGAGTCGCTAGGAACGAGAATGTAATGAAAAAGTTGGATTTTGTGAATAAATTGTGTTTTCTTATGAACTGAACAATAATATCGTGGGACCATGCGGACACGTCTTTTTCGTCTTCTTTATTTATCTGATTATTTTCTAAAAGAAAAATTTAGATCCTCTGCGCGGCAAATGTCTGTAACCAATTCGACTACAGTGACCACATAGGCCTTTGCATATTCTTTCAAGTAATCTTAGTCCAGAATATTTTATGATATGGTACAATACGTGGTAATGTTTCTATTAAAACATTCTCCTTGTGAGTGCTATTTAATTCTAAAGGGTTACCCTTTTGTAAGAAAATGGCGAATCCCGAAAACAATATTTGTATAATATTTAAAACTGAAAATCACACCTTCCTCTGTAGACTCTACAAGTAAAATACAGCTCGTACATTCGTCTCTTGGTTTTTGCCTTTTTGCTCAGTTTTATGAAGATAGTCCTGTTGATGGGTATTCCTACCCCTATGAAAGTGAGTCATGGAACTTCACGCGTTCTACCCATCGTCTACCTATCTCGTTTTTACGGTATTGTCTTCGAGTAAACGCTGATATACAATGTCACCGTTTTAAAGGTTTTTCTATATGTGTAACTTTCTATGCCAGAAAATGATTATAAAATAAAAAGGGTTGCTAGTGTCTAGTATAGTGTCAAACGGCTCCAACGGAAGACCAGCGCTGGTTAACTGACATTATACTGAATTGGGGGTCGATTTGTGACATATCATGTTTTTTTTGTGTTTTATCATGTATCGACTTGTCACATATATTTTTTTCTATTCTGTTCTATTGTGTGTTGTCAACTATAAAAAAAATGTCTTTGGAGTAGTCTGTATTTTTGTTTTGTTTTATTGTTTACTAATTCTAAGGAGTATAGTGATCGTATTTGTAAGCTGTATAGCTGTATAACTTACGTCGTATGGTTTGTGGTCCCAGTCGACTGTTTCAAAATCGCTATTGGAAGACTGGGACTGCAGTCGCGGTACCTAGAGGACCCAGTCGCCAGTCTTCTCAACAATGTGTAGTAGACAGTCATGACATTAAGGTCTATTCGCGCACTAATTAGTATCAATTATATTATTATACTAGCCGTGCCCGCATGACCATTTCTCTGGGTTAAAAGTAACCTGTGTTATTCCAGGACCAAAATTACCTATAATGTACCAAATTTGGTTCAGCCATCAGATAGTTTTTAGTATCGGCTTTTAAAGATATCAAGTACACCAGTTTTTTATTCAAACCCTATCAAACAGTGAAAACCGCGCAGTCGCTTCTTTAGTTTTCACGTGATGCGCCAACAGACAAGATTTAAAATATATATATATATATACCTTTTCTTGTTCAGGGCCTAGATTAAGAACCCTAGGCCATTTTTTTTGATTATCTTCGTTGTACATACTTTTTATAACTTACTATTTTATCATAAGTATAGATTATAAGTTTAGACAGATAGTTTAGTCTTACAAACATGATATTAATTCATAATTAATTAATAAGTTTTGTGTTTTAGTGAAATTTCCGAAACATACACGGAATTTATGTCGTAACGTTAAACCTACCCTCGTGTTGCACTTTGAGCAGTAGGTATGGAACATATACACAACTAGTGACTCGCCCCGGCTTCGCACGGGTGGTGCTCCCACCGCGGCATTTTTCTTACTTATAACATTTTTACAAAAGTCGTAACTTCTAAAAAAAAAAACGCCAGTAAGCGTAATTCAAAATCGTTGGCAGCAACGATCGTGGTGTTATGACTCATTATTACTCACGTACTTGACAGACTTGTTATTAATTCGTTTCCATGGCAACGTCATACCGTTCTGTATTTTTGCTACCGTAGGTTGCATTATTGCAATTCACGTAAAGTACTCAAATTTTTGGAAAAATAAAATTCTGCCTATGTTACTCGCTGATAATTTAGCTTTCTATAAGTAAAATATTTTTTGATTTCGTTCACAATTTTTGGAGTTATCCATTACAAAAAACAAACATACAAACAATCACATCTTTTCTCTTTATAATATTAGTGTAGAATATACAGTGCGGCGTATAAATACGCCCCAAGCACGGGCGTATGAAGCGTATCGCATGCCCTTACAAAATTGCGTAGTAAAAAATAAAATCGTCCATTAACGTTATCTATGGGGAGAAACATAAAAAGGTCCTTAATCGCTCTTATGTATATCACTCGAAGCCATTCTCATTCAGCATTTTGTTTACTACGCGTTTAACGACATGGCGATAATAATTTTTCAATAGCTTGGTGCTGCCAAGCTAAAAAAAACTTTTGGTGTTTTCATTCTTGGTGGGTTTCATTACGAATGTTGTTAAAAGACTTATTATTTGTAGAAAGAGACGCAGAAATTATTTGAATGATAATTCACCGGTGTACATTTCTTGGTGCCTGTGAATAATAATAATAATTTACGAATAACAATAATTATTTACGAATAACAATAATAATTTACGAATAATAATAATAATAATAATTTACGAATAATAATAATAATTCACGAATAATAATAATAATTATTCGTAGCTTGGTGCTCTCTTCTCGAACGGGCGTATTTCCGAAGCAACGGTAGAGTCGGAAGTTTAGTTCCTTTTCCTGTGATGGCGGAACATGAAAGGGAAATTTCCTTTCCATTCTCAAAGCTTAGTTTATCTACCTAACATATTGATTTGGTCTATTTAAAAAAAAAAAAACACATTAAGATTTTCAGACCTACCTATAATGTTACCTATATTTATAAAAAGAGTTTGAGTTTAGTCATTTCTCTGAGTTAAAAGTGTCATCCATATCCATACATACAAATAAATGAAATTGAACTTTGTACTAAATGCTTATAAATGTATATACATACGGTAGGTACTCATAACAAAAACCATTTTTAACATTTTTGTCTGTCTGTTCCCGCTAATCTCCGAAACGTCTGGACCGATTTTGACAGGACCTTCACTGTAAGATAGCTGATATTATAAGGAGTAACATAGGCTACCTTTATATTTAAAAAAGTATTCTGTTTCCGCGCAAAAAATAAAACCTATGAATTTAGACCACGCGGGTAAAGTGATTCATAAGTATTTATTCTAGGACCTAAAATACCAATGTACCAAATTAAATTAAAATTCGTTCAGCCATCAAATACCCAGTTTTTAGGGTTCCCTATCTCAAAAGGAAAAAGGAAGCTTTATAGGACCACTTTGTTGTCTGTCAAAATCCTTTCTGTCTGTCTGTCAAAACTCAGTAAAGCTTGAAGGTATCAAGTTTAAATTAATATCAAATACTCAGGTCTGCAATCACTTGGAACTGTGAAAAAAACAAACTTCTAAGCAATCAAAAGATACGGCCGTTTATGTCGACATTTTCGACACTCTCAAGGGAATCAAACCTTATAGGCTACTTTCCGTTGACTTAGAATCATGAAAATTGGTCCCATGATGTTCGAACTATTTACATACCTACAAGTTTGTACGAAACCCTCCTGCGCGAGTCCGGCTCGAACTTGGCCGGTTTTTTATCGATTGCTCAGCTTTAGTCGAAACAATTCAATAGTACCTACTGTTGGTCCACAAAGTTGTCAGTAGTGAAGTCCCCTGCCGACTGCGTCCGCTATAAATTTCATTAGCTTCTGATTCGTGGTTTCTGAATCCACTCAATTTCATTGTATTACGTTTTGATTTGCTACAAAGCTCAGCTTTTACCAACGGCAAGCTAACATCTATCTATCTATCTATATATATCTATATATCTATATATACCATATATACATACAATAAAACTGTACCGAGTCCAATTCAGTACATTGAAGATATTTTGTTTTTTTTTGTTGGAGGGTGCTCTATTTTCGATACTGAAGCCAAAACAGTTTTTTTTTTCATTTTTGTCTGTCTGTCTGACTGTCTGTCTGTCTGTCTGTATCTTGGCTAGGCATCACGCCGAAACTACTGAATTAATTTAAATGAAACTTGGTATGATTTGAGTTCATACTACGAGGTAGGACATAGGATACTTTTAATCCCGAAAAATTAAAGGGTTCCCGCAGGATAGGCGTTGAAAGTTATTTAAAAGAACACGTATCACGTTGAAACTACTGGACGGATTTTGTTGCAACTTAGCACAATCATAGTTTATATAATGAGTAACAATTTAGGATACTTTATGTCCCGAAAAAATAAAGAGTTCCTGCGGGATAATGTCCCAAATTCTGTAAACTGAAGATATTTTGTAATTTTTATTGGATGCCGTTCTATATTCAATACTAAAACCAAAACGGTAGTTTTTTTTAATTTTTGTTTGTCTGTCTGTCCGTACTTTGGCAGTGCATCACGCCAAAAATACTCAATGAATTCAAATTAAATTTAGTATGATTTGAGTTCATAAGTCGAGGTAGAACATTGGATACTTTTCATCCCGAAAAATTAAGGGGTTCCTGCAGGTTAGGGGTGGAAAATTATTTAAAAGAATACGTAGCACGCTGAAACTATTGCACGGATGTTGATGCATCTTGGCAAAGACATAGTTTATAAGATAGGTTTAAATTATGGATACTTATTGCCCCGAAAAAATAAAGGGTTCCTGCGGGATATTGGCAGGGCGGTCGCACTCCGCAACAAGTACAATTATTATACCTAAACTTCGGGGCCATAATATTGGGGTTCATTCAGTAGAGTGTCAAGCGTGCGCTCAATGAGTCGCGCGGCGTAAACTTACGTAAACTTACGTAAATTTACGTAAACTTACGTAAACTTACGTAAACTTACGTAAACTTACGTAAACTTACGTAAACTTACGTAAACTTACGTAAACTTACGTAAACTTACGTAAACTTACGTAAACTTACGTAAACTTACGTAAACTTACGTAAACTTACGTAAACTTACGTAAACTTACGTAAACTTACGTAAACTTACGTAAACTTACGTAAACTTACGTAAACTTACGTAAACTTACGTAAACTTACGTAAACTTACGTAAAGTTTTTGTCAAAATTTATTCTTTTCTTAATTATGAATACCAAGGAGAAACCTAGAAGGTACTGCATAGCATTCGGTTTGACAAATCTCGTAAAATACCTACATACCGACATTTTATTGCGTAGTTAGCCATTTCTTTTTCATTCATTATTAAGCATTGAAGTCAGACAGGCACCTTTTATTCATCAAAGTATAACCTATTATGATATAATCAAATAAAAAGGTACTTGGTCTATTCTGATAAGAATGTCATTATATATAGTTAACAGGACTATCAACATTTATAACAATAAGTAATAAAATAATACATTATTACATAATTGTTTATTCGGTTACAATATCTAAGTCATATTATATCACAGAATAATTACTAGTACAAGTACCTTTTCATATCTTGATACAACCCTACCGAGCGTAAAAGTGACAGCGATTCTGAAACGATTAGAGCAATGGAAGCTCTTGCGCGTCTTGATTCTAGCCTGCACGCAATGGGTGAGCGCCTTCTAGGTAAATATAAATGAAAGCTCGCAGCGCTGTGCGAGTTAAATTGCACTTTATTGCGTTGTAGCGAGAGTTGCTATGTATTTAAATGACTTTACTCAGTTATCCTTCTGTACTTGTACTATTATTTATTCTGTGATATTGGTCCAAATTCTGTACATTTAAGATATTGTAATTTTTTTAAAGTGATTCTGTATTTGATAATGAATGCCTAAACTGCATGTTTTTCATTTTTGTCTGTATGTCTGTCTGTCTGTATTTTGGCCGCGCATCACGCCGCCGGAACTACTGGATGAATTTAAACTAAACTTGATGTGATTTGAGTTCATACAACGAGGTAGGACATAAAAAAAAAAAAAAAAAGGGTCATTTCCACACCAATTACCTAGCCCCAAACTAGGATACCCTGTACTATGGGTACTAGATAACAGATAAACATACATAGATACGAATATTATAACATCCATGACTTGGAAACAAACATTTCTGCTCATCACACAAATGATTGCACCTTGCAGGATTCGAACCCGCGACCGTTTGATTACATAGGATACTTTATATCCCGAAAAATTAATGGGTTCTCGCAAGATAGGGGTTGAAACTTATTTTAAAAAACACGTACCACGCTGAAACTAATGGACGGGGTTTGATGCAACTTGGCACCGTCTTAAGTTATATGATGGATTAAATGGAGGACACATTTTATCCAGAAAAAGTGAAGGGTTCCTTTGGATAATGGGTCCAAAGTTGTGTTAATATTGAAGTAATAAATAATATTTTTGGATGGTTCTCTATTTGATACTGAAGACAAAACTGTTTTACTTTTTATTTTTGTCTGTTTGTCTGTTTGTCCGTATCTTGACCGCGCACCGCACCGAAACTAATGAATGAATCCAAATGAAATTTGGTATAATTTGAGTTCATACTACGAGGTAGGACATTGGATACTTTTCATCTCGAAAAATTAAAGGGTTTCCGCAAGATATGAGTTGAAAATTATTAAAAAGAACACTTCTCAAGCTGAAAGTACTAGACGGATTTTTTGATGCAAATTGACACAGTTATATATCTATTCTTATAATAAAGCAATTGGTACGCAAAGAAGAAAAAAAAGTGCTCTTGGGTGCTTAAAAAAGGTATTAACTATAATGTAACCTTTTTTTAAGCGTGTCTTTCTGTCTATTTGTCTGTATGTCACGCATCACGTTATTATTACTAGACCGATTGCAATTTTTTTTTTTTTATTATTTGTATATATATATATATATAAATAATATTAATATATATATCTTATATATATATCTAATAAAGCAGTAAGTAACATAAAGTCTGAACAATGAAGGTATTGGTCTAAGCGTCTAAGGTTCTTGAAATAAGCTACTGAACAAGAATCATTTTTAATAATCGTGTCTCTCTGTTTGTCTATTAGTCTGTTTGTCTGTATGTTTGTTCGCGTATCACGTAATAAATACTGAACCGATGGTGATGCGGTTTTCACTGTTGAATATCTTAAGGTTTGACTTAAAAAGTGATATCTCAATCTGATGATTAGAATTCGAGCAATCGATAAAAACATTTGACGTCTGAACGAAGTTTGATGATATTGGTACTTTTAGTTTTGGAATAACACAGGATCCTTATATCCTAGAAAGTGGTAGGCACAGCTAGTTTAGCTAAATATAATGGGTCCTATTGGTTCCACTGCACTAAAATCGTAACGTAGCTTGCTATATATCGCTTAGCTTGCCGGTGGACTCCACTCTAGCTTTCGTTTAGACTCTTCACTACAAATACATGTTTTTTTTCCAGGAGCTGCGTTGATTCGTTTCGGTGACAGCTATTGTTAAGAGTAAGTCTCTATTTATATCATTATCTGTCTATATATCTTTTCTTTACTTATAATAAAACTGTAACGGGTCCAATTCTGTACATTGAAGATATTTAGAAATTTTCTTTTGGAGGGTATTCTATATTCGATACTGAAGCCAACCCTGTATATTTTTTTTCATTTTTGTCAGTCTGCCTGTCTGTCTGTCTGTCTGTCTGTCTGTATCTTGGCTAGGTATCACGCCCAAACTACTGAATGAATTTAAATGAAACTTGGTATGATTTGAGTTCATACTACGAGGTAGGACATAGGATACTTTTAATCCCGAAAAGTTAAAGGGTTCCCGCAAGATAGGCGTTGAAAGTTATTTAAAAGAACACGTATCACGCTGAAACTACTGCACGGATTTTGTTGCAACTTGGCACAGACATAGTTTATATAATGGGTAAAAATTAAGGATAATTTTTATCCCGAAAAAATAAAGAGTTCCTGCGGGATAATGTGCCAAATTCTGTAAATTTAAGATATATTGTTTTTTTTTTTGGAGGCTGTTCTATATTAAATACTAAAACCAAAACTGTTTTTGTAATTTTTGTCGGTCTGTCTGTCTGTCCGTCCATCTGTATAAACCTTAGCAGCGCATCATGCCGAAAATACTCACTGAATTCAAATGAAATTTAGTATGATTTGAGTTCATACTTCGAGGTAGGATATTAGATACTTTTCATCCCGAAAAATTAAGTGTTCCTGCAGGATAGAGGTATAAAATTATTTAAAAGAACACGTAGTACGCTGAAACTATTGGAAGGATGTTGATGCAACATGGCACATACATAGTTTATAAGATGGATGAAAATTATGGATACTTTTTATCCCGAAAAATAAAAGGGCTTCTGCGGGATATGGGTCCAAAGTTATGTTAATATTTAAGTAATAAATAATATTTTTGGATGATTCTCTATATTCTGTACTGAACCCAAAACTGTTTTACTTTTTATTTTTGTCTGTCTGTTTGTCCGTATCTTGACCGCGCATCGCACAGAAGCTACTGAATGAATTCAAATGAAACTTGGTATGATTTGAGTTCATACTACGAGGTAGAACATTGGATACTTTTCATCCCGAAAAATTAAATAAGGGTTGAAAGTTATTAAAAAGAACACGTATCACGCTGAAACTATAAGATTTTTTGATGCAAATTGACACAGTCATAGATCGGCTGTACAAAGAAGAAAAATAAAAAAATGCTCTTGGGTGCTTAAAAAGGGTATTGAACACGAATATAAACTTTTCTTAATCGTGTCACTCTCTCTGTTTGTCTGTATGTTTGTTTGTTAACGCATCACGTAAAAACTATTGGACAGATTGAAATAAGGTTTTCATTGTTAGATAGCTTAGGGTTTGATTTAAAAACTGGTGCAATTGGTATCTCAATCTGGTGAGTTAGAAGCCGAGCATTGATAAAAGTATTTTTGACGGCTAAAGAAATTTTTATCAAATGTTGGTATATTGGTCTTGGAATAGCACATTATGGTACTTTGAACCTAAAGAAAAGACCACGCGTGCGAAGCCGCGGGTACAGCTAGTTCTTAAATTTAACGTATCCTTCTGCTTACGTCTGCCAAAATATAACATTGACATTGGGAACGTTATGTTAGTACGCCTTTCCTTCGTAAATACCAGCCGTGCTAACTAACTAAGAATTTCATCAGTTTAATACGAGTACCAGGATGTAGCTTCCCTGAAAGCCGTAGTGCGTCATGTTAGGCAATATCAGGTGCCTCAGAGCCGCCAGATTACAGCGCAGTATAAATAGAGAGCAGTAAGGAGTTTCAACACATTTTTGACAGATATGGTCGCTCAGGTGTCTGGTATGCTTTTGTCATGCAATAATCAGATAAAAAAGTTTAAACATTTTACAAGATACAACCCTAGTACGAGGTATGAGTACTTTGTACTTGGGTTTCCTGAGTCTCGGGTAGCATGGACATACTTATAGACCTGAGAAATCACATTTATAAACCACAAATAAAATAAAATATTTGCACTGGCCAGAAAATAAATCTGCGACACAGCAGGGCACTACCACAGAATATATAATAGTGAACTAGCAACTGCGCCACAGTATTTTCAATGATCAGATTCGATAATTATAAAGTTTCCTTTAGAGCAAAAGTTTACGAAGAACATGATGAAGTACGCCTGGTAAAGTTGATTCCTTAGTAAATTCAGTAAAATTATACAAAAAAACATCTTTACGTTATAATAAAGACCACATTTCAAAACTACAAAGCGAAGATTTTAAAAGTGCTGCTTTATTTTTAAAGTTTTGAGTTAATATTGTGGTACCAAGTGTGTTATCATGTTATCAATTATGTCCATTTGTGTGTATGGTCCATACTGTAGTATACGTTTACAGTCCTGAGAGGTTTATGATTATGCAAGCCGCTTTTATTACGTTTTTATGCTGTATTATGGAAATACGCGAAGATTTCGGCGATGTGAGCGGACAAATAAAGGTTTTATTTGCACATTGAAATATTCATATCCAGAAATATTATGCAGGAATTAATAATGAGCATAGACTCGTGTACGTTTAGAGAACAATATTTGAACCTTAGTGTCATTCATCTTCTAATTAGAATTATTACAGAAAATATTTATTACACGTACTATGATTTATTCTGTGTCTATACATAGATACGTAATTCTTTATATTCACGAACAAAATTGTAGAACTTAATGCTAGCAAATATTGTCTACCAATTAACCTAGGTGTATTAAGTTTTTTTACAGATAAATATATTATAGATTGTTTTTTATCTTTGCTGATTAATATTCTGTGTTAATAAGAAAAAAAAATGCATTAATATCTTTTGTTAAATTCTAATATTTAATCATGTCATGATGTAAATTGACTCTTATTTAATATTCCTATAATTTAAACTCGCGAACATTTCAAATATTTAAAAGAAAAACAGAGCTCGGAAACTATATATGAATGTGTCTCATTAATAATAATAATAATAATATTTATTTGCATAAAATGTTGGTAATATAACAGATAAAATAGTTATTATTATACAGTTCCAGAAACATTTTGCTGCATTGCAACGTGCAAATATTTTAAAATATGCTAAATTCAAAATTAAATCATCTAAGTATCTGTATAGCTAATAGAAGAATAATAGGTATGTCAATTTATAAATCATCAATGTCAAATACTTATTCTAAATAAAAATCTATTCATTACAATCACAAATAAGTTAAACAGTTATTTTATTAAATCTGAGACTGAATAAAAACATTTCTCCATTACCCACAATTTAAGTTTTCCACAAAATCTACTGCTTGGCAATTTTTTTAATTCTTGTAGAATAGAATTGTAAATGCGTCCACACATAGCATTACAGTTCTTTAAAAACATTGCAGTTTTTGGTATCTGTGACAAAACAATTCTATCCGGATTCCTTGTATTTCTCTGAAATACATCACTAGCTGTTTTAAATAAACTTGGATGTAGTTTCACAAATTTGGCTGATTCCAGAATGTACATACAGGGCAAAGGCAGTATACGAAATTGTTTAAAAAAGGGCTTGCAAGATTCCCATGGCGGTATGCCGGCTATGGCTCTAACACACTTTTTTTGAGCCAAAAAGGCTCTTTGAACGTCTGTAGAGTTCCGCCACAGTATAAGACCATAGTTTAGAACGGAAGATACGTAACCATGGTACGCCGCTAGAACTGTTGAAAAAGCTGAAGTTTTACGAATTTATAAAGGACATAGACAAACCTATTTATTTTATTGCATACGTTGTCAAAAATTTATCAAGCTTTATTCCCAAAAATGTTGTTTCTGCTACCTCTGATATGTGGTTTTCCTTGTAAGAAATTTTGAGCTCACGATGTCTACTACCATATGTACTGAATTGAATTAAATTAGTTTTAGTCAGATTAACTTGGAGGTTGTTGTCATGTAACCAATTAATTATAGATCTTATCGTATTGTTTATGTCAATTGTATATTTATTAATGTCAATATTTTTATTGCATGTCAATATTTTTATTGCATGTCATAATTAAAGAAATGTCGTCAGCAAACAAAGTACAAGAATTCATAGTTATGTCAGGAAGATCATTTATGTATAATAAAAATAAAAGCGGTCCCAGAACACTGCCTTGTGGAACACCATATTTATTAATTAGAAAAGGAGACCTATACGCTTGAAGTTATTTATTTTTGTTGATATTTGCCACCTCGACAGATTGCTTTCTGTCTTCTAGGTACATTTTTAGCCATTTTAGTGCAGGTCCTCGAATACCATTCCTGTCCAGTTTATCCAATAGCAATTTGTGTGACACAAATCGAATGGCTTAGTCATGTCAAAGAATATAACAGTTACTAATTTGGAAGAGTCTAGGTTGCTCACTACCTTACTAATGAGATCAAAACACGCCAACGTTGTCGACTTACCTTTCTGGAATCCGTACTGTTCCTGTCTTAAAATGTTATGTTTCTGAACAAAACCCATCATGCGTTTATACATAGTGGATTAAAAAAAAAATGATAGTATCGGAATGAGAGTGATGGGTCTGTAATTACTTAAACTTGATTTATCTCCTTTTTTATATAAAGGCTTGATTATAGAAACTTTTAGCTTATTAGGGAAGCAGCCATCTACAAATGAAAGATTTATCAAATGTCTTAGTATTGGAGTAATTTCTAGCGCGCAGGCTTTAAAGATTTTTGTAGCAATCTCATCAAATCCTTCAGAATTAGTGTTATTTAAAGACATAATGACTCTATGAGTTTCGTCAAGACTTAACGGAGCTAAAAAGATACTAGCACACAAACGATTCCTCAAAGTATTTTTAAGTGGGTTGTCTGTACTTGTTGATGTAATTAAGTGCTCATTAAATGCTTCCGCTATATCACTTGGATCATTCAATGATACACCTCCTTTTGCAATGTTAGTGATTAATTCCATTTGCATGGCAGCATCTGATTCATTTTTAATTATTTGCCAGGACGTTTTACATACATTTTTAGAAATACTTATCATCTCAAAATTTTGATTTTTTATGGATTGATCAATGCAATATCGAAGTAGTTTTGAGTATTTTTTATAAACACTTTTAGTTGCTCCACATTTGTCTGTGTAATATTTATATCGTAGACAACGCTTTGTTTTGCAACTAACCTTTAGCCCTTTGGTTATCCATTTAGCTTTACGTTTTTTATTAGATATTTTTATTCTATTCTTTGGAAAACACAAATTGTAGAATAGAGATATTGTATTATGAAAATTTTCAAATGCGGGTTCTAACTCATTTTCATTATATATCTCATTAAACGAAAGTCTTGACAAGCACTCTCTAAATTTGTTTATATATTCTACACTATAGTCTCTTTTATATATAAAGAACCCTGGCATCGGTAACTGTATAGATGTTGTTGGAATTTTAAGCAATTGGGCGGTATTGTGGTCTGATATATCTAGGTACAATAGTTCACCAGTCGCAGATTTAACATTGCTTATGATGTGATCGATGCAAGATCGTTCGCGTGTAGGTTCATTTATATGTAGATGTAAGTTGTAATTTTTTGTGATATCATATAAATTCTTTGCATCTCTGCTATTTATTTGTAGGGTATAAATGTTTAAATCACCGGCTAAAATAAGTTTTTTACTATATCTAAAGGTCATTCTATGCAACAATGTGTCAAGCTTATTCGTAAATAGGATGCAGTCAGATTTAGGCGTTCTATATAAACATACAATGATCATGTGTTGTGATGGTAGCTCGATTGCACAACATTCAAAGTGCTTTTCTACAGAGCACTCATTGCAGAAAGTAATTTGTTTATATTGTAACCCTCGCTTAACCAAAATACAAACACCCCCTCGTTTTTGTTTTCTATTTCTTGAGTACGATGAAGAAATAGATATATTGACCATTTGTTCGTGACCTTTAAGTATAAATGTTTCAGATAGGCATATTATGTCGGGTGACTTTTTATTATCGGAAAGTTCTGCCAAATGAATCTCTAACAAACGACTCTTACTAAATAAACCGGCTATATTTTGGTGCAGCACTCTAAGGCACGCTTCATTTCTCTTAGCAGCTGCAAAAAACGTGCTTTTTGATTCAACTGGTTGTTGTGAAGCTACAATTTCATTTTCAGTTTGCGTGCTTTGATCCATCGTCAGAATTATCTTTCTATCTATACTTGCATTCGATCCAAACTCTTTTAACTCTCGAGTCTGATAACTTTTACGGCCTGCATGCACTCTGTAGACTGTGTTTTTTAAAAGATAAGAATGTTTCATTATAATCTATCTGATCTAGAACAAAATTGATTTTAAGTCACAAGTCATAGCAGATATTATACGAATTTCTATTATTATAGTCAATTTCAGCATAATTACAGTTTGTGTATTGTTTACAAATCATTTTTAACATATTATTTAATTTGGTTTCATTTAGGTATCTATTATTATGTACTTTTTATTACCAATACATGACACTTAATAGACTTAAAAAAAGCACATAGTTCGGCTTCAATCTGAAATGGGATTTTATCATTTTGCCCAACAAAAAGAATCACTCGGTCTTGTTCAGAGATGTCAAAAAGTTTAGCACTGCTTAGTATCTCCTCCGTGGTGGCGTGCGGCTTGACAAAGGACATGAATTGGTAACTTCTGTAGGGATTATGGATTCTAGATTTTATAAGATATTTCGTCATTCCAGAGCATTGTTGTCCACCAAATATAAATGCACGTTTCATGTGGCTTTCTGTTTTCCTTACACTAACGGATGGGTTTGGGATATTATACACACAATAGCACACATTAGCTTTGCCTCGCTCAATATTGTGTTTGGCTGTTGGTAGCTGTTTAACTAGAATGTCATTCACGTCCCCCTGTTTACAAAATAACGGTGTAAATTACGTGCGCAGCAGGTAGGAGGTATTGCTTTCAGGCAGCCGATATTAGACGTTTTTACGACTATGGAGCACTTCGCCTTAACGCTGTCTTAAATTAAACTTTGAGCGATGTCTCTAAAATTGTTTGTGGTAGAACAGTGTGCTGAACCGGATTAAGATTTAACGTATGTTTTAATATATATATTAGGAATCGTTATTGCATTACCAAAATTATGTCATAGTCATCTGTTAACATGATAATTGTACATTATATAGCATTAAACTAATACATTTTGGTCATCGGTATGTGAACCACACCGTTATCAAAAAACGTAAACGTTTCTCATTTATCTCATACTCAAAATATATCGAAAAGAGGCGAAAGACTTTATACGATTGGACAACAATTTCTAGGCTTTATGAAGTTAATTCAGACGAAATCGCAGATAAAACTAGTTCCAGTATAATATCGACATACTATTTGAATTCGATGAAAACAGTTCCTGCAGCATTCTGCTGGTAAAGTTAATAATATCAGTGACTTGGTTGTGCTGAGATTTTCCTTCCTGCTCGGCGACCGTTCTTTAGCAGTGCCCACGGCTTTGCCCGCGTGGACATAAGGACATTCCAGGGCCAGAAATACCTAAATATAAACATTGAAGAATATGTACTATATCTCTTATGAGTATAAAGTACAATTTCGCCGTCAAATAGTTTTTATAGATTTTAGCTTTTTACTCATCGGATTTAGATAGCAAGTACCCTAGTTTTTAAGTCGAATCCTAGGCTATCCAACAGTGAAAACCGCATCGCAATCAAGTCAGTATACGTGTTGCACGAACAGACAGACATCATTTAAAAATATCCAAATAAAAAAATAAAAAATGCCTCCAGTGGTTCACAATGTACATCAATAAGTGAGCATTGTTAAATCCATAGAGTAATTATGTATTAAGTCGGAAGACGATATACAACTATGTACAGCTGAACAAGGTCTCCAATTAGGTCGGAGGACGAAAACGGGACATACAAAAAAAAAAAAAAGTGAAACGTTGTTTGTTTGTTTGTTTGTTTGGGGAGCTTTCACGCAATAACGGCTGGACGAATTTTGATGAATTTTAAAATGGAGACAGCCTATACCCTGGAATAAAACATAGGATACTTTTTATCCCGGAAAATTGTATTTTTTCACGGGAAAACTGGAAAATGTTGATTACAGTGAATCCTTACCTTGAACCTGAGTTTTCCCACTGGTGCAGCAGCATACGGGATCCCCTTGAAGCTGTAGTACTGCCCGTCTCCCGTCACCAGATCCAGGAGTTCACCTTCCAGCCATCCTTGGGACACTTTCACTTTTGCCATGTTTTTCGCTGCAAAAGACGTGGCAGGTCGGTTTACTGAGTGATGTTAGCATGAACACCAAATCTTCACTAATCCGTGTTTAAATGATATATTGGCTCATATTGTCTGATATAGTATCTCTATCATAACTTTAAGGGCTGATATTAAATATATATATAATATATTGCACACGGTGCGTCACGTCATCATGTGTTGTATGTGTTGCATGGGCTGTGTGCGACCCAAGCGTGCCGAGCCTACACATATCTGAACATAATAAATAAAATAAATATTTTCGGGACAATTCCACATCAATTATCTAGCCCCAAACTAGGATACCCTATACTATGGACACTAGATAACGGATAAACATACATACGAGTAGATAGGTACCAAGTATAGGGTATACTATGGACACTAGATAACGGATAAACATACATACGAGTAGATAGGTACCAATATTACATCCATGACTCGGAAACAAACATTTCTGCTCATCATACAAATGATTGCACCTTTCAGGATTCGAACCCGCGACCGTTTTATTTCGTACCTAGGGTGTCTAGCCACTAGACCACCAGGCCGAAAAAAAAAAATTAAAAAAAAAGAAAAGAAGTTCAATTTGCGGACGCGGTTGCGAATGCGATTCTGAGATTTTCGAGTGCATATTGTTCGTTAAGGCTTACCCCCGATTCCAATAAAAATAAAACTAGTCGTTTTTCCAACGTATCGTTACATTTTTGTTTGGAGTTTGTGTCAAAAGCTGACGAACAGTACCTAAGCGAAACGGATACAGGAACCGGCCCTTACAATTATAATCTGTGGAGATCCCTTACAAATGTGGCGCCTGCCTAATTGTTCAAATTGTAAAATATTTATTGAGCGTTAATGTAATGTAGGTAAATATTGTTTAAAATCTATTAAGTACCTATTAATTATTGGATATGAAGTATTTGCAAGGCTGGGCCAAGTCCCAAGATTTGTAATCTGCCAAATACTTTGTAGTAAGCCTTCTTTCTGAGTATTGATATTGCTGTTATTTAAAATTTTGTTTCAGTTAATTTTTGAACTCCAAGAGGAATTTTATTGTAATACTCGGTGTGCCCCCGGCTTTGCCCGCGTCGTCATTTCATTTAAAAGTAACTCGTACGGGTTATTCCGGGACCAAAAGTACGTAAAGTAAGTAAGATACCTTTAAAGTATAATATCCTACATTTCTACAAATCCTTTCAGCCGTATTTATCGATTGCTCGGCATCTTATCATCCATCTTATCCACCAACATTTGATCGAAATTCCTTCGGCCGCCAAATAGTTTTTATTGATTGCTCGGCATCTACGAGTAATCATCGAATTGAAATACCAAGTACCCCATTTTTTATCATCACATCGCAATCGGTCCAATAGTTTTCACGTGATACGTGTTCAAACATATAGACAAACAAATTAACAAACAAACAGACAGACACGATTTTTGAAAATGTTATATTTTTGTTCAGTAGCTTATTTTCAGTATCCTAGAGCATTTTTTTAATTATCTTCTTTGTACAGACTATTTCGTTCCTATTTATTGCTTTATTATAAGTATAGATATCCATACCAATATATGAAAGTGAAACGTTTGTATGTTTGTTTGGGGAGTTTTCACCCGATAACGGCTGGACGAATTTTGATGAAATTTGGAATGGAGATAGCTTATACCCTAGAATAAAACATAGGAAACTTCTATCCCGGAAAATTGAAATTTTCCACGGGAAAACTGGAAAATGTTGATTGTTGTTGTTGAAAAACATTTAGTTTATGCATCAAGCAGTTCGGTTTGGCTTAGGAATTTCAAAATTACTTGCTTTGTTTTAAAATGGTAGGTATGGTGTTAAATTGATGTCGGGAAGTGTATTTACATATTTGATTGTGGACGACTCATTACATATTTAAATTATTCATTTACACAGTGGTTGTTCACTCACTGGACCTAATTTCATTCAAAAATACACTAACTTATTTATAATCTAGTTATAGTACCAATACTTAAAAGTGAAACGTTGTCTGTTTGTTTGTTTGTTTGGGGAGCTTTCACGCAATAACGGCTGGACGAATTTTGATGAATTTTAAAATGGAGACAGCCTATACCCTGGAATAAAACATACGAACCTTTTTATTTTGATGAAATTTGGAATGGAGATAGCTTACACCCTGGAATAAAACATAGAATACTTTTTATCCAGGAAAATTTAAGTTTCCACGGGAATACTGGAAAATGTTGTTTACTCGCTGTTAGGAACGGTTGCCATGGAAACGAAATAACAAGTCTGTCAAAAAACTTGTCAAAGACCATTGGTGCTATACCTACTTTTGCATTGGTTTTTAATTTCCTAGAAGAACATAGCGAAGACGAAGTCGCGGGCGGGAAAGCAAGTACTATTATAATCTCAGATAAGAGTATGTTTTGTTTTTCGGGGTTTTGACTTTGTGGGTAGCATGAATCTGTAATACTGTAAAGGTTCGTGGTGGTAGTGGCACAGTACATTATATAGTCTCTATGGAAACTTTATATATACTGTGGCATTGGTGTGAATGTGATCCACGCAAACTCAAGACAGTCAATTGTTTTTTTATCAGTTCTTTGTTCGCCATCATATGTGGTATGTTTATACTCTTCAAGATATTATCACAGTACCTACATTAATATCCTTACAGAATATCACTGTTAATTTGTCTAGATCGTCTGAGCTGGTATATCAAGCCTGGTCTACATTTAGAGCATAGAGCAATTTTATTTCGTCATTTAAATTTGAGGTATGCTCGAATATAAAGTCTAATGAATACAAATAGAGACGTGTTTATATCACTGATATTTGTATTCGCGAAATAAAAGAACGTTTACAGCGCGATAAACTCCTATTTAAATTAACTATCAGAAGTATCTTATAGACATGATCTATGATCTATGTACATGTATTACTAGCTCTGTTTCTCCATAAATTAAATCAATTGTACATAAATAGTTAGTAACAATTTATTGAATAAGATAGATGTGAGCTAAAACATACATTTACACAAAAGTTATTAATTCAGTTGAATTGAGAACATTTACCATAATGAAGTATATTTAGACCCTACCTATTTAAAAATCGATGTCTAAAATGTTTATTAAATGGACCAGAGGCGAAAAGGCACTCAACAAAGTAAACTATATGTATCACAAAATGAGAACACAGCCATACCAGAAAAACAGGCAAGAAACTCGATGGCGAAATAATTTACTTACGTTAATCTTAAGCTGCACTGTTTCTTGTTCAGATTAGATAAACCGCAGTTATCTTTTTAATGAACAGATGGATTATACGAACACAAGCCACGCTCTGCCGTACTTGATAGTTGACTGGACGCGACTGTAAGACTGTGGTGCCTCCTCCACAAAAGCCACTATACAAGAATTGAATTGGCTGTGGTCTGTTTTTAATTTTGTGCTGTGGTTGTTCTCGCGAACGCAATTAGATGCCTCGTATTCAGCGACAACTATCCCGCGACATTTGTGTCTCTAGACATGTCGGGGAAGTCGGGCAAAGTCGACAAACGTCGCGGCACAGCAGTGCGAGCATGGATCTTATCGATTGATAAAATTCGATAAATTTATCGATCGGTAAACAGTTTTATCAATTTTATCAAAATGCGGTAGCATGGATCTAAAAATTTTATTGATTCGATAACACGTCGTGAGTTTAAAAAATGGCAACTCGTGGACTATACCTTATATCAGATAGACGATATTAGTCGTCTAAAAATATTTTTTGACACAATTTGGCAGATTTTTATTATTTTGAGTTGTTACGGAGAAACTTCTGTCATTTGGAATTCTACCTAACTACCATAAAGTAGTATATTCCTTGAACCTAACCTAAAGTATAACTAGCCATAACTCGTTGCACAATTGCTTGATACACCTCCCTGACAAGTCTGACAGTGCGCTGTTCTAGTGATATATTATATTTCTGGCCGATGCATCGTTGGTGCAACTGCCCTCGGTGAAAAAGCGTACAGCTGATAGAACCTACAACAATGATTATACAGGTAGTTTTTTAGACTGAATACCTACTAGGTACTATAATAATTAGAGCATTAGACACAATCACAACAAAAGATAATTTCTGGAAATAGGAAAAACGTAACTAAGTATTTTGGTATTATTATGTAAAGTAGATACTACAACATGCGCAGGTAGACGCCCTCAACATCTTGAATGAGGGCGAGGGCAATTTCCTTATAAATTCTAAAAAGAATCTTAAAATGCTGTTCTTCCAGATCGAAAGGATCATTGGCATCCCTGAAACTTGCCTCACGATGTTCTGACACCTCCACGTTTTGGCTTATAATCTGAAAAATAATTTACCAAAAAAAGAGTTTGTCGTGTAACTTTGGAAAGCCGATAAAAATCGATAAATTACCGACATCATATCGACAACAATTGTCAAAAATAAGATTCATGCTTCCTTTTGTCGATATAAATCTATATATTAAATATGATTTATCGAATTAATGTCGTTGTCGATAAAGTACGTTCCGTGCTACCGAACTCGTATTATCGAATATTAACGTCAAACTTGATTTAAAAAAAATGGTAAATTTATTGATCGATAAGATCCATGCTCGCACTGCAGAATCTATAAGTCGCGGGACATCTTGCCTCGTGACCTTTTTGATGTGAAAACGACTGTAAAATCACACTGAAACGTTAGTGTACCTGCCCCGCGTTTCAGAACTTTTCGATAACTCAGTTATCGATCGATTCGGTATTATTTATCCTGTGGATTCGGTTTGAAATCGTTTAATTCAATACATTTTTAATTCACAATATCGAATTCATTCGGTTAGTTTTCGAAAGGTTCTGAATCGGGGGGCAGGACAGGAAAATGAACCGTAACGAAAAAGGTCTATATCGTCTCGCTTTTATAACTCGGTAACTAAAGCTCCAGAGATCTAATATTAGCTTATATAGTCAACTTGATGTTAATTTTAAGACAGGGGCAGGAGGCAGAAGGCACTGAGCAAAATCAGAAAATATAAGTTTTTGTGATCTTTAATTTGGTAAAACTCGCGATTTAGATAGGGTAGCAAAATTCAGGTGTTGTTTATAGAGACCTCGAAAAGAAAGTTCGATTCAATATGAAAAAGTTTACAAAAAGTCTACCTAAGGCTAAGTGAATAAAAAAAACAGGGGTGGAAGAAAAGTAAAAATCATAAAAGTTGCTGCAGCGCCCGGAAAATCAGTACTAAAATAAAAATTAGGCCAATTGTTGGACAAAATAAGTTCTGAAACTCACAACGGTATCCTAAATTCCAGCACAGAGCGAACGAGTGGGTTCCAGGATAAGATCAAATTGTACACGACAAACGGCCGCGCGCCCCGACCCGACACAGCCCCTCCCGGTTTGTTTTTTCCAAAAGAGCGCAATACAAGATGTCCCGCCAAGCAAGACGAAGACAACACTTGTCGCAGCAAGTTTGTCGTGTAGTGAATACGAGGTTAAAATATATAATCTTAATTGGCTTGTAAAGTCTTTGATACCACTGTACATATTTATATCCTTTACGCGGATATGTGAACTGTTTGATATCGGACTTTACGCCCCACGGCCTTGATCGCGTAACTAGATGTTTTCCGAGATAAAAAGTATCTTGTACTATACCGTAATATATGTAATATATACCGTATATACGTAAGGTATTAGTTATTCTGTCCTTGTTTGTTTTGCAGGATCTAAAGGACCGATATATAAATACCGATGTTGATGATATGTAATACGTTTTAGTTTTGGGGGGGAGAATCATGGCTTCCAAACGAATGGACCGATTTAGATGCGGTTTTTTTATGTTTGAAAGCTGGAGTAAACGAGATGGTTGTTACCTATAATGGGGGGAAGAAGGAAAAAGAGGGGGGGGGGGAATCGTAGCTTCCAAACGAATGGACCGATTTTGATGTGTTTTTATGTTTGAAAACTGATGAGATTGAGATGGTTCTTAGCTATATGAGGAGGGGGAAAGGAGGGGGGTTGGGAAAGTCCCCCCTTTCTCAACCCCCGCCCCTCCCCCCTCCCAAGAAAGTTGGGTCCCAAGGGTCGAGAAAAGGGAGGTGAGAAAAGGGGGGTAAGAAAACGAATGGACCGATTTAACTGCGGTTTCTAATGTTTCAAAGCTGAGATAAACGAGATGGTTCTTAGCCATAATGGGGGGGGGGGGGGGGGGGCTTTCGTAGCTCCCAAATGAATGGATCGATTTATATGCAGTTTATATGTTAGAAAGTAGGGGTAAACGAGATGGGTCTTAGCTATAATGGGGGGAAGGAGGGAAGAGGGGGGGAAGGAGGGAAGAGGGGGGGGGGTTTAGAAAACGAATGGACCGATGTAATGTTTCAAGCTGAGTTAAACGAGATAGTCCTTAGCTATAATGGGGTGGGGGGAACGGAGGTGAGGATCGTAGCTTCCAAACGAATGGACCGATTTTGATGCGGTTTTTATATTTGAAAACTGATGTGATCGAGATGCTTCTTAGCTATAATGGGAGGTGGGAGGTCGGGGGTTATATATTTTTTTAATTTGTGCTTGTTTCATAATATTTTTAGTTGTGTATGTATGAAATGTTCTTGAATGGCGACCACGAACAAGCAAGCGAAGTGTGGGGAGCCCCCACACGATGGACCGACGACATTGTAGCCATCGCAGGAAGTTGGTAGATGGAGGTGACACAAGATCGCTCGTCATGCCGCTCTTTGGCAGAGGCCTGTGTTCAGCAGTGGACTTCTAAAGGCTGACATGATGATGATGATGATGATGATGAAATGACCAGCTAAAACTGACCATATCGTTGTAACATCAACGTTTAATGATATTTCAATCCACGGTTGGCCATATCATTAAAAATAATTAATGTAGGGTTTTCAGATACCAAAGGTGTTCAAACAGATAGGTTTTCAAGTTTAAAACAAAACACGAAGACGAAGGCGGGAGCTTGCTACGCTTCGCTTGCACCTTCGCCTTCTAACCTATCACAGCCAAGTCGGCCTTCCGCGTAGCGCCACTAGCGGTGGATAATGTAACTTCAGTAATGTTTGACCAGAATTATAGCCGTGCGTTAAGCTGTTCATATTGTCAAACGCCAATCATTCATTCATCTGACCAAACCATTTCATGATGACACCGATAATTTTATGAAATAAAAAATATTACATGATGTGGCCAACTATTTTTCATGATGAGAAAATGATAAATTTAACGATACTGCCACGACAGCGGAATAACTCCAATACAGAAATGCTCGCTATCAGCCGTAGTCTTTTTCGTTGCTGCTAACGCTACGGGTAAAACTGACCCGGCTTTTGATTGGATGTTCGGTGAACCGGTTGGATAATTCCGATTTCAACAGTTCTATCAAAATGATGAATAGGAACATGCAGCTCAAATTACGATGCTCTATGTGCAACTAATGTGAAACGACTGATTTAATTTTACCCGACTACTGCGAAACAAAGAAAGAGTTATATATTCAAACTAAAAACAAGGTCCAATCGAAGGTATCAATCGATTAATCTTCATTTAGAGTGTCACAGGCTATTTTTTTACCCGACTGCGGCGAAGCATAGGAAGGGATATGAGTTCAAACTAAAAACCTGGTCAAATTTGGTAAGCGAGGTATCAATCGATTCACCTTCATCGCAAGAGTTTCATAGACTATTTTTTACCCGGCCGTGGTCGGGCTTTACTTTTTGAACTTATGCCTTGTTAGGTATACCTATTGGTGATAGTAACGCGTGTGCTCTCCGAGCACGGTTTGATAACATAAAAAGTAATTAGTGCAGAGCCAAGGACCGAACCCGGTATCCTAGGATTCTTACGCGCACCAGTAAACCCTTCGGCTACCATCGCTCTAAATCGCTTTAGTCAATGCAAAGTGGGTATTGTTTGTATAGGTCACACTTGATCCAGCACGCGTTACAAAATTACTAGACTTTACTATTGTCAAGAAGGTTTAAACAATTTCAAAAACTAAAACCCGATTACGTTCGGATAAACAATAGCTTACGACACTCTAGAAATGAAGACGAATTGATTGCTACATCGCTTGTCAAAATCGGACCAATAAGGGCGACGCTATGGTAGAACATTCACATTACACCTACATTACACACCCAAACATACAGCCGATCGGTATAACTTGGTTTTAACTAAACCCGGTTACCCGGTTTTGGTTTTAGTGTGTGCGTAAGAGCGGATTGGCATACTTGAGTGCTTCACTTTCAATATGGCGGCACAGTTTTTAATAAATCTATATATACTTATAATAAAACTGTAACGAGTCCAATTCTGTACATTAAAGATAATTTGAATATATTTTTTTGAGGTTTCTCTACATGCGATGCTGAAGCCAAAATTGTTATTTTTTTCATTTTTGTCTGTCTGTCTGTATCTTGGCTAGGCATCACGCCGAAACTACTGAATGAATTTAAATGAAACTTGGTATGATTTGAGCTCATATTACGAGGTAGTACACAGGGTACTTTTAATCCCGAAAAGTTAAAGGGTTCCCGCAGGATAGGCGTTGAAAGTTATTTAAAAGAACACGTATAACGCTGAAACTACTGAACGGATTTTGTTGCAACTTGGCACAGTCATATTTTATATAATGGGTAAAAATTTAAGATACTTTTTATCCCTAAAAAATAAAGAGTTCCTGCGGGATAATGTCCCCAATTCTGTAAATTGAAGATACTTTGTAATTTTGTTTGGAGGCCGTTTTATATTCAATACTAAAGCCAAAAGGTTTTTTTTTCATTTTTGTCTGTCTGTCTGTCTGTCCATCCGTCTATTTGTCTGTACCTTGGCAGCGCATCACGTTGAAAATAATCAATGAATTCAAATGAAATTTGGTATGATTTGAGTTCGTACCTCGAGGTAGGACATTGGATACTTTTCATCCCAAAAAATTAAAGGGTTCCTGCAGGATAGGGGCGGAAACTTATTTAAAAGAACAAGTATCACGCTGAAAGTATTGTACGGATGTTGATGCAACTTGGCACAGACATAGTTTATAAGATGGGTAAAAATTATGGATACTTTTTGACCCGAAAAATAAAAGGTTCCTGCGGGATATGGGTCCAAATTCTGTACATTAAAGATACTGTGTTTTTTTTTTCGGAGGTGACTCTATATTCGGTAATGAATCCTAATCTGTATGTTTTTTCATTTTTGTCCGTCTGTCTATATCTTGGCCGCACATCACGCCACCGGAACTACTGGATGAATTCAAATGAAACTTGGTATGATTTGAGTTCATGCTACGAGGTTGGCCATAGGATACTTTATATGCCGAAAAAATAATAGGTTCTTGCAGGATAGGGGTTGAAAGTTATTTAAAAGATCACGTACCACGCTGAAACTAATGGACGGGTTTTGATGCAACTTGGCAACTTCTTAAGTTATATGATGGGTTAAAATTGAAGACACGTTTTATCCGGAAAAAGTAAAGGGTTTCTTCGGGATATAGGTCTAAAGTTATGTTAATATTGAAGTATCAAATAATATATTTTGGATTATTCTCTATATTCGATATTGAAGCCAAAACTGTTTATTTTTTATCTTTGTCTGTCTGTCTATTTGTCCGTATCTTGACCGCGCATCGTACCGAAACTACTGTATGAATTCAAATGAAACTTGGCTTGATTTGTGTTCATACTACAAGGTAGGACATTGGATACTTTTCACCTCGAAAAATTAAAGGGATTCCGCAAGACATTATGGGTTGAAAGTTATTAAAAAGGTCACTTCTTACGCTGAAACTACTGGACGGATTTTTTTATGCAAATTGACCCAGTCATATATCTATCTATTCTTATAATAAAGAAATAGGTACGAAAAGGCTGTACAAAGAAGATAAATAAAAAATGCTCTTGGGTGCTTAAAAAAGATATTCAACAAGAATATAACTTTTTATGAATCGTGTCTTTCTGTCTGTTTTTCTGTAGGTTTGTTTGTTCACGCATCACGTAAAAACTACTGGACCGATTGCAATGCTGTTTTCATTGTTAGATAGGGTTTGACTTAAAAATTGGTGTAATTGGTATCTCAATCCGGTGAATTAGAAGCCGAGCAATTGATAAAAGTATTTTTGACGGCTGAAGAACTATTGATCAAATGTTGGTCCTGGAATAGCACACTATGGTACTTTAACCTAAAGAAAAGAGCACGCGTGCGAAGCCGCGGGTACAGCTAGTATATAATAAATATTGTACTAGTTTTCCCGCCCGCGCCTTCTTCCGCTTAGACTGCTGTTTATCGCGAAAAAAAGGATCCTATGTTCTTCTCGGATATTAAAAACCAATGCAAAAGTAGGTATACCACTACTCTTAATATTTTTTGACATATTTGTTATTTCGTTTCCATGGCAACCGTTTCTTACAGCGAGTAATGATCATTTTTCCAGGTTTTAGTTTTCCCGTGGAATCTTTCTATAAAATGTATCCTATGTTTTATTCCAGTGTATATGCTATCTCCATTTCAAGTTTCATCAAAATCCGTCGAGCCGTTATCGCATGAAAGCTCCCCAAACAAACAAACAAACAAACAAACAAACAGACAACGTTTCAGTTTAATATATTGGTATGGATTATTAGGTATTTATTTTATTCTATTGGTATGTATTCTTATTAGTTATATAATTTATTTTAGTTTAATTAGCATATTTTTATGATACCTAGTACACTACCGTCATTTGTTATCGTATTGATTTTCTCTCCATCCAAAGATTGTCTGGAAGAGATAGATCACTTTTTAGCGATAAGACCGCCCGTTGTACAATAATATTTATTAACTTTTAGTTTTAGTTTATTTGTATTTGTAAATTATTGGTGTACAATAAAGAGTTATATATCTATCTATCTGTCTAACATTTTATCCGGCTGGGTAGTTTCAGCATGATGCCTGTTCAAAGAGACAGACAGACAGACAAACAGACAGACAGACTAAAAATAAGAAAATAACCTTATTGCACTCCATATCGATATTGAAGTTTATCTCAATTATAATTTTCCATAAATAGAACCCCCTTACTTATAAAAAGTTATGCAGTCGGTATGCAATGATTAATAATTCGCGGAAATTCTAATCATTGCTTAATCATTGCTTAACTTTTTATAAGTAAGGGGGGATTAATTTTCAGATTTAGCCCACTTACAATTTTATTATAGTTTACTCGTAGATTACTAATTCACACACAAACATATAAATTAAATTTGCTCATTTTCTTAAATTTTTCAGTATTTTCCCAACTACGGCGAAACAAGGGAAGGGTAATGAGTTTTACAGTCTATGTATGTATTATAATAATAATAAGCCTTTACTTATCTAAAGCATTTCGTTTTTAACAAGTACGTATAAAAAAAAGACTCCTCACTGGTAAAGGCTAGTCCTTTCCATTTCTCCCTATCTTGGGCTTCCTCTATCCATTTGTTTATTTGTATATGTATGTATGTATTATGTATGTGGGTATGTGGATGTCCCACCATAGCGTCGCCCTATTGGTCCGATTTTGAAAAGCGCGATATCATCATTCGATTTGTCTCATCGCAAGAGTGTCATAGGCTATTTTTTACACGACCGTAGTCGGGTTTTAGTTTTTGAACGTATGTCTTGTTAGTTACCAGGCAAAGTTATTAATTTTCGCGATCACGTCTATAAGTGTACGTGTCTTAGTACTTATGAGAGTCGGACATAATCAACACACAAATTAAGATGATTCAAACAAATTACCAAGATGCACGCGAGCACGCGACTACCAAAGGACTTTTGACCTAGGTCTCAAGGAGACTGTTTGTGCAACTGTTATTTGTGACGATGTTTTGTAAAAAAACGTCACAAATAACTAATAAATATCTGTTTTTTTTAATAGATTGTTTTGAAAAACGTCACACGACAACACGCATTGTTTTAAGCTTGGATATAGTCTCGATGCGGTTACTCAAAGTCAATTTTCGCATCAACAAGACCTTTTTGTTGGCTTGACTGCATGCCAAACATAGCGTACGTACACAAACTGTGGATAATTATAAACTACTCGGTGGATCAGTATTGTATTGTAAGGCAATCACACGGATCACAGATGGTGCAAGAGTACACCACAAAGCCTGCATCGCGCAAACGTAATACTCGCCGCGAATAGCATGTATAGAATTTGCAACGAGGAACAGTCGCACAGCTGTCCCGGGCTAATAATCCATACCAATATATAAAAGAGAAACGTTGTCTGTTTGTTTGTTTGTTTGTCTGTTTGGGGAGCTTTCACGAGATAACGGCTGGACGGATTTTGATGAAACTTGGAATGGAGATAGCTTATACCCTGGAATAAAACATAGGATATTTTTTATCCTTCTATATTTGAAAATAGTAAGTTTCCACGGGAAACTGAAAAAAAATATGAAATTTTTTTGATTACTCTCTGTAAGAAACGGTTGCCATGGAAACGAAATAACAAGTATGACAATAAAACATCAAGAGCATTAGTGCTATACCTACTTTTGCATTGGTTTTTAATATCCTAGAAGAACATAGGATGCTTTTTTTCGCGATGAACTATAGTCCACGCGGATGAAGTCGCGGGCGGGAAAACTAGTAAGATATAAGGAAGAAATAAGAAATATTTATTTGAAAAAGACTTAAAGGAACAACGCGGAGCACCTGGTTCCCACACTAGGCTCAAAACCCGTACTATAGGAGCCAGGACTATTCTGTAGAATAACAACATGCATTATGCTAGGAACAAGTTACATAATAGGTATACCTATGTAATAGCACCTGGCTCGGTCGGAAGAACTTCCCTTAATGATGTAGGAGCTTCTATAGGGACACCTATACCTAGCCAACTATCCACTCACACACCCCTTATCCTCCAGAGTGGACTGGCACAATTCTTAATATTACAAAGCGAAAGTAAAACTGTCTGATACCTTTTTACGACTAATCAGATCGGATCGGCTGAACGGATCTTGATGACATTTGGTATGGAGATAGTTTGAACCCTGAGGAAAGAAATAGGATATTTTATTGCTATAAGCTGTAGTCCACGCGGAGGAAGTCATGAGCAACATCTAGTGATTACAATTGAACTGAAATATTTTCTACAAAATAAAATACACTGTACAAATTTACAAAATTCTGTCTTAAAATTCGACACCAGAGTATTCAAAGACGCTTCTCCAGAATGCAAACTCGTCGGCCTTATAGTTGGTTCTGATCTTCAGCTCGTCTCCAATATCCACGTATTGCTTGGAGCTGGTGTCGTACTCAGGCCAGGTGATGCCCAAGGACTGGTCTGGAGTTGGAGTCCTGAAGATGAAAAATATATGTGTAATGTTATTATGACAAAATACAATACAGGTGTGACCATGACGTATTATTATCAGTAGCTCGACTGATTAATTTATAAAAGCAAGTAGAAGATAAGTCGCTATAGATGTCGGTTAAAAAATAATTTACTTAAAATACGATTGAATTAAATTAAATTAAACATAGTCTCCTGAATGTAAGCTTGAAGAAGCGAAGCGATGTCTCCAAATAAACTAGGACGATGTTCACTACTGTACTTTTCCAACCGTTGATGTCCGATCTTCGTGAAATTTGATAGATAGGTTATAATGGCTACAAATCTTCAACCATCAAAATTTGGATATGATATCGAAGCTACAAATGCGGGTGAAACAAGCAGCAAATGTAGATTAAACACTAATCTACAAACACCTTTTTTTATGCATTTGTCTTCGATTTGTGAGCTACCTTGAAAGTTACAGCCGGATAGCTAATCGGAAAGTGCTCGAATTTTGAGTTGCAAGATTCCACCTGGAACGACAAACAAGAAAGTAACTGTGAAAGTGAGACGGCCGGGTCAAATGGATATCTTAGGAACGGGATTTGAAGACATATATTTTTTAATTTACTTTTCGAAAATCTTTACTTACCCCTATTTTGCAAAGTTTATAAACACAATGTTGACCAGCTGAACTAACTTGTACTCTTTACTGTGCTTATCAATCTTCATGCCCAAGAAATTTAGCGTCAAATAAGTACATTAGGTCATCCAGGTGAGAAGCTCCGTGTAATCCGTACGGCGCAGCCATTTTCCCGTAGAAATTCCTCTCAGATTCGCATGAGAATACGTAGTAAAATATTTTTGCATCCCCAAGTTTTGGCACCTTGTTCACAAACCTATGAATATCATAAAGGAAAGATGAATCGCTGATGTATTTGGAAATCTGTTTAATAGTTTGGTCACCTATGGGTTTCGTACCAAAGTAGTATTTATGAATTCTATCTGCTGCTTCTAGGACAGTGTCAGGAGCACACTGGATCGTAAGTTCTCTTGTAACGAGAATCTCAGGATAGCGGCTATACAGTTTTATAAAATCCAACAAAAAGCCTGCGGCAATCAATAGTTCTTCGCTTGTGTTACTGATCAGCACATCTACTTCATAACGCGTTTCCTTTTTTCAGAACCTCAAATGGAGTTTCAGTCAAAAAATTTCGTGGACCAAAATTTTTCTCCACAACTGGCGTGAAGTAGAACTTCAAGCCGATGTTTGTTATTTCCTCTGAAGTTAGGACTGTAAGGTTTGTGTTCACTAATTTCTCTGCAGGAAAACTTTGAAGGAATTCAAGCAGCTCATTAGGATGGTCTGTTTCTTTGCCCAGAAGTTTACCGAGTACGAATGCTCGTTTTCTCGATTGATAAGGATACGCCCAGTCGCAGCTTGGCACACCACTCATCAAAATTGCTCTCCTAAACAAGCCTTTAGACATTGGGGATAGTACGTGGTAAGCTGCGCAAGCACCTCGTACTATCTCCAAAAACTGTAATATTATCTGGATCTCCACCAAAGATTTTAATGTTTTCATTGGATTATTACCGAAATCCCCACCAGAACGTCCCCACCAGTGGGGATTTCTTGACCCATTTCAAAGCTGCAACTTGGTCCTTAAGTCCAGCGTTGCCAGGAACTTTTTCAGTGTCAAGACAGAAAAAGCCTAATGCCTCGAGTCTGTAGTTGATCGTGACGAGCAGGACTCCATGGTTGTCCTGTTGTGTAACGCAGAATTTAAAGAAAGGTGGTATCTACGTGTTACGCCGTTGGGTGACGTAACGATTAGGTAGATAGGAGGTTTTAACTCTTTGCGTTATATTATGACGTAACGCTTGGAGGCAAAATCAAAGCTTATCTAGAGTGAGATAGGTCTTGCCTATTTGCTCTATGCTATGACGTAATGCTCAGAGGAAAGATCTATAACCATAGAAGAACGTTATATCCCTCAAGGAAGAACTGGCTGGAGGGGTAAGACAAGATTATGAATTACCTTACTTTCAGTTAAACCTTAGTCTACGACTAATGGACCGTAGAGGTAAGGCGCTATCTTACAGTTTGCAAGATTGTGAATTACGCTTACCTCTATGTTAAGGCCACTAGAGGGTATGAAGTCCTTTCGTCCTATGTCAATGGTTTTGCCACTCTAGAGGAATAGCCGTAAAATGATGGATGGGGATTTTATGCTTTTGGCATAAAACCTCATGAGCATGAGACATTAACCTGGCTATTGCATGCGTTACGACGAACAAAAATTAAAATTAAAGAATAGATATTATGTATATCAATACTCTTTGATTTTAAATTTAATAACAAGGCACGAGGGTCTTTAAGATATGTTGAAGATCTGTTTATTAAATATGACAGAATTACTCCAAGATATCTTTATAGATTAACCAGAGGGAAAACGGGAGGTTTACCTCTAGGTACTCTATTAATCAGAGACTATCTTGAATAATCTAAAGATAATTGAGGTAATCTATAGAATTATCCAAATCAGTCAAAGGAAATAAATTTTAAGAACAGACTCTTATAGGTTAAAGAATTTGGACTTTAAAGCCTTCCCATCAGATTTCCCTAAATTTATTAAGTTGAAGGCCTACCTATCCTATAAGGGGAGGCTTCCTATATTTAATTATTTTAAATAGGCAAATATTAATATGTTAGTGAAGTAAATTTTCTATCGTAGTAACGGGAACTGTTTGGGAGGAAGGCGGCAACTCGGCAACTCGGTGAGGAGGACGTCGACTCGGGAGGAGATCAGCAACCCGGAGAGAAGATCAGCAACCCGGAGAGGAAGGCAGCAATTCGTTCTCAACTGCCTCGAAGTAGGCTCACGGTCCGATGAGGAGTTTCGGTCTCCAACTTTAATTTTCGGCGATGTGGTAGAATTGGTCCTGGAGTCGTCTTAATTCTCGAAGATCTGTGGGATGAAGCAGGTGCCTAAATGCAGTTTAACTCCCATACCAGATCAGACGAGCTCCCTTCGAACTGAATCCGTCTGGATGTTTGGTTGACGTCTCTCCTCCGAAGATCTTCGGGGTACGGTGATGTCACCTCCCTGGCGAAGCCGTTGGAGCTGGTGGAGTGTGGTTGAGCCGCAGTCTGATAACTCTTCTAAAATCTATGCGTTTAGGGAGAATAGTTCATAAACTTTCAAGAATCCACTTCACTTTAATAAACGAATACTTTTAAAATTTTGACTCTGTTTATTTAATTTAAAACACTTTATACATGAATTTTAGAAAAGGTCAAAATATCTTAAATGCAATTTCTTTTATATATTGTATTTATATCTCCATTATTAGAAGTCTGGATCTACACTGATATTATTTAAAATATTTTAATCTGTCACAATTTTTATTAGAGGCCAATGTTTTTAGCACAATCTCACAAGTCGATTTGATCACATATCAGTCTTTCGATTTTTCTTCACAGATTATTAGAGGCCAATCTAATAGAGGCCATAGCCAAATTTAAAGATAAAGAAAAGGTGTCTCGAAGTCTATCTGAAGGTAACTGATGTTCTTCCCGAAACATCTATCAAAAGTCCTAATTTTGAAAATAGAATTAAAATAGAATAGAAGACAATTTAAAGACAGTATCAAAACAATAAAACAAAGAGGCGAGGTTGAACGAGTTTCGCGTACAAACTTATCCCTTTGAAAAAATTAGTCCTAGTTCAAACAGTATTACAAAATTAAGTTTTGGTTACACAGAGAGATAGACAATATTATAAAATTAGATCAATAAAATGGTTAACAGAAAGATATACAATATTAGAAAATTGAATCAAAAATTAAATACTACAGGTTGACGAGAAAATCTGGCCCGTAGTGTGTCACATCACCTGAGCCGCTTTGGAAGCCACCGGCGTGGATGAAGGCCATGACTGGAATGGGGGCTTCAGGGCTGAGGTTGCGGGTGTAGATGTTAAGGAAGAGGCAGTCTTCACTCTCGGGGATAATTTTCTGGGTGAAAAGATCTATTTGTGTGCACTCAAGTCCATGAGCAGTGGCTTTTCTAATACCATTCCATGCCAATGGTGATTGTGGAGCCTGAAATTGCAATTGATTTATAGCTAAATATGAATATTGACTGCCAAGGACCCTTATTTTGATTTGTGAATATGGTTTTAGAAAATATTTACCAGAAATCTCAGCTTCCCAAGTAGTGGTGTGGCATACGGGATTCCTTTAAAGCTGTAGTACTGCTCGTCTGCCGTGACCAGGTCCAGGAGTTCACCAGCCATCCTTGAGCCACTTTCACTTTTGCCATGTTTTCTTTAGTAGATATATCGACTTATTTTTTTTTCCTAAAAGATGTCAGATTGTTCAGTACTTGTCAAGCTTGTGAACTATTTGTAAGCAATAGAAATAGTTATTAATGTTTTGAGTTTCTTTCTCCAGTGACTTTCATGTGTCTTAGTCTAGAGCTGCTTGCACCAGTACCGTGGCCCTAAAAGCACGATCAAAAATACCATATTTAATAACATAGATTTGCACGCTATTACTAAAATCATAAAAACAATATTTGATTTATAATTTTACCTGCGTATTATATCCAGCGTAATCCACACCAATATATAAAAGTGAAAGTTGTCTGTTTGTTTGGGTGTTTTTTTTGTCTGTTTGTCTGGGGAGCTTTGACGCGATAACGGATGCACGGATTTTGATGAAATTTGGACTGGAGATAGCCTATACCCTGAAATAAAACATAGGATACTTCTTATCCCGGAAAATGGTAAGTTTCCGCGGGAAAACTGGAAAATGTTGATTACTCGCTGTAAGGAACGGCTGCCATAGAAACTAAATAATAAGTCTGTGAAAAAACAGCGTTGGTGCTACACTTTTGCATTGTTCTTTAATATCCTAGAAGAACATAGGATGCTTTTTGGCGATTAACTGCAGTCCGCGCGAAGGAAGTCGCGGCCGAAAGCTAGTATTAAATATTTGAAGGTAAATGACCCCAACTTATAATAATACACTGGTCTTCAAGCTTAGTACAACACTTTAAAAATTAATAGATTTTTTAATTAAATTGCTTAGCTCCTCATCATAATTAACATAATTAGCTACTCATCGGATTGAGATACCAAGTACAAGTCAAAACCTAAGCTATCCTACAGTGAAAATCGCATCGCAATCGGTCCAGTAGTAGTTTTAACGTGAAGAGCGAAGAGACAGAAATTAAAAGTGTGGTACTAAGTTTTGAGGGCTAATGTAACTAGCTTTTTCCACCATTCAACTTGTTATTTTTAGATCGTTCTTTAGGCATTCGTTTTTTTTTTAATTAACGTTGTTATTCAGTACTTAGTCGACATATCATACAATCTCGTGGTTAACGTACATGTTATTTGTTGACTGAAGGATATAAGACGGTTCGCGATTGTTTGTAGGTCTTGAATCAATAACTGGTCACTAAGATGTTGTGCTTGTAATAAACTAGATGGCGCGCTGAGAAATTTCTCTTTGCTTGGTATATTGTATGACTAATCGATTTGTTGAGGTTAAAATTTATTTAAATACTTCGGATTTGACATAATCATAATACAATTATAATTATCATAGTGATGAGAACACATAAACATATATCAAGGAAGAAAACAACACTATTCCGCCTGATTCGCGGACTTACCACTTAGAAGAACTACCTTTACTTACTACCAATTCGATTGTAGTTTTTCGCTATTGATATTTATTTGTCTGTTCTTAATTTTTTCGAATGCACTGTGATAACATTTCTGCACAAGAAACAAGTGTAAACCTTCTCAGTCCTTAACAATTGGTCCATTGAACTTAGTTTTATGTTTTTAAACGATATTATTACAGAGGCGTTGTTGACGCGAGCGTGGGCGCGTAGCCCAACACTGTTATTTATTCTGTGGCCCAACATAGTCGTAAATGTCTCTGGTATTAACGAATACCAGAGACATTTACTTTCTGTTTTTTTCGAGGTCATTAGTCCCATACATTTCGTTGACGAGTGCATTTCTCGATTGCTTGATGATAATAACTATCCCTATGGATATTATTAAAGAAAGTCACCGAACGCTTCTGCATGTCGGTTCACAAATATCTCAGAAAATACTTAACCGATTATGTTCCTTTTTCAACCTAGGCGTAGTTTGATTCAAGAGGAAAGTTTTAAAGTATAATTCATAAATATTTTGTGTACATTGATGACGCAGGGCAAAATGCTAGATTATCTCGTTATTTATTTGCATGTCACAAACTGATAAACTTAACAAAACATTGATAAAGAAAGATATTGCTTGATAAGTGAATCAGCAAAACATTAATTTAATGTTACATAACCCCGCCGTTAAAAAAGAACAAATTTTTACTTATTTAATCGATCTATGGCGACAAAAATTACAAATTTTCATGCGTTTTTTATTCGTTTTATTCAGTACGCTCTAGCTAGATGGACTTCTACGAACAAATCTTCCAATCTTTAGCGGTTTTTGGTGGCGGATATATGGCCACAAATAACGCTTTCAAACAACACAGTGTTGTACCTATAGCCGTGACTTTAATAAATAAAAGTGAAACGTTGTCTTTTTGTTTGTTTATTTGTTTGTTTGGGGAGCTTTCACGTGATAACGACTGGACGGATTTTGATGAAATTTGGAATGGAGACGGCTTATACCCTGGAATAAAACATAGGATACTTTTATCCCGGAAAATAGTTATTAGGTTATTTTTTTTTTTAAGTTTGTTTTTAAAATATCGTTAATCCTGTTGATCCTGATCAGCTTAATAGGACATCATTTATACATTATTTTAGTCATCAGGCCCCGATAAATGTGCAAAATTTTGGATTAATCTGACTATTTAAAGTGGGTAAAAATCAAGTACAATGATTTTGTTACATACATGCAAAGAAACATACATACAGGCAGGTGAAGTTAATAAAAGCGTGTTAAAAAGCGTGTCAAAGGTTGCATTAGTTATGTAGGTATACTAATGACAATAAATGTTATCAAACCTGAGTTGATAAAAATGTTAAAGAATGTGATTAATAATAGTTTGCTTGCAATCATAATTGTAATTAAAACATAGGAACGTTGTTTTTCACTTCTTTATTAAGAATAGAACAATAATTTATATTAACACCTACAACCCCACGCTGCCGTTGTAGGTCTTACACTGCATCACAGAATATATAATAGAACAATACTGCATTAGAGATAACACGATGTTTAGAGAAAACACGATGTTAACTTTAAAACTCAACACCAGCCTCATAAAAGATGTCCCTCCAAAATCTCATCATCTCAGGCTTGTAGTTTGCTCCTATCGTCAGCTGGTCTGCGATGTCTACGTACTTCTTGGTCCAGCGGTTGTATTCAGGCCAGATTATGCCAAGAGACATGTCTGGGGTCGGAGTCCTGAAAACAAAAGTTAGGTTAGTAATGTTAAGAAATTATTTTAATGTTTGTTTGTTTGTCGTATGAGGTAGTGCTGGCCTCTGATGTCAGAGTTTGTTAGGCCGCCCGAGGGCCTCTGACATAGCTTAACGACTGCTTTTAATAATAGTTATCATCTGTAGACCGCAAACAGGAACAGCGGGAGACAAGCCGTCCACTCCAGTACAGCAAAGACTTATGTTATGTCCTTTGTCACAATCTTCATTCATAAAGTACCATCAGAGATTATCTGTAGACTATTTAGAGTATTAAAGTTGAGACTGTTTGGAAAGTACCACACCACCAGATATACAGCCACCAAGCAGTTAAATAAATATATTTGGGACAATTCCACACCAATTACCTAGCCCCAAACTAGGATACCCTGTAATATGGGCACTAGATAACGGATAAACATACATAAATACGAATATTACATCCATGACTCGGAAACAAACATTTCTGCTCATCACACAAAAGATTGCACCTTGCAGGATTTGTTGTGTGCAAAGATTACTGTTTCGGCTTTGAGGCCACAGTGCTGCCCAGCTCCAGCGAAATTACTGGGCAAATAAATCACGGCAAATTAAGGCGGGCTCAGTCCCAAAATCAGCAAAAAGACGAATAGCAAAACGTCGAGAACAACGTACTTAAACAACTTTATGCGAACCAAAAAATACTGGGATAGAAAAGTATCTATACTACCTAAAAAATAACCGAACAGAACTTTCTGTAATGGCTTGGTATCCATGGAAAAAAAACACGAACTATCACATGAAAATAACTTGTTGCATCGCTGTTCTTGTTATTTAAAATACTGATACGAGTATAGCTACCTTATTAAACTAAACAAATAACCGATCACTTTTTTTAATTGAGTTTTATATATTGATATATCGATAGAAAAGCTCAAAATTTATTTAGAATCGACCCCCGAGCTACATCACTTCTCCCGCTTACACTTTACCTGGGCGAGCAGGACAAACATTTGAAAGCGTACATTGAACATCCAACTAACTCAGTGTCAGTCGGCGGACTCATCTCGTAAATCAGTTTTAGAAACATAATAATATACAAAAGTACACATTATGAATAGAAAATCAGTCTTGATGCGGTAGGAGGTGGTAGGATATATTTTTAGTAGGTAATAAATAAGATTCCTAGCGAGGCTTATATGAAGACTAATTAGAAGTTCTTGAAACGATTTTTGGTAAAGATTATAAAGTAATTACAAATAGAAAATTCCATTTACCCGTATTTAGCAAAATTGGTGAACACGGTGTTGACTAGCTGAACTAGTTTGTACTCCCTGCTTGTTTTATCAATTGTCATATTTAGGATTTTAGGATCAAATAAATAAAGAAGGTCATCCCCGTGACCGGCTCCGTACATTCCATATTTTGCTCCCGCGTTCCCGTAGAAATTTCTTCCTGACAAACATGAGAATACATAGGAAAACATTGTAGTATTCCCAAAATTTGGAATTTTATCCATGAATCTATGAATGTCGTATTCGAAAGTTGATTCACTCATGTATTTGACAAACTCTTTTATAGTATCTACGTTAATTGGTCTGTTTCTAAAGTAAAATTTATTAATACTCTCCGAAGCTTCTAGAATTTCATCTGGAGTGCACTGGATCAAAAGTGTTCTAGGTACGACCATTTCAGGGTAACGGTCGTACACTTTGGCATAATAGTCTGCAAGAAGGTCGATCACAGTCAATAATTCTTCGCTAGTGTGACCGATAAATAAATCTATTTGGTTAACCTTGCCTTTCTTTAGCACTTCCAATGGAGATTCAGTTAAGAAATGTCCCTGCCCAAAATCTTTCTCGGCAACTGGCGTGAAGTGAAACATTTTGAATATGTTGTTTGTTATTTCTTCCGAGGTTAAGACTGTAGGGTTAACATCTATGAATTTTTCTGCAGGAATGCTTTGAAGAAATTCTAGGAGCTTTTTAGGGTCGTTCGTATCTTTGCCGAGTTGTTTTCCCAGTATAAAAGCTCTTTGCCTCGGCTTGTATGGTTGTGACCAGTCACAAAGTGGAACTCCACTCATAATAATAGCTCTCTTGAACAAACCTCGAGACATTGGCGACAAAATGTGTAAGGCCGTGGAAGCACCTCCAGCGCTTTCTCCAAAAACGGTCACATTGTCTGGATCTCCGCCGAAGCATTTAATATTTTCCTTCACCCATCTAAGCACTGCGACTTGGTCTTTGAATCCGGCATTGCCAGGAACCTCTTCGGTGTCGAGACAGAGAAAGCCTAGAGCGCCAAGCCTGTAGTTGAACGTGACAATCACTACTCCGTGCTCTACGAGGAAGTCTGGTCCATAGTTATTATCGTTTCCTGAACCACTCATGTAGCCACCGCCGTGGATGAAGACCATGACTGGAAGGAGGGCATTAGGATTGATGTGGCAGGTGTAGACGTTGAGGAATAGGCAGTCTTCATTCCCGGGAATATATTCCTGCGTAAAGAGATCTCGTTGCGGGCATTGCGGTCCATGTGCCGTAGCTTGTTTGACGCCAGACCAAGGCACAGGCGGACGTGGAGCCTGAAAATGAAGTAGTTTAGTAAAATGATTTATTCAAACAATCAGTGCTAATGAATTTATTGGCCCCATTAACTAATAAATAATCATAAGGGTTCCGTTCGTAGTCAAACAAGGAATCCATATGGTTTCGTCACGTCCGTCTATCTGTATGTTCACATCATCATCTGCCTATATCTGTCCACTGCTGGACGCAGGCCTTTCCTAATGCACGCCACTGAGCTCGGCCTTCAGCTCTCCAACTATCTTCTCAACTATCTGAATGTTAGATATTATACTCATATATTCAGTTATGTAATTACATTTAATAATTAAAAATTTGAAATTTACTTTATTTGTATGCTCGCTTTATCCCACAAATATTTTAATTCAAAATGCATACTTGAAGACTTATAAAAAAATAACAACAATTATTGTGCTGGCCTAAAACCCCTAGCTAATTAATACTAAATCTAGTCCAACAAGCCGCTACCAGTGGGCTACGTTCCCTTACTGCTGGCAGCATGGCCACGTTGTATGACAATGTGAAGTCTTTGGGCAAAGTAAAGGCCAGCATTTTGGTAACGTGTTGCTTCGACCAGACCCCCTGATAGATCTTTATATATTTGATTTGCTCCTGGTCCCCACGGCCCTAGTGGTGGGACTTTAGAATCGGTATATGTACATATATACTTAGGGAAGGGGAGGGCGGGGGAGGATGACACTCCTCCTGTAAGAAGGGCTGGCGGAAACCTATTGTTTATGAGAAAAAGCATGTTGAATGCAAGAAAAAAAATGTTTGAGGTTAAGTATGACTAAACCTCAAACATTTTTGTTAAAAAAAAGAAGATCATTTACCACTAATGAATTTACGACTAAGCGATGAGTGGTCACTGTTCTAACCTAACCTATTCTATTCTTTGGGGCCTTTACGGCTGTTTAGTCGCTAAAGACGACCAATTTGATCCCTGGCCGAACAAACAACTGAATACTGAACTTTCAGGACCTCTAAAGTATTGTTACGCCGGTCAATTCTTATAAAAACAGTAGGTAACAGAATTTTCGAGAAGTGTGGCTGGGTGACGCAATACCTACATTTAATGGAACATTCTGGATCACGCTAGTTGAGCGTAGGTTCCTACAGAGATTCCAGAGCGCGCGGCAACATCAAAGGCGCCGCCGGCCTTAGGTACCTACAGGCGCGGCGGAACATCAAAAGCGCCGCCGACCTTGAAAGTTCAAATACCTACCGCTAGTACATACGAGTACATACGAGTACCTTCTGGAAACTTCCATCGCGGTATAAATAGAACGCGCATCGACTGCCTGGGACAGTATTGACTTAGCTTTTGGAACGAAACGATCAAAGTGGTTTCAAGCGAGTATTCAGTGATAATTGATTAGTGTGTTTGGAAAGTACCACACCACCAGATATACAGCCACCAAGCAGTTAAATAAATATATTTGGGACAATTCCACACCAATTACCTAGCCCCAAACTAGGATACCCTGTAATATGGGCACTAGATAACGGATAAACATACATAAATACGAATATTACATCCATGACTCGGAAACAAACATTTCTGCTCATCACACAAAAGATTGCACCTTGCAGGATTTGTTGTGTGCAAAGATTACTGTTTCGGCTTTGAGGCCACAGTGCTGCCCAGCTCCAGCGAAATTACTGGGCAAATAAATCACGGCAAATTAAGGCGGGCTCAGTCCCAAAATCAGCAAAAAGACGAATAGCAAAACGTCGAGAACAACGTACTTAAACAACTTTATGCGAACCAAAAAATACTGGGATAGAAAAGTATCTATACTACCTAAAAAATAACCGAACAGAACTTTCTGTAATGGCTTGGTATCCATGGAAAAAAAACACGAACTATCACATGAAAATAACTTGTTGCATCGCTGTTCTTGTTATTTAAAATACTGATACGAGTATAGCTACCTTATTAAACTAAACAAATAACCGATCACTTTTTTTAATTGAGTTTTATATATTGATATATCGATAGAAAAGCTCAAAATTTATTTAGAATCGACCCCCGAGCTACATCACTTCTCCCGCTTACACTTTACCTGGGCGAGCAGGACAAACATTTGAAAGCGTACATTAAACATCCAACTAACTCAGTGTCAGTCGGCGGACTCATCTCGTAAATCAGTTTTAGAAACATAATAATATACAAAAGTACACATTATGAATAGAAAATCAGTCTTGATGCGGTAGGAGGTGGTAGGATATATTTTTAGTAGGTAATAAATAAGATTCCTAGCGAGGCTTATATGAAGACTAATTAGAAGTTCTTGAAACGATTTTTGGTAAAGATTATAAAGTAATTACAAATAGAAAATTCCATTTACCCGTATTTAGCAAAATTGGTGAACACGGTGTTGACTAGCTGAACTAGTTTGTACTCCCTGCTTGTTTTATCAATTGTCATATTTAGGATTTTAGGATCAAATAAATAAAGAAGGTCATCCCCGTGACCGGCTCCGTACATTCCATATTTTGCTCCCGCGTTCCCGTAGAAATTTCTTCCTGACAAACATGAGAATACATAGGAAAACATTGTAGTATTCCCAAAATTTGGAATTTTATCCATGAATCTATGAATGTCGTATTCGAAAGTTGATTCACTCATGTATTTGACAAACTCTTTTATAGTATCTACGTTAATTGGTCTGTTTCTAAAGTAAAATTTATTAATACTCTCCGAAGCTTCTAGAATTTCATCTGGAGTGCACTGGATCAAAAGTTTTCGAGGTACGACCATTTCAGGGTAACGGTCGTACACTTTGGCATAATAGTCTGCAAGAAGGTCGATCACAGTCAATAATTCTTCGCTAGTGTGACCGATAAATAAATCTATTTGGTTAACCTTGCCTTTCTTTAGCACTTCCAATGGAGATTCAGTTAAGAAATGTCCCTGCCCAAAATCTTTCTCGGCAACTGGCGTGAAGTGAAACATTTTGAATATGTTGTTTGTTATTTCTTCCGAGGTTAAGACTGTAGGGTTAACATCTATGAATTTTTCTGCAGGAATGCTTTGAAGAAATTCTAGGAGCTTTTTAGGGTCGTTCGTATCTTTGCCGAGTTGTTTTCCCAGTATAAAAGCTCTTTGCCTCGGCTTGTATGGTTGTGACCAGTCACAAAGTGGAACTCCACTCATAATAATAGCTCTCTTGAACAAACCTCGAGACATTGGCGACAAAATGTGTAAGGCCGTGGAAGCACCTCCAGCGCTTTCTCCAAAAACGGTCACATTGTCTGGATCTCCGCCGAAGCATTTAATATTTTCCTTCACCCATCTAAGCACTGCGACTTGGTCTTTGAATCCGGCATTGCCAGGAACCTCTTCGGTGTCGAGACAGAGAAAGCCTAGAGCGCCAAGCCTGTAGTTGAACGTGACAATCACTACTCCGTGCTCTACGAGGAAGTCTGGTCCATAGTTATTATCGTTTCCTGAACCACTCATGTAGCCACCGCCGTGGATGAAGACCATGACTGGAAGGAGGGCATTAGGATTGATGTGGCAGGTGTAGACGTTGAGGAATAGGCAGTCTTCATTCCCGGGAATATATTCCTGCGTAAAGAGATCTCGTTGCGGGCATTGCGGTCCATGTGCCGTAGCTTGTTTGACGCCAGACCAAGGCACAGGCGGACGTGGAGCCTGAAAATGAAGTAGTTTAGTAAAATGATTTATTCAAACAATCAGTGCTAATGAATTTATTGGCCCCATTAACTAATAAATAATCATAAGGGTTCCGTTCGTAGTCAAACAAGGAATCCATATGGTTTCGTCACGTCCGTCTATCTGTATGTTCACATCATCATCTGCCTATATCTGTCCACTGCTGGACGCAGGCCTTTCCTAATGCACGCCACTGAGCTCGGCCTTCAGCTCTCCAACTATCTTCTCAACTATCTGAATGTTAGATATTATACTCATATATTCAGTTATGTAATTACATTTAATAATTAAAAATTTGAAATTTACTTTATTTGTATGCTCGCTTTATCCCACAAATATTTTAATTCAAAATGCATACTTGAAGACTTATAAAAAAATAACAACAATTATTGTGCTGGCCTAAAACCCCTAGCTAATTAATACTAAATCTAGTCCAACAAGCCGCTACCAGTGGGCTACGTTCCCTTACTGCTGGCAGCATGGCCACGTTGTATGACAATGTGAAGTCTTTGGGCAAAGTAAAGGCCAGCATTTTGGTAACGTGTTGCTTCGACCAGACCCCCTGATAGATCTTTATATATTTGATTTGCTCCTGGTCCCCACGGCCCTAGTGGTGGGACTTTAGAATCGGTATATGTACATATATACTTAGGGAAGGGGAGGGCGGGGGAGGATGACACTCCTCCTGTAAGAAGGGCTGGCGGAAACCTATTGTTTATGAGAAAAAGCATGTTGAATGCAAGAAAAAAAATGTTTGAGGTTAAGTATGACTAAACCTCAAACATTTTTGTTAAAAAAAAGAAGATCATTTACCACTAATGAATTTACGACTAAGCGATGAGTGGTCACTGTTCTAACCTAACCTATTCTATTCTTTGGGGCCTTTACGGCTGTTTAGTCGCTAAAGACGACCAATTTGATCCCTGGCCGAACAAACAACTGAATACTGAACTTTCAGGACCTCTAAAGTATTGTTACGCCGGTCAATTCTTATAAAAACAGTAGGTAACAGAATTTTCGAGAAGTGTGGCTGGGTGACGCAATACCTACATTTAATGGAACATTCTGGATCACGCTAGTTGAGCGTAGGTTCCTACAGAGATTCCAGAGCGCGCGGCAACATCAAAGGCGCCGCCGGCCTTAGGTACCTACAGGCGCGGCGGAACATCAAAAGCGCCGCCGACCTTGAAAGTTCAAATACCTACCGCTAGTACATACGAGTACATACGAGTACCTTCTGGAAACTTCCATCGCGGTATAAATAGAACGCGCATCGACTGCCTGGGACAGTATTGACTTAGCTTTTGGAACGAAACGATCAAAGTGGTTTCAAGCGAGTATTCAGTGATAATTGATTAGTGTGTACAGTCAAGTTAAAAAGCGTTTGAGTGTTATTTGTTGATTTAATTTATTTTTGTGGTTTTTCGAATAAAGGTGTTAATTTTTGGTGTAATACATAGATAGATAACTCTTTATTGCACAAGAAATGAAATTGATAATACAATAATCAAGTTTTAACATAGAACAATAGGCGGCTTTGTTGTAATTGGTGTACATTAATTTTATCCGAACCCCATTATCACGAAAATCTAGAATTTACTAGTTTACGAGCAATAACTCTGGACAAATTCCATGATCCGTAAACACCAAGGAGAAGAAAAAAATATTTGGTAAAAGCAACTTTGTTGGCGTATAACGTTAAAACTATTGGGCCGATTGCAATGCGATCTACACAGATGGGTAGCTTACAATCCTGGATACGGAAACTAAGTGTATGCTAGTCCGCCATGAACTTTTTTCTTTTAATATAATTTTTGCTATGCTTGGATAGCAATAAATATAATAGCAACTTCGCTCTTCAAACACTCTTATATTAGCCACTTGTATTCATACTACTTCTTTCCTTCCAGGTTTCAGCAGTCCGTCTCTGGAACTCACTTCCAATGGTCATTAGAAAATGTAAAACTAAATATTTTTTTAAACGGTTAACTCGAGAGCATTTAAAAAAGACTTAATAACAACACCAGCTGTTTAATTTTATAATATTTATATGTTTTAAATATATTTTATTTTGTATTGTGTATATATATATCTATATATATATATATATGTATATATATATAATTTATATATTATTATATATTTTAATAATTATATATACATATATTATGTATATATAAAGTTTTATTTTTATTAATTCATTTCCATTAATTTCTTTTTATTTCCATTTTACTGTCCGTATCTCGAGTGCACGCCTATACACATCTTTCTTGCACAACCAGGATGGCTGGCAGAAAATGCTGTCATAGCATTAAGTCCTCCTCTGTACACTGTTTTTTGTGCATAAAGTATTAAATAAATAAATAGATACAAACTTGCAAATTGTAGATTTAAAAAGTTTATTGTTTTATTTTTTTGTATGAGTACTTACCCTGAACCTGAGTTTCCCCACTGGTGGAGCAGCATACGGGATCCCCTTGAAGCTGTAATACTGCCCATTTCCCGTCACCAGCTCCAGGAGTTCACCTTCCAGCCATCCTTGGGACACTCTCCTTGTTACGTTTGCTGCCAAAGAGATTTTATGTTTTCCAGTACATGCGAAAGCATATCTACATACCCAAATATTATATTAATAAGTTAATTTAAAACCTTTAAAAAAAGCTTTTAGTTCATAGTTCATTTATTCATAACAAGGTTACACGTCAGTATTTTACGAGAATAGAATTAAATATTTCAAATATACCCGAGTATACATTACTTCAGGCTTCTTAGTACAAGGAAAAAACTCTTACAAATAATATTCGAACATTACCAAAAATACTGCATTCATCAAAAACTCTTTTTTTATGCAGTAGCCATGTCATGATGAAACATAGAATGGGCTATCACAATTAAATGCGTACACATTATTTCGTGCTTTTAACCGTTGAGGAGTTCCTTAATCAGGATTCAGGAGTCAACCCCGACAGCAGCAACCATTTCATGGTAAAACTTTAAACCGGCTAGCATAATATAATACGTACACAAAATTTCGTATCTGTGCTGTTAACCGTTGAAGAGTTCCTTTATCTGAAGCTTTTCCTGGATGTCGAATCAGGTAATGCTTACCATAAAAATACATTGTCATTGAAATTGAACCAACATGCAAAAACTCCGTACGATAAGAGGAAGTGGTTCTAATTCAGCTTGCAAGATTTGACCTAAATAAACATACATACATACAGACATACAAACATGCATAAATACATACATCCTTACATACATACAAACGTTGCAAGTAAAATAAACATTGCAAATATTAGGCATTTACTCAAAAATACTACAGAACCAGTTTAGATTGGATTTCTGCACCGAAGGTCTTTTGCCTATGGAATAAAAAAATAACAAATCAGTTTAGAAATCCCAAAGTTCACAACATAGTCGAATTAAGAATATTCTCCTCGTGGCCGTCGATTAAACATACATTAATAATAATAATTAGTTCAAATTAGAGGTAACAATGAATTTACAGTGAACGATAAATTGACAATAAAATGAAACCATTACTAACCTGGTGAAGCAAGTATTATGAAGCTATATAAAATTACTAATACTTGATACATTTGCGACATGATGTGATACACTGGAAGCTCTTGTCTAGACATATATAGACGTTCAAATACATATTTTATATTTTATGATGCAGCTATTTGTGGAATCCGTGGTTTTACGAAACGCCTACCTAACCCACATAAGCATTACAAGCATTGATGTGGTCACCTTACTTTGCAATCGTTCTACTATAAATACTTAGCCACCAGATTTTATTTAAAAATTACTTAATTATACACTGCCAAAGAAAGTACCTAGCTTCTTGTATCTAAATTCATAACAGGAGATGATGTCATCGGTTAACAATCTAATCAAGTTAAAGGAATAATAATTGAAAACATCTTGAATAATATTTGTCGCACATAAAATTATTGATACCGAACGTATACATTTATTGGTACTTATACGTATAGTTAGTCCCACAATCGGCCTGAAATTTGGCTGCCGTTTTTAGTGTTCCTGTTCAAACCAAAGGAAAACAGATCACTTTTGCGATATCATACATGTATATAATATTATCCACATAACGTTATTATGCTAAAATGGTCCAATCCTTCTGTCACACATCTCAGAGCTAAACGGTATACAACTTAGTTTAAATTTGACAGAGGAAATGTGTGTGTGTGTGTGTGTGTGTGTAACCCAACGCAAGGAATAAAATAAACTACTTTCATATATTTTTTAGTTCGACTAGACAGTTTTTAAAGTGGCAGTTTATACAAATTCCACCTGACGTCTTTTGTGAAACGAATTAATGTTAAATATTTGCACCCATGTTTTCTTTTCTTTCCTTTATCAGGTTCATTGTAATTTAAACAAAATATTAATTCACTAGCTGTGCCCGTGGCTTTGCCCGCGTAGTCATTTCATTTAAAAGTAGCCCACATGTGTTATTCTTGGACCAAAAGTATCTACATATAAAGAACAATATACTACTTTTCTTCAATTTTCGTTCAACCGTCAAATAGTTTTTATTGATTGCTCGGCATCCACTCATTGGATTAAGGTACCAAGTGCCCAAGATAAGTCAACCCCTAAACTATCCAACAGTAAAAACCGCATTGCAATCGGTCCAGTAGTTTTTACGTGAAGCGCGAACAAACATACAGGCAAACAAACTAACAAACAGACAAACATACAAACAAACAGACACGATTTTCAAACATATTCAATAGCTTATTTTAAGTACCCTAGACCTTTTTTTTAAATTATTTTCATTGTGCAGACTTTTTCGTTCTTAAGCTTTATTGTAAGTATAGATAAGATTAGCTTAGGTACAGAAAAACAGTCGTTATTTTTGTTTTGTTTGTTTATTATTTGCTTGCGTGCTAGTAGGTACTACTAATTATTCTGTGGTGTTATTGAGAATGAGAATGGGTATGTTAGTGCGTCATATTTGTTTTAACATTCGACAGACATAAAAATTAAATTTATTTGAGGTAGGTACAACAATATATTGAAGATTACAAGCTGTGAAGGTACCCGATATTATCTATTGTGTGTGATGTTTGAGAGTAATTATACATATACCTATTTATAATTAACTATATGCACACTTGACTTTTAAACAGCCCCAGCTTAAATTGTCTTTGTATGAATCTTGTATGGGGTCGTGTGAATTGAAAATTTAATGAGACAATCACCAATGAATATATTATATATTATGTTTTGAAAAGGTCTGTATTTTATACATTATTATATGTTTTTTATTAGGAATTTTGGCCGTTCACATCAATAAGTCAAAAAAAAACTTGTGTCAGATTAGATCTGAGAAGTTAGAACTAGCTGGCATTTTATGAATTACATTCTAAACAAACAGAAAAATAACATAAACCCTAAAAGTCAACACCAGCGTTAACAGACGCTCCTCCAGGAATCAATCTCCTCGACGTTCTTGTCTTCAGCTCGACTCTAATTTTCACATACTTCTTGCCTTTGTTGACTTGTTATTACAATATTTAAGCCAGGAGAGACTCATGGTCAGGATTGCCAAGAAAATCTTTAAAAAAGTTGAGAATGTTGGGAATTATACCAAAATAATAGTTTTAATGCTCATGCCGTTTAATCTGTCAATAATACATCTAAGTTGGGACTATCAGATCTCATTACTTTACATAATAACTGTGTTAAATCAACTTCTATGTTGTTTTAACTATACAGCTAAAATATTCAACAGATTTCGTAATTTCACACAAGTTACATCTTACTGATCGTCTCATCAGTTATATCAGTTATTTAGCAGGTTATTTGCCTAATGGTTAGCAACTCGCCTGATGTTATTTTTCAAGAATTCTACTGACCCTACGGTTTGTTGCTACTAATTTTTGTGGAGGCACTGTTTGAAAGAAATACTTGGTCGAAAAGTTTGCCAAGTACGAAGGCGCGTTGACATAACCTGTAAGGGTAAAGCCAGTCGCAAAGTCAGACTCCTTTCATAGGAATAGTGTCCTTGAAGAAAACTCTAGATATTGATGACAACATGACTATGTAAGGTTGCGGAAGCACTTCCAGCGCTCTCTCCGAAAACTATTATATTATTAGACCGCCAACCAAAGCTTTGAATATATTTGTTCACCCATTGTAGGGCTGCTATCTGGTCTTTGAGTCCAGGCTCAAAAGCAAAACGCAATCTCAGCGTTGCCAGGGTACTCTTCAGCGTCGAGACAGAAAAGTCTTAAGCGTCAAGCCTGTACTTGATCGTGATCCTGGCAAGCAACACTCCATGATTGAAGAGATATCCTCTGGAAGCCACAATCATGGATAAAGACCATTACTGGAAAGGGGCTCTTCGGGTTAAGATCGCGGGTATAACTATAGGTAGACCTTTAGATACAGATAGAGGGAAAAAAAGGTCGATTAATATTATGCTTAGAAACCATTTTGACGGAGTATATAATGATAACTAGCCGCGCCCCACGGTTTCACCAGCGCTGATGATGATGATTATGATGATTATCTGTTATTCAAGGACATAAATTAAAGTACATATAGGTATAACAAATTTCATTAAAAACCATTCAGCCGTTTCCGCACTGATTTTTTACAATCATACAAATTTTCGCATTTAGAATATGAATAGTTGCACCCCCTGATTTTGCCCACATGAATATTTTTCTGGGATGAATAAAGTATCCTCACCTATTTACCAAATTTATGCAATTGCAAAATTCGTTCAGCTATCAAACAGTTTTTATCTATCTCTACTCTTTGCAACGAGATACAAAGTACACCAGATATAAGTCAAACCTTAAGCTCAGTAAAAAAAGACTCAGTTTTTGTTAGATTGATTTCTTGTATTTTATTCTAATAAACCCTTCTGGTTACTTAAAAATATATAATGTAATGTAATAATATGTTTTAAATTCTACATTGTTTATGCGAAGTTAAGCCTAAAACTCAACATCAGCGTCATAAAAGATGTCTCTCCAGAGGCGCATCTCCACAGGTTTGTAGTTTGCTCCTATCCTCAACTGGTCTCCGATGTCTACGTACTTCTTGGACAAGCGGTTGTATTCAGGCCAGATTATGCCAAGATACTGGTCTGGAGTAGGAGTCCTGAAGGAAAATAGTTAGATATATCTTATTATGGTTTTTGAAACTGGGTATAAATAAAGTATTAATTCTCTTAATATCATCCGTAGAACTGAATAAAGTTTATAAAATCAAACTGCTTGGAAAAGTACCACACTTTTGCCAGATATTCAGCAGCCAAGCAGTATGTTTGGGCTTGGTTGGCGCTTCCATCAGACGAATGGCCTGCCCGTGTCGTCATAAGTTATAATATAAAACAGAGTATAAAAAGGGGAAAGAAAGTGAAATTATGAATCAAATTCACGAAAGACTAAAATTTTTGAAGAATAAAAAAGTCTGCTTTGATATGGTAGAACCTAGAATACACAAAAAATTCAAAATGTTTATTTAACTAAAAGAAAATTACAAATAAATAAAATTGCCAGTGGCACTAGGTCAAGCCTGTGTCGCGGACACATTATCTTCTAGTCAACACTAATATTATAAAGAGGAATAGTTTGTTTGTTTGTGTTTTTTTTGTAATGGACAAACTCAAATAATCATCATCATCATCATCATCATCATCCCGTGTCAGTCCACTGCTGGACATAGGCCTCTCCCAAAGCACGCCACTGAGCCTGATCTTCGGCTCTTCTATTCCAACTGCTGCCAGCCACTTTTTGCGTATATCGTACTCCACCTACCTGGAGGGCACCCTACACTACGTTTATCGAGTCGCTGTCTCCACTCAAAAACATGTCTACCCCTACGGTTATCGGTCCTTCGACAGATATGACCAGCCCACTGCCACTTCAGCTTACTAATCCTAAGGGCTATGTCGATAACTTTGGTTCTCTGCCGGATCACCTCATTCCGGATACGATCATTCTGAGAAACTCCAAGCATAGCCGTTTTCATAGCACTTTAAATTGGTGGACTAGTCGTACCGTGAGTGTCCACGTCTCGGCTCCGTATGGTAGGACACACCGGTTGAAGACTTTTGTCTTCAAACTTTGCAGTATTGGCGACGAGAAGACTCGACGAAGTTTCGCAAATGCTGCCCAACCCAGCTGTATTCTTCTGCGGGTCTCTCTCTCGAAGTTGTTTTTACCTAGTTGCAAAGTTTGCCTCAGATAAACATACTCCTGAACAACTTCGAGAGCAGTTCCGTTAAAAGCATCCGCGAATCTCAAGTGTGAGATGAACTCACCGTTAATATTAATGCCACATCCTTTCCAATCCAGAGTCTTAAACATATCCTCCAATGCATTTAAGAACAGTTTCGGAGAAATAACGTCCCCTTGTCACACCTCGATACAGGGGGATATGCTTAGTCTGCTGGTTCTGTACTTGGACGGTCATTGTTGCGGTGTCATATAGACATCTCAGACATCTCAGTACAGATATACCGCCAGTCGACATGGCATCGTTGCAGGGACTCCAAAACAGACTAGGTCTCGATAGAGTCAAAGGCTTTTTCATAGTCCACAAACGCCAGGCACAGGGGCTGATTATACTCTTCTGTCTTCTGTATAATCTGCCGAACTGTATGAATGTGGTCTATGGTGCCGTATCCTCCCCGAAACCCGGCCTGCTCTGTTGGCTGGAATTCGTCGAATCTCCGCGCAAGACGATTCGTGATGACTCTCGAAAACGGCTTGTAGACATGGCTCAGGAGGGAAATGGGCCGATAGTTTTTCAAAAGGGTCTTGTCACCTTTTTTGAAAAACAGGACGACCACACTCTTGTTCCATGCATTTGGAGTTCTTCCAGAGAAGAGGACAGAATTAAATATATGCTGAAGTTCTTTAAGCGTGGGAGTACCTCCTGCCTTCAGGAGCTTCGTTGCAATGCCGCGCTCGCCCGGGGCTTTTCCATTTTTGAGGTATTTGAGAGCCATCTCGATTTCATCAAGGCTGACTTCTGGCAGCTCTTCGGTATAGTGGAGGGTTATAGTGGCCCTGGAATCCTCCGTATCGGGGTTGGGTTGCGACGCGTGTGAGACGTACATATAAATCTCCAACTTCCGCGAAAATCTCCGGCTTAGAAACGGCATCTTTCCCGCTTGATGTGATCAACTTCGTCAGATGGTTTCGACTAAGCTGTTGTACGAAGATTTTTGACCCCCGATTTCGCTCTATCGCTTCTTCTATAGCGCTCGTATTGGAGCGTCGGAGGTCTCGCCTTACCAGCTTTGATATTTGCTTATTCAAAGCCCGTTGATCTGACGAAGTGACTGCTGGATCTTCACGTCGTTTCTCAATGAGCTGCAAAGATTCCAACGAAAGTTTTGATTTTCTGCCTGTACGCTGCATCTCGCAGAACTTCATTCCCTCTTCTCTCAGGATTTTTACCACTTCGTCAAGTTCCTTGTCAATGTCAACGTCAATTGTGCTTTCTAAGGCAGCGAATCGTTTCTCCAGTTTCAACTGGAATGTTTCGGATCCAAGAACGGCTTGGAGCAGGTTGGACTCAAAAAATAGTGAACCGATTTTTTTAAATTCTTTCACTTGTAGAAAGCTACATTATCAGTGAGTAACATAAGCTGTATTACAATTTCCAAAAAATTAGGAATCCCTTCGAAAATTTCAGTAATGTAGCCCAATCAAAAAATGTTCTTATAAAAATGTCGATACCTAGCTGTAAGGAACGGACTGAAATAATGCAGTGGAAAAGAAAAAATAACAAGTGTGTCAAAAAGCACCACGAGCGTTGCTGCCAAAGATTTTGAATAACGCTTACCAGCGTGTTGCTGCTATACTTTTGAATTGGTTTTTAATATTTTAAATATGATACATAAAATAATGTACTACATGTTCATAGTACTCATAGTATCTACAAAAATGTGTGGAAGGCTATATGTCTAACTATTATAGTTAAGTCACAATAACCGTTTTTTGTTCAAATTAGTCAAAACACGGATAGGATCGTTTACAAATAAAGAGAAACCCTTAGCTACCCGTGCAAAGCCAGGGCGAGTCACTAGTAGGAACAAGTTGGACTCTGAGCGAGACTTATAGAGAGGCTAATTAGAAGTTTTTGAAATGTTTTACGGTTATGACAAATTGTAAATTCTATTTACCCGTATTTAGCAAAGTTGGTGAACACGGTGTTGACTAGCTGAACTAGTTTGTACTCCCTGCTTGTTTTATCGATTGTCATATTTAGGAATTTAGGATCAAATAAATAAAGTAGGTCATCCATGTGACCCGCTCCGTACATTCCATATGTTGCTCCCGCGTTCCCGTAGAAATTTCTTCCAGACAAACAAGAGAATACATAGGAAAACATTGTAGTATTCTCAAATTTTGGAAATACATCCATGAATCTATGAATGTCGTAAATTAAAGATGATTCACTGATGTATTTGACAAATTCTTTTATAGTATCTACGCTAATTGGTCTGTTTCTAAAGTAAAATTTATGAATACTCTCCGAAGCTTCTAGAATTTCATCTGGAGTGCACTGGATCAAAAGTGTTCTAGGTACGACCATTTCAGGGTAACGGTCGTACACTTTGGCATAATTGTCTGCAAGAGCGTTGATCTTAGTCAATGCTTCTTCACTAGTGTGACCGATTAATAAATCTATTTGGTTAACTCTACCTTTCTTTAGTACTTTCAATATAGATTCAGTTAGGAAATGTCTCTGCCCAAAATCATTCTCAACAACTGGTGTAAATTGATACATTTGGAATAAGTTATTCGTTATTTCTTCTGAGGTTAGGACTGTAGGGTTAACATCTATGAAATGTTCTGCAGGAATACTTTGAAGAAATTTTAGGAGCTCTTTAGGGTCGTTCGTATCTTTACCGAGTTGTTTGCCTAGTATGAAGGCTCTTTGCCTCGGCTTGTAAGGTTGTGACCAGCTACAAATTGGAACTCCACTCATAGGAATAGCTCTCCTGAATAAACCTTGAGACATTGGTGACAAAATGTGTAAGGCCGTAGAAGCACCTCCAGCGTTTTGTCCAAAAACGGTCACGTTGTCTGGGTCTCCACCGAAGCATTTAATATTTTTCTTCACCCATCTAAGCGCTGCGACTTGGTCTTTGAGTCCGGCATTGCCAGGAACCTCTTCGGTGTCGAGACAGAGAAAGCCTAGAGCGCCAAGCCTATAATTGATGGTGACAATCACTACTCCGTGCTCTACGAGGAAGTCTGGTCCATAATTATTATCATTTCCTGAACCACTCATGTAGCCACCGCCGTGGATGAATACCATTACTGGAAGGGGGGCCTTAGGATTGATGTGGCAGGTGTAGACGTTGAGGAATAGGCAGTCTTCATTCCCGGGAATATATTCCTGCGTAATGTAATCTCGTTGCGGGCATTGCGGTCCATGTGCCGTAGCTTTTCTGACGCCGGACCATGGCAGAGGCGGACGTGGGGCCTGAAAATGAAGTAGTTTAGCAAAACGTTATATCTAAACAATAACTGCTTATGATTGTGTTTGTCCCATTAACTAATAAATAATTATTAGGGTTCCGTATGCAAACAAGGAATCCATATAGTTTCGTCACGGCAGTCTGAATGTTACAGTTATTATGTTGAGCTACTTTTAATAATACAAGTTTAAAATTTCATCATTATCACCACCATCATCAGCCTATATGTGTCCACTGCTGGACGTAGGCCTCTCCTAATTTACGCCAATGAGCTCGGTCTTCAGCTTCTCTAATCAAGTTCATTAAGTTGTTTGAGCGCCATCTCAAATCTCCTCGGATAAGTCGGTGATCACTACCGGTATTGAACCTGCTGATCACTGAGACATCCCTGAATATGTGCTTATTATCCGTCATGATGAAGTCAATCTCATTTACATTCACAGTGTCGGGGCTTTGCCAAGTCCATTTCATCTGGGGTTGCTTTTTTAAGAAATGATTGTCCCCCTGTGATTCCTGTCTCCATAGCCGTGTAGACTTATTTTCGATTCACTGCAAGTCTGTACTCCCACTTTTGCATTAAAGTCTCCCATGATAACGTTGTTGTGAGCCCTTGTGGTGTTATATAGGGCTGAAGATATGTCATCATACATATATTCTACCTTATCATCCGAGTGTGCCGAGGTCGGAGCGTAAACCTTTACGACCTTTCGGTCAACTTAAAAATCAGGTACGCTATCCTGGTCGACATACTGGATAATTCTACAACATTATCAATGAGGACCCTATTGACGAGAAACACCACGCCACCATGAGACTGCTGATCGCCTTCTCGGAAGTAGAACAGGTGGCCCGACTCCAGGGTCCTTGTATTGTTTTGTATGAATATTTACCTTGAACCTGAGTTTCCCCACTGGTGGAGCAGCATACGGGATCCCCTTGAAGCTGTAGTACTGCCCATCTCCCGTCACCAGCTCCAGGAGTTGACCTTCCAGCCATCCTTGGGATACTCTCCTGGTTACGTTTGCTGCCAAATAGATTTTTATGTTTTCCAGTACATGCTAAATCATACGAGTACACAACACTACACAACTAAATATTATGGTTTCAGCCGCGTGAGGGATGATGATGATGATGATGAAAAGTATCCTATGTGTTATTCCAGGTTTTAAGCTATATCCACTCCAAATTTCATCAAAATGCGTTCGGCCGTTATCCTTTGAAACTCCCCAAACAAACAGACAACGTTTCACTTATAAATATTTGTGTGTATTGATTGAAGTAATCAGCAAATAAAAAAAACATCAATTATTAAGCATTTACTAAAAAAAACTGCAGATCTGTTTTTATTGGATTTCCACACTGAAGGTCTTGTCTGTTTTCTAAAAAAACTGTTTAGAAATCCAGACGATCACATCTCATTAGGGACGTCGAAACATACATTCATAAATAATTAAAATTAGAGGTTACGATGAATTTACAGTGAACGATAAAATGACAATGAAACGAAACCACGGTACTAACCCGGTGAAGCAAGTATTATGAAGCTATATAAAATGACTAATACTTTATACATTTGTGACATGATGTGATACACTGGAAGGCTACTTCATGTCTAGCCGATGCGCCGCAGAAGAAAACAATGTTCAATGTTAACTATGTTGTTGTGTTGTGCGGTGCAATGTTTGCAGACGGAGATATCAAACCATAAGTATACAGTTATATTTTATGATGTAGCTATTTGTGGAATCCGTGGTTTTACGAAACGCCCAATCCACATCAGCATTATAAGCATTGAAATGGTCACTTTACTCTGCAATCGTTCTACTATAAGTAGATACCCACCGGATTTAATTTATTTATTTAACAATTACAGTACACCGCTAAAATATGTACCTAGCTTAGTGTATTTAAATAAAATTCATTACAGAAGATGATGTCATTGGTTAACAATCTAACAAAGTAAAAATAATACTAATTGAATGCTTAAATAAAAACCTGAAAACATTTGCTGAACATAAACATAATTGATACCTAAAGTATACTTTATAATTTTTATTTAAACTTATATCGTAAAATCCGGATTATGAACACAAAAATGGCATAATGACATAATGACTTACTGTACGCACGGCACATTTCTCATAAGAAAAAAAATATAGATACACTGTTTTTTGAGCTAAACAATGCTATTTTTTTCTCGTTCTAGCACAGGGCCTCGACCAACGAGGGTTTTAGCTAATTGTTTGATGTGTAAACATCTAATAGCGCGGTACGTACGGGATTAACGCCGACACTATTGGCGCGGCGACCGACGTAAAAAATTGTTCCCGATTTTAGGACTTTCTGTTAGAAACCTCTAAACTTAAAAAATATTTTGCTCTGAACAAAATTTGAAGTTATTTTTATGTGTAATAAATATCTCTAAAAGTGAGCGACTTTTCCAAAATCTATGGGAGTGATTTAGTGAAAGTGTAAGAGTGTAACCGGAAGTGTGTAACAGGAAGCCGGCTAGCGCCCGCTATTTGATTTGACCAATGAGCGCGCGTGGTGCTATCTAGCTAGAAGTCATCTCATAATTTGTTTATTAGCAAGATAAACACTTCAGTCTGGAATATAATTCATTTACTTCAAACTTTCAGACCATCAGCCGAACGTTTGACTGCTGGGCCGCTCTGTGCCGCTACCCGCTAATTTCTGTAGCTATTTGAAACAAAAAAACCGTGTATGCTAAATTGCACTTAAATGCCGCTTATTAGAGATTATATTGCTTTGTTCTAAAGCAAATAGTTGGAAATATAATTTCGTTATACGGCTCATAGTAATATTAACTCTAACGCGCGTCAATTAAGTGCAATGTAGCATACAAGCGTTTTTTTTCAAATAGCTACAGAAATTAGCTAACAGCGGCACTGAGCTATGAGTTCTTCTTCTTCTTCTTATTTAAGAGCTCAGCTCATAAGTCGGTGGAGTAATTTCTAGCGTTCCCTATCTTCGGCCAAAGCTTTGACTTCCCTATACGACATGACATTTATCTTCTCCTTTATTTGATTTGTAAATTTCCTTCTAGGTCTGCTTCTGCCTCTTTTCCCTTCTATCTTCCCTTCTATGATGGTTTTTATGAAGTTTTCATGTCGTATAAGGTAGCCAAACATCTTTCCTTTTCTGCTTTCTAAGGTTGCCATTAAGTTTCGTTTTTCTTGGACGAGACTGAGTACTTCTTCGTTCGTCTTTCTTTCAGTCCAGCTTATTTTCTCCATGCGCCTCCAACACCACATTTCAAATGCTTCCAGCCTTTCTCGGGCTTTCTGTGTCATTGTTCACGTCTCGCTTCCGTACAGAGCAATGCTCCAGATGTAAAATTTTATTAACCTTTTACTGAGATGTTTTGCAATTTTGGATTTAAGGAGATGTTTTTTGTTGTTGAATGCTCTTTTTGCCATCGATATTCGAGCTTTATTATCAGGTGTGCATCTGGAGTCATTGTTGATGAGGCTTCCTAAATATTTGAATGAGGTTACTTGTTCTATTGGGCTATTGTTTAATTTAATTTGGTTTCTAGTCTGTGCATCTTTGGTTATTGTCATTGTTTTTGTTTTGTTGACATTAATTTTTAATCCAATTCCTTGAAAGGTGCTGTCCATCAATTTTACAAGATTTTCTAACGCCTTCTGATTCTCTGCCACTGCTGCGATGTCATCTGCGTAACGTATGAAAAATACTCGTTCTCAGTTAATTCAAATTCCTCCGCTTTCTGACTGTATTATTTTACTAATCGCGTTTTCAATAAATATGTATTATGTACAGATCAGATGAAGAGTTGCTGATTCACAGTTGAGTAACGAGAGCGCGCGGTGCTAGAGAATGTTCTTCTTCTTACGTCTTGTACTATTGTTTATTTTGTGCATACGTGTCAATGGCACAACAACCAGAAATAAATAAATCTAAATATAGTGTATGTTAATGTTTTAGTTTGATCACATTTATATTATAATGTTGAAAGTTTGTATGTATGTGTGTGTGCTGTTGTTGTCACTTTCTTATTGGTTTTATATGCCTTACTCTGAGAAAAATGTGTGACATCAGTGATATTGAGGAGAATCTGATATCATGGAAACAGCAACGAAAATTACGATCTGCCAAGAAAATATTGCAAAGTATATTTTTTATTAAAAGTAGGTAGGACCTTCTTACTGCATGTTTATAGATAAAGTAGTGTTTGAAATTATGCAACCGTTTCATATACTACTATTTTAGTTCGATTGTACAGTTTTCAAAGAAGCAGTTTCTAATAATTTATTCTACAGGTCTTTTAACGAATGAATAATAAATATTTGCATATTTACATCCCTTTATTTCACTTTATCTAGTTCATTGTAGGTTAAATAAAAGATATCTTAGGTATGTACAGAAACACATGTTGTTTTCTGTTAACACCTTTTGTTTGTTTGGGCTGATTTTTCAATGCTCAGATAAACGGGCTAATAACTGTTCGAGGAATAAATTTATTAATCTGTTCATCGGTCTGATATTTAGTTACCTATTTTTCTATTGTCATTCATTCCACGGATAGTTATCTGTCTGAATAAAGCAAATCAGGCAGTACTAACTTCAAAAAAAGGTGAAACAAATGTATTGATAATACTAACATTAGAGCAGGACAGTTGTTGTTGTTTGTCGTATGAGGTAGTGCTTGCCTCTGGTGTCAGAGTTTTTCAAGCCGCCCGAGGGCCTCTGACATGGCTTAACGACTGCTATTAATCAATAACTGCCGGGACCGTGCCCTCCGAGCGGAGCGATGGAAAACCGCATATAATTCAGAAAAGTCATTGGTTTTGAACCCGGTATCGTTGGATTCTAAATTGCAATATAGAACGCCACCATCGCTCTTGAAAGAACAGTTGAAGCCAATCAAATTTCATTGTTTTGTTTATCATTTATTTCATTGGTATGTCTAGTTGTTTGTACTAATTCAACCTCCTTGGTACTATGGTGATATTTTATGAAATTTGTTTGTTGTGCTAGTGACATCAACGTCTCAATGTCAATTGAACAGTTGAATAAATAGTTATCTGGCCGTCGAACAGGTAGATACATTTATTCTTCAAGCGAAATATATTATTAATTAAATCTTATTAATTTATTCTTTTTTAAGCGAGTTATTCGTCGAGTAAAGACGAATGCCGATTTAAAAATTCAGTCTAATGCTATGAGTCGAATAAACGCTATCTGATTAAGTATCTGAAGCATTGGAAAATCGGCCCTTAATATGAATAGCTTGATTAATTATTTATTTTGTTGTTAAATCAACTTCTGTGTTGTTTTCAGTGAACGAAAGACTGAAATCTATTATTATTAGTGGCTCAGTAAGCCTATAATATTTATTTATTCATATTAATTAGATTATTTCTCAATGTATTAACTACCTAATACTTTAGTTATAGATCATAGTTATATTCTGTGGCACAGGTTATTTTTTCCATTATTTTCCTCCCCTTCACACCCCCGACTCCTTTGTAGTTTATGCGTCATAATTTCCTTATTATGATTATTATGAAAAAACAATAAAAAAAAAAATGTAACAAGCTTGACCATTTTTCGAAATGGTTTTTACGTTTTCAACCTCCATATCTCAGCAATTAAGAAAAAAATCGAAATTTGAATCGACAAAAAAATTACATAAAATATTACTATCGAACCTGCTCACAAAATTTCAAGAGAATCCGTTAGAAATGTGACCTGTAGAGAAGAACAGCTGGACAGCTGGACATCGACCGGACATACGAAAGCATTTTTGCCTATGCTGATTCGGAGACGCTTCGCCCTCGCTTTGCGCTCGCTCAGTCAAAAATACAAAGAAAATATTCGTCAGATTTCGTAATTTAGTCATTTTTCATTAGTTACATCTTATTGATGAGATAAATGGGAAGTAATCCCTACGTAAGTAGGTAAAAGGCTGATTCTACTGGTAGAAATCTAAAAGTGAGGAATTTACTGCATTTTGAGGAGCTATTCTGCTCATCATGCCGAAGATCCTCATCAGATCTTCCCAAAAAAATTATAAGACCATCTTAAAGTTTCTACCTTTCAATAAAACCTGTACAGTATACACCAAATTTCGCCCAGATCGGATGAGAAATGCGACCTATAGAGGAGAGCAGTCGGAAACACAAACGAAAGAATTTTTGCCCAACCTGAAACGGAGACGCTTTGGTCACCCACCAAAACTCTTCATATATTTTTTCACCCAATGCAGGGCTGCTATCTGGTCTTTGAGGCCAGACTCAAAAGCAAAACGCTATGCCAGCGATGACAGGGTACTCTTCGGCATCGATGCAGAAAAGCCTGAAGCGTCAAGCCTGTACTTGATCGCGATCCTGGCAAGCAGCACTCCATGATTGACGAGATATTCTGGTTCTTAGTTCGACGCTTTACCAGAGCCACTCTGGAAGCCACCGTCATGAATAATGACCATAACAGGAAAAGGGCTCTTCGGGTTAAGATCATGGATTCAGACAGTCTGCGCTACCCATTAACTTCAGAAACGAGGCCCATCTGTGTAAATTCAGGTCTATGGGTGAATGGAAACGAAATGAAATGAAAAAAAAGAAATAGTTTTATTTTATAACCTTAAAATACAACCTTGAAATTAAGAACTAACTATAAAATATCAAAAATATAAGGCTATAAAAAAGGACGCAACTCAGCATAATTGTGTTGTTCGCAAGTAAACAACATGCTGATTTTCAGTTACGACCTTTTCCGCAGCGCACTTTTTTTTTAGTTGCTGCAGTTTTTCAATGGCTTTTCTGTATTGTTAAAGCCGGCGTCCTAAAATACCAAGCCCAAAATGATAACTATCTTAAAATGAGTATTAGTACTATGATTTATTCTGTGCCATAAATTAGTTATAATCATAACTAGTTTTCCCTCCCGCGACTTCGTAGCGCGGACAGTATTTATATACTCTTTGGCGCGGACTACTGTTTATCGTGAAAAAATGCATCCTATTTTCTTCTAGGATATTAAAAACCAATGCAAAAGTAGGTATAGCACCAATGCCATAGAATAAAATAATATATAATGTCTAAAACGCCCACTACACTACTCGCAAAGTTGATCGAAGTTAAGCGAACACGAGAGTGTAGATGGGCACTTCGGTTCGCTTCGTACAACCTTGGCTCGCCCCGGGCAACTTCCGATTGTTGTCGGTTTTTGTGCCCGAGTCAAAGGACTCGAAGCGTCCTGAAGTTCTATAACGAAGCGTCTCACTACACTACTCGGCCTACTTCGAAAAATTTAAGTGATAAAAAATTATTAAAGGTAATGTTAAAATGTATTGTGCCTTGTTTATTCTAATAACATAGTTCTGTTCCAGTGCAAATCATCCACCATTATTATTTTTTTCTTGTGGTATATACGTAGATATAATACCTACGCGAGATAAAAACATTGCAAAAGCAGCTGCCATTCGAACATTATCCATGATGCATAGCGTGCGGGCGCCGCCGGGCGACTGAGCTCTTTGCGAAGTTGCACGAGTGTGTAGTCACGTACTTTGTCAACTTCGAACCGTACTTTGTCGAAGCAACTTCGCGAGCAGTGTAGTGCAGGTATATGACCAATGCTCTTGATGTTTTTTGACAGACTTGTTATTTCGTTTCCATGGCAACCACAAACCATTCTGTGATGGCAACCGTTCCTTACAGTGAGTAATCAACATTTTCCAGCTTTCCCGTGGAAACTTACAATTTTCCGGGATAATAAGTATCCTATGTTTTATTCCAGGGTATAAGCTATCTCTATTCTAAATTTCATAAAAATCCGTCCAGTTATTGCGTGAAAGCTCCCCAAACAAACAAACAAACAAACAAACAAACAGACAACGTTTCACTTTTATATATTGGTATGGATTGTGTTGTATTGTTAATATCTACCCAATACATTTTTTAAAATACTAGATCCTATAAAAACTCCAAATTTAATTCGTTAACCCTAAAACGATTCTCCAGAAGTCGATCTCCTCGACCTTGTAGTATACCTACTCCCGTTTCAGCTAGTCACCAATATCCACGTATTCCTTACTTGTGTATTCAGGCCAGGTGATGGATGGAGGAATGGCCATCAGGATTGGATTACTAAAAAGCACACAAAACACTAAAGTAAATAAAAAAAGGTGAGAATGTTAAAAACTTCTATGTACTTATCTGAAGACGTGTCTTGTTGATTAGAACTTATTGTGTATGTAGTGTAGCTGGTATTATGGTTATATGTTTATTATTATTGAACTTGTATATATTTATATTTATTTTTGTGTAAATAGTATATATATGTGTAAATAGTATATACCTTTCATTTCATAAGTTTATCCTTTACCTTCCTCTTATTGTGCAATAAAGAGTTGTTGTATTATATTGTAGGTAGGTACTTCACACCGGACTATTATTTCTACTGTGTTATGAAGCGTTACGCTTCTTCTTTTATAATAAGAACTGCTAAGGAGTGGAATGCTCTGCCCTCGTCAGCGTTTCCGTTTAAATATAACCCATGTGTGTTCAAGTCAAGAGTGAATATGTATCTACTAGGCGAGCGTGTTACACCTTCGAACACATCATCGCTTTCCATCAGGTGAGATCGTGGTCAAACGATTGCCTAGACATTGGTAAAAAATGACACATATTCACAAACTCCATATCCTACGCATAACACGACTTCTTTTAAGTCAGGGGTCAAGCATACTTGATTAAAATCGGGAGTTATAAAAATAATATAATTAAAATAAACATCATAATAACAAGCAATTCTATTTGATTTTTACCTTCTTGAGGCTTGCAAATTATTATGACATGTAATAAGTAGCAATCATATGTTTTTGCAGGTGTTTTATTGTTGTTTTATGTATTAAGTCATCATCATCATTTCAGCCTTTAGCAGTCCTCTGCTGAACATAGGCCTCCCCCAAAGAGCGTCACGACGAACGGTCTTGGGCCGCCTCCATCCACCGACTTCCTGCGATGGCTACAATGTTGTCTGTTTATCGTGTGGGGGTCTCCCTACATTTTACTTGCTTGTTCGTGGTTGCCATTCTAGAACCTTTATTCCCCAGTGGTTGAAGGCTCTGCGAACTATATGGCCTGCCCATTGCCACTTCAACTTGCAAATTCTGAGAGCTATGTCGAATGTATTAAGTAGTAATAATAAAAATGTAATGAAAGTGATGTCTGTACCTTGAAGATAGATATTCAACCGTGCTTTGGAGGACACGTTAAGCTGTCAATCCCCGGCTGTTGTTGATTAATAGCAGTCGTTAAGCCATATCAGAGGCCCTCGGGCGGCTTGACAAAATTCTGACACCAGAAGTCAGCACTACCATATACGACAAACAAACAAGGATAAATATTACTGAGTATACCTGTGATGAAAGTAGAATCCAAAAATATGTTTTTAAAATGTCTATCTGTCTGTTCGGGGTTCACGCAAACACTACTAGATGGATTTTAAATCTGAATTTGATTAAACGTAGTCGGTGGTGGTTTGTAAATATTGTATATCTTCGGTAAAGAAGAAAGATGTTTTCTTTCATGTCCTCGCAGCGGCAGGCTTAAGTACTGGTCTGACTCAGTGAGATGTTCAATACACACCTAGGAGACACACAATTTTTAGACAGGTTCTAAAGGGAGTTTCAGCATTTGTAGCTGACATTCAACCTTAAAATTTGAAATCTGTGGCATGTATGTAGTACCACTAGGCTTGTCGTCCTCGCGGGCGAAGTCGCGGACAAACGAGAAAGTTGTAATTAAAGTTCAATTACTCAGTTCAATAACAAAATAATGATATTAAGTATTTATTTAAAAGACACATTGATTATGTCAAAATCCGCAGTTAACTCTAAAACTCAACACCAGCGTCATCAAATATATCCCTCCAGAAGCACATCTCCCCAGGTTCGTAGTTTGCTCCCAACTGCAGCTGGTCTGCAATATCCACGTAAAGCTTGGTACAGCGATCGTATTCAGGCCAGATTATTCCAAGAGAAGTGTCCGGGGTCGGATTTCTGAAAGACATGTGAACTATTATATAGGAATCCAAGCGAGACTTATATAAAGGCTTACTAGAAGTTCTCGCTACAATTATTGCTAATGACTAGAAAAAATAAAATTGTATATAAATTTACCCGTATTTTGCAAAGTTGGTGAACACGGTGTTAACTAGCTGAATTAGTTGATACTCCCTGCTAGTTTTATCAATTGTCATATTTAGGATTTTAGAGTCAAATAAATAAAAACGATCATCAAAGTGAGCCGCTCCATAAATTCCATACTTGGCTCCCTTGTTCCCGTAGTAATTTCTAATAGGAAAACATTGTATTATTCTCAAATTTTGGAAATTTTGCCATAAATCTAAGTATATCGTAAAGGAAACTTGAATCACTGATGTATTTGACAAACTCTTTTATAGTCTCTACGCTAATTGTCCTGTTCCCAAAGTAATATTCGTGAATACTCTCCGAAGCTTCAAGGACAGTATCTGGCGTGCACTGGATCACAAGTTTTCTAGGTACGACCATTTCAGGGTATCGGTTGTACACTTTGACATAAGAGTCTACAAAAACATCAATTCCAAGCAATCCTTCTGCGTCAGTGTGACCGATGAACAAGTCTACAGGGTTAACCTCTCCTTTCTTTAGCACTTCTAATGGAGATTCAGTTTGAAAATGTCCCAGCCCAAAATCTTTCTCGATAACTGGCGTAAAGGGAAACATTTTGAATATTATGTTCTTTGATATTTCTTCTGAGGTGAGGACTGTAGGGTTTGCATCTATGAATTGTCCTGCAGGAATACTTTGAAGAAATTGCAGGAGCTCTTTAGGGTCGTCCGTATCCTTGCCGAGTATTTTGCCTAGTATGAAGGCTCTTTGCCTGGGCTTGTATGGTTGTGACCAGTCGCAAAGTGGAACGCCACTCATAGATATGGCTCTCTTAAACAAACTTTTAGACAATGGCGACAAAACATGGGAAACAGTAGCAGCAGCTCCAGCGCATTGTCCAATTATGGTTACGTTGTCTGGATCCCCGCCGAAGCTTTTAATATTTTTCTTCACCCATCTAAGCGCTGCGACCTGGTCTTTGAGTCCGGCATTACCAGGCACCTCTTCAGTGTCGAGACAAAGAAAGCCTAGAGCGCCAAGCCTGTAGTTGAGCGTGACAAGAACCACTCCGTGCTTGACGATGAAGTCTGGTCCATAGTTATTTGCATTTCCAGAACCACATTTGTAACCTCCGCCGTGAATAAAGACCATGACCGATAGAGGGGTCTTAGGGTTAAGGTTACAGGTGTAGACGTTGAGGTGAAGGCAGTCCTCATTCCCGGGAATCAATTCATTAGTGAAAATATCTCTCTGCGGGCATTGTGGGCCATGTGAAGTAGCTTTTTTGACGCCACGCCAAGGCAGAGGCGGTTGTGGAGCCTGAAAATGGTTTAGCCAAAAAATAAAATAAACTACGAATTCCATCGATTTTCACATGACTTTTCAGCAGGAAGAACTTCCTTTTTACCCTTGCTTCATTTTTATTTCGATACGATTTCTATAGAAAGATACAAACTTGCAGTCATTAGATTTAATAGCCATGAATGTTTTTTTTTTGGATTAATACTTACTTTGAACCTGAGTTTCCCCACTGGAGGAGCAGCATACGGGATTCCCTTGAAGCTGTAATAGTGTCCGTCTCCCGTCACCAGTTCCAATACTTCACCTTCCACCCATCCTTGGCACACCCTCCTTGTCAAGTTTGCTGCCAAAAAACAGTTTGGTTTTCGAGTATAAGCAACTACTTACCTTAATGTTAAGAAAAGAACGATGAAAAGTAGTATGAGATCCAAACTAATTAGTAAATGAGACCATATATGTATATATGTGTGTTATATGTAAAAATTTAAAATGGACTTAAAAAAAAAAACTTTTGATTAAAATGTTATGAGATAAATATAGTTCCACTGATGATCTATCTATTGGAAAATAAGACAAAAAAACACACTAATCGGTTCAGAAATTTGAGAGTTAGAAAAGTACTGTCGAATTGAAAACCACTCCTTAAAGTTAAAGATTACGAGTTTAATTACTTACCTACAGTGAATACATTTTTATAAAACCATTACTAACCTGGTGAAACAAGTATTATGGAGCTACATAAAATGACTATGACTTGATACATTTGCGGCATGATGTGACACACGCCTTCTTGTCTAGCCGATGCGTGGCAGAACGATACAATGTTTGTAGACGGACATAATACTTATGCTTTCCAATACGTGTATCATGAATCCATGATGCAGCTATATGTGGAATCTGTGGTTTTACGAAACGCCTATGCTACATTAAAATTAAAATTTGAAAAACGTAGGCGACCTTGCAATCGTTCTAAAATATAGGCCTATTTTTAAATTCCTTGCAGTATGTAAGTAGTACCTTTTTTTTTTTTTTTTTTTTGAGGGGGGGAAATGCCTGCGCACTTCCCTTCCACCACGGGGGTGATGGAAGGGGGTATGTGGGGCTCGCACCCACTAAAACCCCCCCGTGAGCCGTCCGCCACCGCAGTGGGGCAAGATGGGGTCGCGGTAGCATTCTACCATCTTAACCTATGCCCTTCGAACAAGCAACCAACTCACGAGCCCACCCTTAAGAATAACTTAGAAGTAAAGAACACACTAAATGAAGTAGCTTAGTGCTGTCACAAAAATTACAGAGACTTCATTTATGAGTGACAATTTATGCAAGTGAAAACAAAAATAAAATAAACATGAATTTGATAATAAACACTAAAATAATTGGTACCGAACTGATCCTGAAATGGGGTGATTTTTAATAAAGAACGGCGACAGCTCCGGCAGTGACGACACCGATTCGACGATGGCTGCCGGGACGGCTACCGGCCAGAGGAAAGCCGCTTCACTTGTTTTAATACATACTAGTGACTCGCCCCGGTTTCGCACGGGTATCACTCTCACCGCGGCATTTTACTCACTTGGGTATAGCATTATTATTATAGTCGTAGTAACTTCTAAAAAAACGCCAGTAAGCGTAATTCAAAATATTTGGCAGCTACGCTCGTGGTGCTTTTTGACAGACTTATTATTATTTAGTTTCCACGGCAACGTGTCATTTCGTTCCTTACAGCAAGTAATTGACATTTTTACAGGAAAATTGGTACCTTAGGTTACATTATTGCAATTATCGTAAGGAACTAACAATTTTTCAAAAATAATATACAGTCCACATTAATCGCTGATAATGTTGCTATAGCTAAAATAATTGAAAAAATTGGTTTTGTATTTTTTGAGTTTATTGATCCATTACAAACAAACAAACAAACACAAAAAAAACGTTTTTTACGTCTTTATAATAATAGTGTACATATGTCCCTGGTTGTCGTTTCGTCGCAGTTCCCGTGCGGGGACGGCACGTGTGAAAAATTGCCCGTTCGAATTACAGGAAAACTCGTGTCAGAGTACATTTCATACAGCAAAAGCAAACCTGTTGGAGACAGGTAAAGCTTGTGAGGGGATATAAATATGAATTGATACTTCCATTTTTAGGGTTACGTATTCAAATAAGGAGCCTTTCTAGTTTCATCTATCCGTCTGTACGTCACAGCCATTCTATTCAAAAACTTTCAACACTACAATGTTGAAATTTGGCACACGCATACATAATTTATAAGCACTACAACATAGTAGTATAAAAAATATTGAAAAATATTTATTATATCATATATAGAGTATCTGCTTGAACCACCTGAATTTCATAGCCTGGTTTACAAGAAAGAACATTTCTTGAGATTCAGAGAGAAACCAGCTTTTGTCAATGTTTAGAGTATTAGTTCAATCCCTTCTTCTATTGTTTTTTATACAATTAAAATACCATCAGCGTAAACAATCACGTAAGTATGTGCCAAGTCGCTTAAGGCCTTAACAATCGCGTATTGAAAAACAGACATAGCATTACGTAAACCAAAAGGCATGGATTGATATACATACTGTCCATCAGATGTTATGGAAGCAGTGCGTTTGATCGATTCGTCATCTATAATTGGAATCAAATGAAACCCACCATAGTCTATAATTTAGTGAAAAAAAGTACACTATTTAGCCGCAATATTTGATCGAAAATTATGGGTAATGGATATCGGTCAGGTACGGTATTATTATTAAGCTCACGATAGCCAATGCACTTTCTGTCCGAACCATCTTGCTACTTGACTAATATAGCAGGGCTCGTGAATGGGGAACAACTAATAACTATCCACATATGAGTTTATCTTAATATTATAATAAGGTTTCTCTGTATTTGGTTCTATTTACAAAACATTTGTCTCTAAAGAGTCTTGTCCTCTAACTCATAAGGTACAGAAAAAATCTAAGGCTCTAGCGCATAGTGCAAATTTACTATCAACATTACCAGGGCTATGTGTTTACTAGTTTATGAGATATGGACACATACATACATACATACATACGTACATAGTTACATACCCTTCCCTTGCTTCGCAGTAATCAGGTTAAAACAACTTTGTTGACGTATAACGTAAAAACTACAGGACAGATTGCAATGCGGTTTTCACAGTTGGGTAGCTTGTGGTCCTGGCTACGGAACCAAAAGCGCTAAGTCTATGCGTGTCTGACACGCATTTGGCTGGTTTTTTAAGTCCATCTAGTCAGTTTTTAAAGTGCCAGATTCTACAAAAATAAATAGGTTTCGCCTGACGCGACGTCAATGAATGAACTATTGTAGTTTCAATAAAAGACAGCTTATATATTATGGTAAATAATAAAGAAAAAATATGTTATTGTTTACCTGTATTTGTTTTTAATACTTATTAATTGAGCGCGGTACTTTAACTATTAGTTATTACTGTAAATGGAAGGTGCAACTGGCATAACAACAACTGCTATTGGAGAAGTGTCTTCTGAGTTAATAACCTTATACAACCAAGAATGACGAAGGGCCCAAACCCTGTAAACTACTTGATGAATCGGGTACAGACGTACCTATCCTTTTGATGAGTTTAATACAGCTTCAGTTATGTACAAACTAAACTAGTCAGTTTGTTTCTTACTAGGCTGGGTTGGGTTTGTATAGTAACCGAATGCGCGATCCGTTCCACTCGGAATTTATTAATTATTTTTCCTGTCGAATCGCGAATTCTCAATTTTGCTATTTTTACGTAATTTTTTGTATTGTTTTATATTATCTAGCCAGTAGATCATCGGGTGGCGATATATCGAACATTGTGCGCTGCAGCACATACTTACAAATTATTTGAACAGTAACACTTAGTTATGTATATACATACTTCGATGAAACGTATCTGATGACGAGTGTAAAATGGAAACTAATTAAATATTTCATTAAAAATAAATACACAGAAGTTAGAGTATACAATAAATATTAGAGAATACAAAATTAATTTTGATATGATTACTTACTACACACTAAAGACACTACACTATAAAGAACCAATAACCAAAAGCGTAATTAGCGTTATTAAGCGTAATCAAAAACCTTTTCAAAATTACATACAAAAAAAACATATACGTACTCAAACTTTTTTTTAACTTTAGTACCGTAATATTCATCCTGCTTTCAACCGGGAAGATTTGACCAGTTGAGTTCCAGTTGTTCATTTCGTGTTCATCTATTGGTCGAACTCTTCCTAATTGAAAACAGAAAACAGGTAACGACTAGTATACATTTACGTGTTCGTTAAAGATAAAGATAATTTTATTTGTTAAAACATGCGTCGTTAGGTTGGGAACTTGGGAGACACTTGGTGAGTTCTTAGGAACCGTATTGTTATGGGCGGCGATAAAAAAACAGTCTGTATAGGCAATTTTTGGCTACCCTCCTTTCTTAAAATTCAACTCCAACATCTTCGTATACGCTCTTCCAGAAGGCGATTTCATCACTCAGGTTCTCGGCTCCGATATTAAGCTCGTCTCCAATATCCACGTACTGCTTGGTTATGTTGTCATATTCAGGCCAGGTGATGCCCAGTGTCTTGTCTGGAGTTGGAGTTCTAGGGATAAAAATCGTTTTTTTTTTAATTATATGGTTGAAGGTTTCCTAGATGAATTATTCTACAAAAATTGCTCAGTTATCAATACTAAGCACGTTGTTTTAATAAATGTTTATGTATCTGGAGTATCGTCTCCTAATGATCATCCTCATCATTATATGGATTTAATTAATGGACTCAAATGGAGCGTCATAATTTGAAGTTCATTAGCTTACTTACCCATAATTAGCAAAGTTGGTAAAAACTGTGTTGACCAAGTGAATAAGCTTGTACTCCTTGCTTCCTTTATCAATCTTCATGTTCAGCGCTTTAGGATCAAACAAATAACAAAGGTCATCCAGGTGAGCCGCTCCATACAAGTTTAGTTTTTTAGTACAAAATTTCTTCCAGACAAGCATGAAAAGACGTAGACAAATCTCTTACTATTACCAACTTTTGGTAACTTGCGAACAAATCTATAAATGTCATAAACAAAGCAAGCTTCGCTCATATACTTAGCAAACTCTTTAACAGTTTCTTGGCCGATTGGCTTCTTTGCGAATTTTATTTTTATTTTTATTTGTGAATTTTATTTTATTTGGTTTGATATTTCTTCGGAAGCTAAGACTGTAGGATTTGTGTTTATAATTTTGTCTACAGGAACATTTTGAAGGAATTCAAGAAGCTCCTTAGGATCATCGGTGTCTAGTCCTAGTTGTTTACCGAGTATAAAAGCTCTTTGACGTGGTTTATATGGTAATGACCAGTCGCAACTTGGAACTCCACTCATCGAAATAGCCTTCTTGAATAGCCCTTTAGACAACGGAGATAAAAGGTGAAACATAGTTGAAGAACCTCCACAACTTTCTCCGAAAATTGTGACATTATCAGGATCACCACCGAAGCTGCTGATGTTTTCTTTAACCCATTTGAAAGCAGCAACTTGGTCTTTCAGTCCAGCATTACCGGGGACGTCTTCTGTGTCCAAGCAAAGAAATCCTAGAACCTCGAGTCTGTAGTTGATAGTGACGAGTATGACTCCATGGTTGACGAGGAAGTCTGGACCGTATTTTGAGTCGTTTCCAGAGCCGCTCTTGTAGCCACCACCGTGGATGAAGACCATGACTGGAAGAGGGCTCTTAGGTTTGAGGTCGCGGGTGTAGACGTTGAGGAACAAGCAGTCCTCACTACCGGGGACAACCTCGTTGGTAAGTATATCAAACTGCGTGCATTCTGGCCCGTGTTCTGTGGCTTTTCTGACGCCGTTCCATGGCAAAGGCGGCTGGGGAGCCTAGAATTTAATATTTTTTAATAATAAGTTTAATAATAATTATTAAACTTTTTTGACCGTAATATCAAATCCATTAAATGAGCAATTATGTAATTGTAATTAAGTTTGGTTAGGTCAAATACTCGTTTAAGAAGATGTACACAATAAACTTATTGATTGTGTAGACAGTATGAAATCAAATATGATTATATATAATTTTTGGTATCAGTATCATGTTCGTTTAATGCATTATTGACAAACTATTAAAGACTAGTTGTGCCCGCGGTTTTGCCCGCGTGGCCAAAAGTACGGAAAAATACCAAATTTCGTTCAGCCGTCAAATAGTTTTATCGATTCCTCGGCTTCTACTCATCGGATTGAGATACCAAGTTCAACAGTTTTTAAGTCAAAACATACGCTATCCAACAGTGAAAACCGCATCGCATTCAGTCCAGTAGTTTTACGTGATACGCGAACAAACACAGGCAGACACCATGTTAAAATATTTATATTCTTGTTCAGTAGCTTATTTTATGTCCACTAAACCATTTTTTTTTAAATTATCTTCATCAGACACACACAGACAGACTTAGTACAGACTTTTTGTTTTATCTATCTACACTTATATAATTATAAGTGTAGATAGATAAAAGTATTTTTACCCGAGTACGGCGAAGCAAGGGAAGGGTACTGAGCTTAACGGTATAATATGTATGTTATGTGTTATGTGGATGTTCCACCATAGCGTCGCCCCTATTGGTCCGATTTTGACAAGCAAGGTGTCAATCGATTCATCTTTAGATATAGAGTATTATACCGAAAAAGTCTAGAAGATAATTTAAAAAAAATGGTCTAGTGTGCTTAAAATAAGCTACTGAACAAGTATATAACATTTTTAAAATTCGTGTCTGTTTGTCTGTTTGTTTGCCTGTTTGTTTTTCTGTTTGTTTGTCTGTATGTATGTTCGCGCATCACGTAAAAACTCCTGGATCAATTGCAATGCAGTTTTCACAGTTGGATAGATTAGGGTTTGATTTAAAAACTGGGGTACTTGTTATCTCAATCCGAGGGGCAGAAGCCGAGGAATCGATAAAAATCTTTTTGACGGCTGAAGAAACTTTGATCAAATGTTGGTATATTAGGATTTTAGGTCCTGGAATAGCACTTAGAGTACTTTTAACCAAGAGATATAGTATAAATGTATAATTGGTAAAAAGTCAGGAAATAAGGGTTCGATTTAGAGTCGGCGTATGTTTATAGGGTTATTATTATGTATGTTTGTTAGTAAATAAAGATTGACCAACCTTGAACCTGAGTTTCCCCACTGGTGGAGCAGCATACGGGATCCCCTTGAAGCTGTAGTACTGCCCGTCTCCCGTCACCAGCTCCAGCTGTTCACCTTCCAGCCATCCTTGGGACACTCACTTTTGCCATCTGGAGATAGACTATCTCGTTCTTGGATCTGCAAATAATAATGAAAATAACAAATATTTTTGTGTGGATGCTGTTACTATCAGTCTACGACCTGCTCTATTCAGTTGTAAAGAAAAATAAATACATTTAAAGTAGCACCCAAATATAACGTCTCATTTAGTGAAAACACATATTTTTATCGTCCGATAAATATTCAAGCACAGATTACGTTGTATTATTAAACAATAATATTAACATATTTAGTATATAAATATTCACTCACATAGAAATTCAGATTTCAGCAAATATTCTCAGAGATCCAGTTGCAAATAAAATAAAATTTATGAATATGTTTATTGCCCGTAACAAACAAACGTCTGTTTGGACTCAGTGCGCGTTATCGTTTGTTTTATCGAGTGTTTGAGATTCGGGAGGTACATAAAATACTCATGAATGATGACTGAGTTGCAAGTCATCATTCCTTCACAGTTTTGTAGAACGCACCGTGTGTATGTACGTTTCATTACTATTCATTGTCATTTTGTTTATCAGTGAGTGATATTGGGAAAGACTATTTTAAAACAATATTTATTCGAAAGAGCTATTATTCTGCCGAGGGTGGGCACAGATAGGGTCGCATGCACTGAAGGAGCAAAAGGGTGACCGCGACTTGTTTTTTTTTTTTATGGTGGAGCCCATCGAGTATTATCTTGGTTTTAAAAGCTTTTATTTAACATGCGTATACAACACGCATTTAAATATGATAGCGCGTTCTAAGTTTCATCCTGATGGCTACTGCATAAAAGCTTTATAGATTAACTTATTTTATTCATAACTTATTCCGATGACGTGGGAGTGCTCAACGAATTCGGTCCGAGCGTGTCATACTTCTTAGCAGAGACATGAATTTGTACCTAGGTACTTATTTTAGAGCTTGTATTGAAAAGTGCACACATGCTTGTCATTTTCGAGTCCCAAACGAGCAAGATGCAACATGTAGTAAGACCATCATCATCATCATTAGCCTATATTTGTCCATAAGACCTCTCCCAGTAAACGCCACTGAGTCTTGGGCTCATCCAGTTCCAGCCAGAGCCGTTTTTCGCAAGTCGTCACTCCACCTGGATGGCGGGCGTCCTTCACTACGCTTGCCTAAACGCGGTCTCCACTCTAAAACTCGTTTACGAGACCCCCGACGGTTGTCGGTTCTTCGAGAGAGGTATCTCTTGAAGTAAGACCATCATGTCTTAAAAATTATTGTCGGTTCTGTTCGAAAATTACTAGACAAAATTAGTTATAATTATGTCATTTAGGGTGTATTCAACCAAACTGGAGTAAGTTTTTACTTTTGAGTTATTACTGTTAATTCTAAGATAAAATGCAAAATCGGCTTAGGTAGAAGCTGCTTTTGCATTTTATCAAATACTAACCTAAGAATAAGAGAGTATATATTTACACGGTCGATTTTGGCGGGGTAAAGATCAAACTGAGAGTATTTTAATGACGGCCGCTAGATGAACAGCCGTTCTCGTGTAATTTTTTGCTGAACCGAAAGTCTTTAGCGGTTTTCTAATTTTAAGTTTGTTGCTATAGTGACTTATTTTCCAATAATGCAATTGAAGAATCTGACGACAGTGACGAAGAAAACATTCCAATGGATAAGAAAAAGGGATAATAACTTCGATAACTAAGATGACGGTGATTTTGCCATAAAGTTTCGAATGTCCAAAGAAGCGAATCTATGTCTTTTGCCCAAAATCGAGCATCGTCTGGAATATACATCAAACAGATATACCACATACCTGTTTGATGTTCAGACGACGTGTGTGTACCTACTTTATTCAAACACAAAGTGTCATATATCTCTATTAACAAATAAATAACTCAATTTTGCAGGATTAAAGTAAGGTTTCCGCCAAAATCGTCTGTGCAAATATTTACTTGCGTAGTTGGTAAAGTGCAAAATCAGCTTACTCTTAGCAGTAGTTACTCTCGAGTAAATATTTGGTCGAATCTACCCTTAGACATACCTATAATTTTAAAGTCCTGAGTGATGAGACGAAATTAAAAAGTTGTTCAATCGACACCAATATATAAAAGTGAAGTTGTTTGAGGTGCATTCACGCGATAACGGCTGGACGGTGATAAAATTTGGAATGGAGATAGCTTATACCCTGGAATAAAAAATAAGATTCTTTTTAACCGCGAAAATGGTAAGTTTCCACGGAAAAACTGGAAAATGTTGATTACTCGCTGTAAGGAACAGTTGTCATGGAAACTAAATAATACAAGTATAATACAAGTCTGTTAAAAAACATCAAGAGCGTCGGTGCTATACTTTTGCATTGGTTTTTAATATTCTAGAAGAACATAGTTTGTTTTTTCGCGATAATCTGTAGGCCGCGCTGACGAAGTCGCGGGTGAAAGTTATATAACTATTAAACATAACAAAACAACAAGTTTTCAAATATACATATTTTATTATAATTACAACAAGTTCTATTATTTTTACAGTTATAGGAAAACAACTTAGACGAATTGTATTTTTTTTTTGTCTATGGCAGGCACTCTTCCTAGATGAAAACAACACGTATATTAGACAGCTTTTTGGTTTTTTCGTTAGGAATTTGGGACGCACTTTGTTAGTTCTTTATGGTAAGTAACGTACTGCTATGGGCGGCTTGGTGTTTGGAGAGGCAAGCCAAACTTGTTCATTTTTTAAAATTCTACGCCAACATTTTCGTAGACGCTCTTCCAGAAGGCGATTTCATCACTTAGATTGTCGGCTCCGAGCTTCAGCTCGTCTCCAATATCCACGTACTGTTTGGTGCTGGTGTCATATTCAGGCCAGGTGATGCCTAGGGACTTGTCTGGAGTTGGAGTTCTGGGGATGACAAAAATGATTGTTTTTTAAAAATTAAGTATAAGGTTTTAAGGATTATTCAGATTAAATTTTTATTTGAATTTTGAAAAATCAAAGAAAATCTTTAACAATTAAGGTATCTTTCGGTAAGCTAATCGCGATAAATTATATGAATTCTTTTGTGGTGCGATTTTCTAATCGGACCAACAGGAAAAAAGTTCACGTCGTCCAATCGAGAGGACTAAGCTGTGAAAAATTGAATAGCTGTGAAATTGTGTGCGTGTGTTCCATTTTAAAGTTTAATCAGATGACATTTTTATTTGAATTATTATTTGAAATTAATAAAAGAAAATCTTAGACAATTTCGATGTTTTCTCTGGCTAATCGCGATAATTTACATGTACTTTTTGTTGAATTTCAATAAGTTATTGTACAACGAAGAACTTGTTTGAGATTTCTGTGCAAGATAGAATCCGGAAAGAGTAACTCCGCAGAAGAAGGAAGAACTAAAGTTACCGACATTGATCTCAGGATTAGTAAGTTGAAAAGGCTTTGTGCAGGCCACATTGCACTTAGAAGCGGTAACTGTTGTGGAAGAATGGTTCTCGAGTGGAGACCAAGAAGAAAAAATAAACCTGGAAGAAGGAGCGTGAGACGGCCCCTACGCAGTGTACCAACGACCTGGTGATAGTTGCTGGGAGCTGCTGCAGTTAAATAGAAAGCAACTGATTATTGAGGAGTTCTATGGAGAAGACCTATGTTCATCAGTTGACGTTATCTGCCTGATGTCGATGATCATTACTGTAAAAAAGTTGTTACCGAGCACGTGATTTCACTTAATGTCAATGTATCTGGTGCATCCTCTCCTAAACATCATCATTATTCTTACAATCTGAATCACCAGCTTCAAATTTACTATGCTTAAAATTAAGCATAGTAAATTTGAAGTTTTTTTTAGTTAACTTACCCATACTTAGCAAAGTTGGTAAAAACTGTGTTGACCAAGTGAATAAGCTTGTATTCCTTGCTTTCTTTATTAATTTTCATGTTGAGCGCCTTCGGATCAAACAAATAAAACAGATCATCCAGGTGAGCCGCTCCATACAAGTCGTACTGCGCTCCTTTGTTGCCGTAGAAATTTCTTCCAGACAAGCATGAGAAGACGTAGAAAAATCTCTTACTATTACCAATTTTTGGCAGCTTGTACACAAATCTGTAAACGTCATAAATAAAGCAAGCTTCACTTAAGTATTTAGTAAACTCTTTAACAGTTTCTTGGCCAATTGATTTCTTTCCAAAATAATATTTGTGAATTTTATCTGCAGCTTCAAGTATGTTATCAGGTGCACACTGGATCAAAAGTTCTCTTGGTACGACCATCTCAGGGTATCGGTTGTAAGTTTTAGCTAAAGCGTCCATAAGGTAGTCCGCAGCAGACAATGCCTCTTTATCTGTGTGACCAATAAACAGGTCAGCATCGTTAAATGTGGCCTTTTTTAGGATTTCAAATGGGGACTCCGTTAGAAAATTTCCTTGGCCAAAATCTTTTTCAACAACTGGCGTAAAATGGAACATTTTTAAGGCAATGTTTGATAATAATTCTTCGGAAGTTAAGACTGTAGGATTTGTGTTTATAATTTTTTCTACTGGAACACTTTGAAGGAATTCAAGAAGTTCCTTAGGATCATCGGTGTCTAGACCCAGTTGTTTACCAAGTATAAAAGCCCTTTGGCGTGGTTTATATGGTAGTGACCAATCGCAGCTCGGAACTCCACTCATCGAAATAGCCTTCTTGAATAGCCCTTTAGACAACGGAGATAAAAGGTGAAACATAGTTGAAGAACCTCCACAACTTTCTCCGAAAATTGTGACATTATCAGGATCACCACCGAAGCTGCTGATGTTTTCTTTAACCCATTTGAAAGCAGCAACTTGGTCTTTGAGTCCAGCATTGCCGGGGACGTCTTCTGTATCCAAGCAAAGGAATCCAAGAACCTCTAATCTGTAGTTGATAGTGACGAGTATGACTCCATGGTCGACGAGGAAGTCTGGACCGTATTTCGAGTCATTTCCAGAGCCGCTTTTGTAGCCACCACCGTGGATGAAGACCATGACTGGAAGAGGGCTCTTAGGTTTGAGGTCGCGGGTGTAGACGTTGAGGAATAGGCAGTCCTCACTACCGGGAACAACCTCGTTGGTGAGTATATCAAACTGCGTACATTCTGGCCCGTGTGCTGTGGCTTTTCTGACGCCGTCCCATGGCAATGGTGGCTGGGGAGCCTGTAATTTTTTTAAATTTAAAATTAGGCTTTGAGTACTTACGAAAGTTAGGAAATGAACAAATTTTAATCGGAATTAATGAAGTTTAATTAAAGGTCAAATAAAGGCTTTTGAATTTTAACTAACAAAATACAAAAAAAAAACAATAAAATATCAATTCATAGCAGTAGGAATAATCGGAGAACTCTTTTTGTTTTTGGCTTTGGCAACATGTTCTTATAATGCATTGGTGATAAAATATTTAACACAAGTAAGTTACAAAATATTAAAAACTGATTTCCGATAGCGCGGTATGATTGTCCATACTCGATTAAAAAGTCCACATCTACAAGGTTTTAAACTAATAGATCAACCGTCAACCAACCTTGAACCTGAGTTTCCCCACTGGTGGGGCAGCATACGGGACCCCCTTGAAGCTGTAGTACTGCCCGTCTCCCGTCACCAGATCCAGGAGTTCACCTTCCAGCCATCCTTGGGACAGTTGTACTTTCGCCATAATTTGAGACTTCTCCTCAACGAGATCTTGTTCTTGTGAGCTGAAAATTCAGTCCAGTCCAGTGGAAACATGTCAATTAACAATTCTCAATCATGCTCGGAATATTTGTGTTTCATTTTTAAATTTCGAATTAAACTTTCTACAAACAATCGTTTGAAGGTCTATCTTTGTAGTTGCTTGTAAATGTAATACAGACACCGGCAAAGTTAAATAGTCGCCGGCAAAAAGCGTGCTCCAAGACGAGACTGGATGTGACAGGACACTGGACTTCGGACATTCTGGGACACTACAACATTGTCAGCTTGAACGGATTGACTTTATAAACACACCGACGATGTTTCTTAGAAAGCAAGACCCCCATTAGAACCAATAGAAGCTGTAAGTACTTTTAGAGATTTGATAGCTAAATAGCAAAAAATCTAGACAGATTCTAATTGCGTTTGGTACCTAAGGTTCCAACTTAATATCTGTGGTTTGTGAATAGGGTCACTAGGAATCCATATCCATGCGGACGAAGTCGCGGGCAACAGCAATCTATATGTGCTTATAATAAAGCAATAAGTACGAAAAGTCTTTACAAAGAAGATAATAAAAAAAGGTCTACGCAAAAAAAAAGACTACTGAACAAAAAACTTTTTTATTCTTCTCTCTATTTGTCTGTTGTCTGTATATATTTAGTTCGCGCATCACGTAAAAACTACTATTCCAATTGCGATGCGGTTCAGTGTATGATAGCTTAGGGTTTTAATTAAAAACTGGCCCAGCACTCGATAAAAAACTATTTGACGGCTGAATGAATTTTGAAGATATGTAATACTTTATAGGTACGATTGGTCCTGGAATAACACGTATGGGCTACTTTTAAATGGAGTGACCACGCAGACAAAGCCGCGGGCACAGCTAGTACTGAAATAAAGTGGTGAATGATAAGAATAAAATTTTAGTTCGAATATTGTCTATGTGAGTATTTACTTACATACAATTCCAGACTTCAACAATTGTTCTCGGAGATCCGGTTACTATAAAAATAATTTTATGAATTTATTTTTATCCCTCTACAAACCAATGCCATTGAATAACTAATGACACAAGCTGCGTCTGTTTGGTTTCTTACCAGAATGACATGTTAAGTTTCGGGCTCTACATATACTAGCCGAGTTGCAAGTCATCACCATCTCACAGTTTTGTAGAGCGCAGTATGTGATGTGTCATCAACACTCATCAAGTTTCATCTATATACTTATAATAAAACTATAACAGGTCCAATTCTGTACATTGAAGATATTTAGTAATTTTTTTTTGGAGGCTGTTCTATATTTGATACATATGTGTCTCTTTATCTTTATTATAACTTTATCCATTATTGAACCCAAAACTGTTTTTTGTTTTTTTTGTCTGTCTGTCTGTATCTTGACCGCGCATCACGTCGAAACTACTGAATGAAAGCAAATGAAACTTGGTATGATATGAGTTCATACTACTTGGATAATTTTTATCCCGAAAAATTAAAGTGTTCCCGCAGGATAAGGGTTGAAAGTTATTTGAAAGAACACGTATCACGTTGTAACTACTGGATCTATTTTGATGCAACTTGGCACAGTCATCTATCTATACTTATAATAAAGCAATAGCTACGAAAAACTGTACAAAGAAGTCAAATAAAAAACTGGTCTAGGGTACCCTAAAATAAGCTTATTGTTTTTTTTTTGTTTTATTTCGTGTCTTTCTGTCTGTTTGTATATATTTTTGTGCATCCCGTAAAAACTACTGGATCGATCGCTATTCGGTTCAATGTAGGATAGCTTAAGGTTTGACTTAAAAACTGGTGTAATTGGTATCTCAATATGGCGATTAGAAGCCGAGCAAATGATAAAAAGATTTTTGACGGCTGAAGAAATTTTGATCAAATGTTGATATATTGGTATTTTATTGGATTCAACTCATTGAGAATTACACTCTTGTAAAGGTTTGCAGGTCGCAAGACTGTTGGTATTCTATAGATTGTAGTATGGAGAGTGTACACAAGAACTATACAATCTGATTCCCCCATCACCTTTCCATCGCCGTACGACTAGACGATCGGCAAAGCGCCAACTTTTTGTGGTTGAAATACCTCGCACAAGAACGAAGCGTTACGCTTCTTTATTTTTTTTATATATATTTATAGAATGGAATGCCTTGCCCTCGTCAGTGTTGGCGGTAATTTTTTTTTTTTTTTTTTGCGTGGGGAAATCCTCATGGATACCACCAAGCTGCGGGGGCAGCAAGGTGGTTATGTCGGACTCTTACCAACTAAAACCCCACGGTGTTCCACAGTACGCCTTGTGCCGGGGCTACGGGTACGCTTTCGCACTCGTCCGCGGCCCCGACGGCGCTGGTCCTGTTGAGGACCCCCTCCTGGCTCGGATGGAGCTGAGCCATTCCCCATCCCATGAACGCCATTAAGGGGCGCACAGAACACCGTGCGCGCCACCTCGAGGCCTTATGCTGGGGCAGACACCCCCGTGTCCACCACCTAGGCCTCAGGGGGGTCAGAAGGGAATGAATTCCTCCTCCGACTCCCGGCGAGCTCCACATGGCCTCACACATCTGCCCACCGTCCAGTACAGCCACAGCTATAGCTGGCGGACTATCCGGCGCTGCACCAACAGTGACGCCAGATTTATGAGTCCATGGAGCACGTCACACTCCAGGCACTACTGCCCATACAGTAGTGCCAAGAGCGGACCACCTCCTGGGGCCTGCACCAAAGCGCCTGCCCCACCCCTCCCCTGCACATCACATTCCCCGCACCACTACCGACCAACCCGTGTGGAAACAGACTGCCCGGCAGCAGCGCAGAGAACGGACGCAACATCCCCCGCTCCATGGCCTCCCAAATCTAATGCCACCTCCCAGTACAGCCACAGCTACACGACTGCCGCCAGGAAGCCTGTCCGGTCCGCTGCACCTTATACAGTGACGCCAGATTCGGAAAGCCATGGAGCACGTCCACTTCGAGCACTTCTGATATTCAGTAGTACTAAAAGCGGACCACCTCCTCGAGCCGGTGCCGAGCACCCGGGCCCCACCTCCTCGAGCCTGCGCCAAGCGCTCTGGGCCCCACCTCCTCGAGCCTGCGCCGAGCGCCCGGGCCCCACCTCCTCGAGCCTGCGCCGAGCGCCCGGGCCCCCCCCTCCTCGAGCCTGCACCAAAGTGCCCGGGCCCCCCCTCCTCGAGCCGGTGCCGAGCACCCGGGCCCCACCTCAGTTGCGATGCCGCAAACACCATACAGCATACAGCACCGCAACCTACTGTGGCCACTTCAGCGTGGGCTTGTGGAAGAAAGCCCAGTGAAGCGGCCCCTCCTTGGGCCGGCCAGCAGCACCCTGCCAGCGCGGCCCCAGGTTCCTCTTAGCTTCACCGTGGTCCGAGGATAACCACGGCTACTAGAGCCCCCCCGCCACGTCAAGGCGGGAACCCGCGGGGGGGGTGGCGGTAAAATATAACCCAGGTGTGTTCAAGTCATGAGTGAATAGGTATCTACTAGGCAAGCGTGCTACACCTTCGACCATCAGGTAAAATCGTGATTAAACGATCGCGTAGTCCGTAATAAACAATAAAAAATAAAAACGAATACATCATCATCTCCCTACCCATATCTCACTATTACTATATTATTGAGAGGTCGGTACAACATGTACATTTCTTCCATTTCTTTCTATCAGCCGTCATCTCAGTATTCACTCCCGTCTTATACCATGTCACCTCTCACACAATCCATTTACACTTTTTTTGGTCTACCTCAATGCTTGTTACCATCTACATATTTATTTTAAAATCTATTAAATTTTATGTCCCTCTCATCCGTGATAAAGTAGAGCGGGAAAGATGATAAATCGGAGATGACTCGGGAGTAAAATTAAGTTTTTTATATATTTGTAGGCAAGGGCGTAGGCAGGGGGGGAGGGGTTTGGGGGTTAACCCCCCCCCCCCCCGAAATGCCTTAGAAAATCACCCACTATTTTTTACACCGAAAAAGTGTAGCAATGTTTCTTTTTTATATATTTTTTTTATTATACATACATAAACTTGCAGTTAAAATTGAAATTGCAGAAAAAAAACAATTTCTTTGTGTAATCTGGAAACGACATGGATTTTTTATTGATTTTGGTGGCATTTTTATATATTATTAGGACACATGAGCGAGAGTAGTTATATCAAAGTTTGCAACACTGAAAACTCTGTGCAACCACCGTGGTGAATTGCCACAATTTCGAGCACTACGGGTTTTCAGTGTTGCATACTTACCTAAAAACTCTCACAGGAGCCCTAACAAAATACCCCCCCCCCCCCTAGTCATTTTCTCAATCATAATAAGCTCTTTCTCTTGGTATATCTTTGATATCAGTTAGTGACGGGGTCTCTTTCCAATCAATGTTCTAAGCATAAAGTAGTGTTACCTTTGATTTTATTGTCTATCGAGTGAATTCATACTAATCATGTTTATATGTTTACAAAGTACGAGATAATATGTCAAATTTTGATGTGATACCAATTTTATAGTTCTGGGTTAATTATAAAACAAGATACAGACGTTCAAAAATTATCGAAAATTGCTAATAGCTCACAAACCGATGACAAAAAAAAAAAAAAAAACAAAGCGTAAAAAGTTACAAAGCAACATAAAAATATGTGTAAAAAATCCAGTAAAATCATTTTTTTTTAATATAAGTTTTTAAATAATTTAAAAAATTAAATTAATTTTATTTGATAATGATTTGCTCAAAATATGCACGATTGCAGTGACTATGGCAGTATCTATTTTTGACGACGACACGTAGATAACGTGACCAGCAATAGCTTATCGCCTTGGGCACGACTCAGACTGGCCACTTATGATGATAATATAAAAAATGTAATCATACTTACTTGGAATGAATTTCTGCTAGTGGCACAGAGGAAAAGACGTAATAAATTTTAGTGAAGAATTACATTATTAACAGACTTTCAAAAAAGGAGGAGGTCCTCAATCCGACGCGTTTTTTTTAATGGGGCTAGTGACCCTGCGAATTCAACGGTCACGGGTTTGAAACCCGCAAGGTGCAAACATTTGTGATGAGTACAAATTATGTTTGTTTCTGAGTCATGGATGATATAATTCATATCTATGTATGTTTATCAGATCGCCATAATACAGGTATCCTAGTTTGGGGATAGGTCATTGGTGTTGTTGAGTTGTTGTTATACTACTTTGTATTTTCCTTGATTGGTTTTATCTCAATTTGAAAGTTCAGTAGTAAATCCACTTGATGTCGGTATCAATTTTTTTCTGATCGCAATTTTTAGGGTTCCGTAGTCAAACGTTGGCATAATACGTAAAAACTACTGGACCGATTGCAATGCGGAGATAATTAATTATTAAAAAAAAGAAAAGATAATTAATATACATACATATAGTTATAGGTAATATTAAATCATATATATATATATATATATATATACAAATAATATATATATATATATATATTTTTTTAAATTAATAATTATTTATTTAATGTTATTAATGAATTTAATTATTAAAATTAACTTTAATTGATAAATTAATTTCATAGATGTTTAGCTTAGGATCCTTGCTACGAAACGTTTGTTTATGTGTGTCTAATCTAGCTATATTTATAGTAAAGCAATAAAAAAAACTCTCTGTTTATTTGTATGTTTGTTTGTCTGTTTGTCAACCACTGGGGAATAAATGTTCTCGAAGGACGACCATGACCAAGCAAGTGAAGTGTGGGGAGACCCACCACACGATGGACCAACGACATTGTAGCCATCGCAGGAAATCGGCGGATGGAGGTGGCACAAGATCGCTCGTCATGGCGCTCTTTGGGGGAGGCCTGTGTTCAGCAGTGGACTTCTAAAGGCTGACATGATGATGATGCAAAAGTATAACAACGCTCTTGATGTTTTTCGACAGACTTGTTATTACTTATTTCGTTTCAACGTCATTCCGTTCCTTACAGCGAGTTATCGACATTTTCCAGTTTTCCCGTGGCAACTTACCATTTTCCGGGATAAAAAGTATTGGTCTCTATATTGTACAGTACCTATTTACAAAGATTCATCAAAATCGGATCAGCTGTTTTGGCGCGAAAGGTCCCCAAACAAACAACCAGAAAACGTGTCACTTATATGATATTGGTGTGGATATCAGTTCGGCGCGATATAATTGGTTGGATTTGGAACCATCAAGTTTTGTCTAATTATTAGTCGTAGGTATAAATAGCGCTTTGAACCATTTACTTATAGGACATGACAGGGCTTTATTTTATCGGTTCATGTTGTGGACGGATGATACGATGATATTTATGGAATGCCTAATTTAGAAGATAATAAACAACACAGTTTTATCTATTGATACTTATGTTATATTTTGATTAGATATCTATTCAACTGTAATAGTTCACTCATGCTCAGTTTTATTCTAGACTCCTAGAATCCTAGTTATTGACCAGGACCAGGAGGTATTTATTAGTTGTATGATAACCTACCTATATCAGCCTACACCACCCTAATCTTGGCAATAGGCCTCCTCATGAGCACGCCACTCTTTCCGGTCCTGAGCCAAGTGGATCCTCTGCCCTCCTGCCACCTTGATGACGTCCTCTGACCATCATGCTAGTGGTCAGCCTCTTAATCTCCGTCTTTCTCTTGGCCACCATTCCGTCACTGCCTTTGCCAAATACCCTGCCCACTTCAACATTAAATATATAAAAATTAAAATATATTCGGGACAATTCCACACCAATTACCAAGCCCCAAACTAGGATACCCCGTACTATGGGTACTAGATAACGGATAAACATACATACAGTTACGAATATTATAACATCCATGACTCGGAAACAAACATTTCTGCTCATCACACAAATGATTGAACCTTGCAGGATTCGAACCCGCAACCGTTTGATTACGTACCTAGAATCACTAGCAACGAGACTAACCGGTCGCCAACATTGAATGAGGATCAATTGTAATTTTTAAACTTTCGCGATTCAAACACTTAGTTATACATTTAAACGGGACTTAATCGCGCTGAAAACTTAATTTTTATTTACCTCGATGTTTCGATCAAGTTGCATTGGTCGTGGTCACGAGAACACTGAAGTAGCGGGTATCAGCGTCGAGAAGGGCGAGCGTTGTCTCCAACTACCCGCATTTGGTTTTGTAAAATTCAGAATTGTCTCGACACACAACACTTAAGACATCTGCAGATTTCTTCTGACAAACCGCGACGCGAACACTTGCTTATCACGGGATTCCAGGACGCTGCCAACTTGAAACCATCCTCCCGATTGAAATTGGGATACTTTTTAATTTCTACCGCTTCACGTACAATCTTGGAGTAGACGGAACTACTCCAAGATTGTGAGAGGATCTTCAGGTCATGGAGTTCAATCTAATGATTAAGGCCCGATTCGAGCAAATGCTCAGTAACTGCAGATTTATTTATCTGGCGGCTCTTTACAGCTGCAATGTGTTCTTTGACCTTTTTTCGCTATAGTACGCTTGGTTTGTCCAATGCAGAAACTACCACAGCTGCAATCTGTCTTTTATACGCCAGGATTTTGAAAAGGACATCTTTAGGTGTTCTGACATGCGTTGCTTACTTGGATAAAGTAGTATACACGGTCTTAATCGAGGAACAATCGTCCAAACTAACATATTTTTACATTTATAACAAATAGAACAATAAGAATCCGAATGGTATTCTTCAGCTTCAATTTTATTCGTTACTAATCTAAATCAAAGTAAGCATATTATGCCTAAAATCCATACGAATATATATAAAAGTGAAACGTTGTCTGTTTGTTTGTTTGGGGAGCTTTCACGTGATAACGGCTACACGGGTTTTGATGAAATTTGGAATTGAGGTAGCTTATACCCTGGAATAAAACATAGGATACTTTTTATCCTGGAAAATTGTAAGTTTCCACGGAAAAACTGGAAAATGTTGATTACTCGCTGTAAGGAACGGTTGCCATGGAAACGAAATAACAAATCCGTCAAAAACATAAAGAGTATTGGTGCTATATTTACTTTTGCATTGGTTTCTAATATCCTAGAAGAACATAGCATGTTTTTTTTCGCGATAAACTGTAGTCCACGCTGACAAAGTCGCGGGCGGGAAAGCTAGTATATTATAAAATAGTTGTAAAAAAAAACCTTTAAATCTGTAACACGTATACTTACGTCAGTCTTACGGACCGATTACTGTTATCTACTGACACATATATGCGTTTCGTACGAAAGCTCTCGCTATCTACACTAAAGGAGTATAGTAGTCGCAGCCAATCTATATGTTTGTGAAGTTAGGCTCTGTGAACAATTGCGCAGGTACTGCTGTGGGGATAAAACAGCATAAATTAAGAGCGAGATAGAATATGCGAAAAACGTAAGCGAGTACAGTTACACAATGCTGTCTTCTACATTAGGATTGCGCCTGAAAAATAGCAGTTTGCGCAGCGACTAGCAGACAACTTCCGAGACACATACTTCCGCTGCGACTACTGTATGTCCAGAATATGCTCTTCTCTGCACAAAGTGCTCAGAAAGAGATTATTTTATCACAATTTAAGTTTATTTTTTTATACCCCTGCCTTCGTCAATTCGGACTGTAATCACGAATTAAGAAAAGTTTACTAAAATAGTGTTTTCCATGATCAATTTATCATGGGAAACTGGAACAAATCAGTCTCTAAGGAAGATGTAATATTACGTAATATCAGTCTCCATCACAGATCAGAGATATACAGGTTGTCCCAGGAAGTAGTGATAAGCGGAAGTCTTGAGATAGAGCACTTCCAGGGGCACCGAATAACCCCTATGTTTGTTCCACGATTTTTGATACTTTCGGAGTTATTCCATTTTTGTTATTTTTTCACAAAACTCCAGATTTCGACACAAACTTATTAATTTTTACCAAACTAACAATAGTATTCAGTTGGTTTTTTGTATGTTGGTAGTCCAGTAGCGACCCTTTTATGGACACCAAAATAATTTTGTAATTATTAAAAATCTACAATAAAATAAAAGAATATCTTCAAATTTTGTTCAAAGCAAAAAATAATTTTCAAAATCTGTTCGCAATTGACGGAGAAATCGGCCGACATACATAAAAAAAATTATACACACCTATCTACGCACCGCACTGATCTCTATGAATTTGCTGTGCCGTTCTTTCGTTTGTACTAGGTTTGGCACCGCCTTCAAAAAACTCTTATCTTATGTTGTATTTTGCATTATTATTACAATGGTAATTTTGAAAAAGTGATATTGTTCTGGCTCAGTTGTAATTATTTTATTCTTTTTAGTAGTTGTTTAAAAAAGATCATTTTTAATATAGAGCTGTTTTTTGTTTTTTTTTTTTGTTGTTTTCTCAATTGAATGTTATCGTTAGTGTTTTGTTTCATTCGCTTTGTTTATAGCATTGTGGATACTATTCAGTGTAGTTGATAACAAATGCTGAGTAGGATCTTAAAGTAAAGCTGATACAGGTGTCCTGATGTCCCAATATTTTGTATTGAACAATTTTTTATATTTAACATGTAAAAAATTGTTCAGTTACTGGTAAATAGTTTTTGATCATAAGTTTATAGATTCAGTTTATTAAACTGGTAAATAGCCGCCAAATTGTTTTTCGTCTTCTATCTACCGGACAGAGATACAAAGTATGTACTTACACCTTATTTCAATCAGTACAGTAGTTTAAACGTGATGCGGGAACAAACACCCAGACAGACAGACACACAGACTCGATTAAAAAAAGTTATATTCTTATTCAGTAGCTTATTTGAAGTCCTTCAGTTTTTTAATTTATATTCGTTGTGCTGTTTTTTTTAAAACAAACGACGTTGTGCTTCGGATGTCAGTGCAGGGACAAGAAATAGTCATATAAAATATGGGCATTAAAGTAGGTATAATATGTACTGAGCTAAAAATTTGCTGTGTCTTTGGGTAGAAATGATTATTAAATCTATTAATTGTGTCTTGTGAATCACAGACAAATTCCACTACTCAAGTACAGCTGATGCCAGAACCCTAGAGAAGTATTAGTGCTGTACGAAATTGGCATAGCAGACATGTCTCCTGTTCTTCCGATGAGCACGGCGGTCCGGTTGTGGTCGTACTCCGGCCAGATCAGGCCCAAAGAGTCGTCTGGTGTTGGAGTTCTGCGAAAAAAAAATACAAATTAATTAGCTATTGTTAAATACCAAACATGGAAATATTATAACGTTACCATCATCGTCATTTGCAGCTTATTCCGCCCACTGCAGGGCATAAGCTTCCTCCCTCTTACTCCACTCATCTCTGGTTTGAGCTAATCTGGCCCAGGTCCACTGATCTCTATGGATTTGCTGTGCCGTATTTTCGTTTTTGCTAATTCAAAGCGCCCCCACCGAGCGTCCATGGAACTAAAATCTATGTCATCTCCTGACGATAGTCACAGAATAATTAATAGTACAATTATCTTAGCTCCATTTACGCTCACTACTGCCAAACTACTGCTATCAGCGCCAAAATGGCAATACTCAAATGCTCTCATTGCGTCGTTCTTCAAGTGCCAGTCTAGGGTACGGAACGGTGTAATATGCAGTTTTCTATGTCCAGGGCTTACCAAAGTAGTCTTGAGTAATTATCAAAATAAATTAATAGAAATAACCGCTCTAATATGACAAAGGATGTTTTAATTATGACATTTCTTGTGGGATACATACAGAGACTGTTGCGCGAATGAGAGTCACTGCTAACATTTGCTACACAAAAGCTACTATGATTGTGATAAAGGCCAAAGAAGGGCAATTTTGTCCAATGCACCTAATTTACGTGGTCCACGCCTAATGAGCTGGTACAGAATCTGCCCACTTTTGATTAGATCTTTGATATAGTAAGTTTAAGTAATGCTTCTAACTGTATCTACTTACCCAAATTTTGCAAAATTGGTGTACAGAGTGCACATCAACTGTACATACTTGAATGCTGGTCCATTAATGTCTACACTAACGTTGTAGCTTGTTCCGTCGAACAAATATGGAAGATCATCCTTATGTGTTGCCTGTGCTATTCCAAACTTCATCGCACCTGGCTCCGAGAAAAAATTCCTCGACGAGTAAATTGAAAACCTATAGAAGTACCTCCTTTTAGAAGGAATCTTGGGCAACTTCTCAATGTATGCATGGATATCATACACATACAGCGAATATGAGTAATAATTCACAAAATCTCGGATGGTTTTCGAACTAATCGAACTGTTCCCAAAATAAAAGTTTTGAATTCGATCAGCAATTTCCAAGACCTTTCTTGGACTTTTGCAGTTAGATATTTTTAGGGGCACCAACAGCTGTTTGTAATTTGGATAATACTTTAGAATGTTGTGTTCAACACGGACTGCATCACGTAAGCCTTCCAGAGTGGTATGTCCGGTCATGAAGTCGGCTTCATTGACTTGGCGCCTGCACATCAATACAGTGGGAGACTCTGTTAGGTACTGACCAGAGCCATTGCCAAACTTTCTTTCCACAACGGGTGTGAAGTAGGTGGTTATAAAAACACTATTGGAGGCTTGATCAGACAGAAGTATATCAGGACGGTCTTGAATAAGTTTTTCTGTTGGTACTCTTTGTAGATGTTCAACAAGTTTATAAGGGTCATCAGTGTCGAGACCCAATTTTCGTCCGAGATTAAAGGCACGCAGTCTTGGCTTAAATGGTAAAGACCAATCACTGTAAGGGCTGCCACTCATGGCTATAGCTCTGTGGAACAAGCCTTTTGCTGCTGGTGACACCATGTGCAGCGATACTGAACTGCCTCCAGCGCTTTGTCCAAATATTGTGACACAGTTGGGATTTCCTCCAAACTGTAGTATGTTTCTCTGTACCCATTGTAATGCTGCTATTTGGTCTTTCAATCCCGCGTTGCCAGGGACTTCACTGTTGTCGATGCAGAGGAATCCGAAAACGTCAAGTCTATAATTGATTGTCACCAGAACAATATCCGAATCCATGAAGAAGTCGGGAGAGTATTGATCGACATTTCCTGAGCCCTCAATGTATGAGCCTCCATGAATGAAGAACATGACTGGCAGGGGAGAGGCAGGGTTTAGGTTCGGAGAATAGACGTTGAGGAACAGGCAGTCTTCGCTACCGATGATATTCTCGCTGATCAGGGTTTCATACTGAACGCAGACTGAACCGTGTTCTGAAGCATTTCTTGTGCCTTCCCAATTTAGTGGTTTTTGAGGTGCCTAAAATTTAAATAACCTTACAAAATTGCAAATAAGGGCGTTTAGGTATTTCAAGAGGGTTTCTGCGTGGAGGGTATTGTGTTTATCAGCCTATGTATGTTTGTTCCTTTGTGGCAATAGTTTACGGTGAAATTGAGTTCTATATTTTTACACGACTGCCCAAAAAAAGGAGTGTTATGGTTTTAGCATTTATGTATGTATTTATGTATTTATTTATGTATGTCCGCCCGTTGTACTTTAGTTATAAGATTGTTTCTATTTGCTGTATTTTTTTTGAAAACTGTCTATCTATCTATCTATCTATCTATCTATCTATCTATCTATGTATGTATGTATGTAAGTTTGTTTATTCCACCATGACTTTTAAATGCCTGAACAGATTTAGACGTATGGGATATTGTTAGAATCCTTACATCCCCCGAGTAACATAGGCTATTTTTTTATATTCAATACGGCGGCAGTATGGCCGAACAGAAGTTTGTTTTTTTTTAATACGGGTATCAAATTAATTTATTGGCATAAGTTCATTTTTGACAGGGCAGGCGTGTTTATTTAGCTTTTAAGCTAGTTATTCTTAAATGTACTCAGTCCATGCAACAAAATGAACCTGTAGCACTAAATATAAAAAGTTAATAACGAATAAAACTAGGTATTATAAAATTATTCAAAATTCAAACTTGTTATTCCTGCGACATGAGAAACAAATGCACAAACGAAATACAGTACCCGGCGATAAATAATGCACATCGGCCTTTGAAAAGAGACAATTGGCTGTTTACGACGATTTCCGAACACTGACGACCGTCCATTTATCACCGTATTTATTATGTGTCATTTCATACCATTTAAATATTGCACTTTATTAGTTTACGTCAAATCGATGACATGTAAATTTTAAATATCTATAGAGAGCTGTTGCAACTATTATAAAAAGGATAGTATAGTAGATTGTATTACAGGGGAGCAAAATAATATATAGGGGCAAGGGCGCTATTTTGAATCCAGAGCGGAGTGAAGGATTCTAATTCTTAAGTAGAATCCTGAACGTAGCGAGAGATTCAATATACTTCGCCGGAGGAAAAATATTTTTACTTGCGAGTGGTACACTCTTCTTTCCATCCCCCTCTATGAGAAAAATAAAAAATACACTTTTAGATACTTTACAACCTATATTAGTTATTTAAAAGGATATTAATAAAAAAAATAAAAAAAAAAAACTAGGTAATTACTAATATCTAACTAAACATTTATATTCACCTTGTACTTCTTTGATTTATACGTCCTTCAGACATTCTCATCAGATATTGTGTTCTAAATTTTGTGTAGATCTGATTTGAAAGTCATTATTGGTATTGCCCTTCACCATGTGAAGGTTGCTTACGTTTAGTTAATTCTTGAAAATAGATACAGGTATCGGAAAAAGACGCTTCTTTTGCATTTTCCCACTCGATAAAATTGTTATCTATAAGCTTTCAAATATTTTCCCAGGGATTTAGTTGGTCATAGGTTCTGTATCACATTTATTGCGTAGTATTTTCAGGTGTATGTAGGCCGTATAATACTTTCATTACGCTTGAATTTTCGTGAAATTATTTAGTTATTGCACTGTTAATATTCCTTGTTTCCATGACGATGATATTGTAATTCGCGCGCTTTAATTTTTTTCGTATTTTCCGTATATTTAAATTATTATATTCTTTAATACAAACAGGGCGCCACGCGACCCAATGAATAAAAAAAAATGAAAATTGGTAAACATCATTGGTAAACTCATTGGTAAACTGTGAATCAGGAACCCTTCATCTGATCTACGCTAAATTGTGCGGCCTAATACCATAAGTCTGCATGGCTCGACGGAACATCGTTCGACTCCTGATCTTTAGTAGCAGAGTTTAATTCCCAAATGGAGTGTTTACATTATGCACATAAAAAAATATATGGCCGATTTAAAACTCATTACTGCCCTCTCTGAAAGTCTTGAAGACCAAGCAAGGTGCAATCATTTGTGTGATGAGCAGAAATGTTTGTTTCCGAGTCATGGATGTGATATTCGTATTTATGTATGTTTATCCGTTATCTAGTGCCCATATTACAGGGTATCCTAGTTTCGGGCTAGGTAATTGGTGTGGAAATGTAACGGTTTTTTTACCTACTTCGTTCCCTCTTTTCGAGGAACCAATCAGCGTTTTTCGAATAGATCGGATAAAAAACAATTATGTATTATTTTGTAAATGAATAGATTGAATATTGGGGGGTTTAAACAACTCTATATTATATAGTTTAAGCTAAATGCGACCGTACTTTATTGCACCTGAATAACGACTGACCAAGAATATAACTAACAAACGTCATTCATACAGATAAGGTGTGACAAAGCTCTACGTAGCCGAAATTAGCCGAGTCTCTTTCCAAAAACCGATGTGCATTATTTATCGCCGGTTACTGTACAATCATTGTTCGTAGGAAATGTCTATGAATACAATAGACCAAACGCGCCTGGCAGGGCACCCGCGCCGCGGCTGTGTGGAGTGTAATTATACATTTAAGTATTTGGTCAGTTACTCACATATATTTTTTTATTTTATTTTCTATGGAACGATTCTAAATAATGAACTGTGAATACATGCATTTAAGAAAAAATATCTCAAATAAATATAATATAAATATCTTAATTTAAGATTTTTATGATTCTTAGTTCAATTGATTTGTCTTAATCTCGCGGGTGCTACTAACTGTTTACATGACAGTAATAAAAATTCAATAAGGCGACAAACTGACGATTGCGTAGGTATATTGATACCTAGTGAAAAATAAAAAAAAATATGTTAATTGTTATCATTGAATAGGTATTTGAAAATCATTTATAGGTTTTATCATATCATTTTTCATTTCGAATTACCGTTTAGTATCCATAATGATTTAAGGTCACAATTTCTCACCATTCTCACTAAAAAAAAATGCGTCAATTTAGTTTTGTTTGCAGTAAGGTATTTTAGGACTTTCGATTATGTCTTATTCCAAATCCATACCAATATATAAAAGTGAAACGTTGTCTGTTTGTTTGTTTGGGGAGCTTTCACGCGATAACGGCCGGACGGATTTTGATGAAATTTAGAATGGAGATAGCTTATACCCTGGAATAAAACATAGCATACTTTTTTCGCGATAAACATTAGTCCGCGCGGACGAAGTCGCGGGTGGGAAAAATAGTCCTAAATATAAGTAAAGAGCTAGATTAGATACTCACTCTAAACCTTCGTTTTCGAACTGGAGGTGCAGCATACGGTATGCCCTTGAAGCTATTATATTTGCCCCTTCCTGTAGACGGCACCAGGATCTGCCCTTCCAACCATCCTTGTTCTACTTTTACTTTCACCAATGTCACATTATTGCACCACTAGAAATATCAAACTTGTATTTAGAACTGTACAGAGTATATAATTACAATACTTCGGACTGGGTGTTTCTGAAAACGACGAAACCTTATAGGCTCAATGCCCTACGGCTTCGGTGGCAGCCAAAACTCAGTACAAAACCCGGTTTACGCACGCGCGTGGTGCACCTGCTATATTTATAACAAAACATGAAAAAAAACTGCTCATCTAATTTTGATGAAATTTATTTCGTACTATATCTATGGGAGACCTAATAATCCCTTTTAAATAAAAAAATAACCATTCGAATCGGTTCAGAAATCTCGGATGTTAGAGTCAAACCAAAATAAAATATTTCTTCAGCCGGACCGAAGAAGTTCCCTCCTGAACGAGGCCTCCCCCTGTTCTCTTTCGCTCTGCTCGCTCACCACCTTACCAACGAAAGTAGTAGCACCAAACCGATCTTCAAACTCATAATTACTTAGTTAAGATTAAATGAAATACGCCACTACACGTTTGCTTCGAGTTTCCTATTGACGCTAAGTACTTCGCCTTTTCACAGATAGCACTAATTTACATTTAATTATAATTAGTATATATTTAGTATACACTTAGATACAGTCATTTTAGAATATTCAGTGTTTTTTTATTCCAATTCAATCATTAGAAACTCGTTTTTAGATAGGTTACATATTATTAACCATATATCTTATCATTATTATAATTTATTTCGTATTCGTTAACCGTAAAATTAAAAACAATTCTAAAGCCGAAATTACAAATCAATTTTGTCGGGTAACTACGATATTTGAGTAACGACATGCGAAAAGCGGCTTCAAGAAAATTTATGAAGAGAGCTGAAGACTGACCTCAGTGGCGTGCATTAGGAGAGGCCTACGTCCAGCCGTGGACAGATATAGGCTGATGATAATGATGATGATAAACTACGATATTTATGTCCGTATTAATTAATTTATTAAAGGAGAAAGAAGCCAGACTCCCACAAACTAGTTTAAATTTACTAATCACCGGCCCCAGCTTTGCACGATTGTACTAAATAAACTTGAAATCATCCTCGGAAATCTAGTCATTGGTATATAACCAGATCAAAATCAGTTCAGTAGTTTCTGAGATAAATCCAAACAATCGGAAAAACGTGGTTGGTGACTTTGTAACATAGTAAAGTAACTAAAAACTACACTAGTCCTCAAAACTTAGTACCACACTTATGTCTGTCTGTTTGCGCATCACTTTAAAACTACTGGACCGACTGAGATGTGACTTTTACTGTTGGATAGCTTAGGTATTGACTTTAAAACTAGTGTACTTGGTATCGAAATCCGATGAGTAGTCAAACAAAATGTCTAAATCTATTAATTTTAATAGTGTGGTACTAAGGTTTTATTAAAACTACTGGACCGATTGCGATGCGATTTTCACCGTTGGTTAGCTTAAGTTTGACTTAAAAACTGGTGTACTTGGTATCTCAATTCGATGAGTGGGAGCCAAGCAATTTAATAAAACTACATTAATTTTAAAACAGTGGTACTAAGTTTTGAATGCCAGTGATTACAGGCTAGAATATCAAAGTCACCTTCAAAAAATAAGCCTACCTTTCCATTCTGCTAACAAAACTCAACCTTTACCTCCAATAACATACGAAAGGGCAAGAATTTAATAACCGAGTCCTACAATAATATGGAATGTTTCATTGAACACGAGTCCTATGTAAAAATATCAATTTCGCATTATTGGTTGGTTGATTGACGATGAGATACCTCCTGCGAGGTTCTGCAAAAAGGTTGACCCACAGATTAAAGAGGAAAAAGATACCAAAAATTGTAAAAAGCATAGATCTAATTAAATTTGGAAAGATTATGTAGTAGCTCTTCGGGAGTGGACCGGTCAATTATTTGTAACGCACACAATTGGCCTTCTTTGGTCTTAGTCTCCTTAGTGAGATTCTTCCTCTAAGCATTCGATAACTGTGCTCTCGTGATGTACTCAGAACTACAAAAATTGAAGCGCTTCATTTTAGACTTTTTTAAAAGCTTTTATTTAACTTCACTTATATGTATCTATGTATTTTGTCTGTCCTGGAATCTTGCAATTCAAATTTTGAGCACTTCCCGATTAGCTATCCGGCTAAAACTTTCAGGGTAGCTCACAAACCGATGACAAAGACATAAAAAAAAACACCTAAAAACGTAAAAAGTGAAAATGCAACAAAAAAAAGTGTCAAAAAAGTGACAATCATAAAAAAATAGATCGTTTTTTTTTACAAATTATGCTTTTTCATAGATTTAGTTAAAATTGGAAGATATGGCACTCTTTTATGTCACGTAAAAAAAAACTAGACTGGATATAAGTACAGGCATAGACACCCAAACACCTACATTCCCAGTCATGCTTCATGTGCACCAACAACCAAAATACGAGTATCAAGACAAACGAAGATTGTAGAGCGAATGAGAGTCACTTCTTACAAGTTCTACTCAAATGCCACTCCGATTATGATTAAGGCCAAAGAAGGCCAGTTGTAAGCATTGCACCTAATTTATACGGTCCACGCCCGAAGAGCTAGTACCTAATCTTTACACTTTTAGTTAGATGTATGCTTATAGGCCATTTTCATTCGATTTTAACTGTAAGTTATGGGCATGTTCGTGCTTAATCGAGATGCTACGAACACTGTCGGAAAAAACTGAAATAGTTTCGCAACAAGTAGGTGCAATGCGGGCATTGACGTAATGACAATAAAATAATTATTTTATTTGTTATTCCGGGATCAAAAAGTACAGTAAGTTTGTTTATTGTTTGTTTGTCGTACAAGGAAGTGCTGGCCTCTGGTGTCAGAATTTTCATGAAGGCCTCTGACATGGCATAACGACTGCTATTAATCATTATGAGCCGAGACTGACAGCTTAACATGCCCTCCGAAGCACGGAGCGATGGAAAACCGCACGTAACATAGAAAAGTCATTGGTGTGGACCCTACGATCAAACCTGGTATCGTTGGATTCTAAGTTGCACTATTGAACCGTTAGGCTACCATCGCTTATAGTACAGTAGGTACAATATATACATTTCATCAAAATTCGTTAGCCGTCAAATATATTTTTATCGATTGCTCGGCTTCTGCTCATCGGATTGAGATATTCGTAAACTAATTTTTAAGTCAAGCCCTAAGCTATCAAACTGTGAGTAAACTTTTTCATATTGTATCGAATATTCTCATCGCGATCTTTACAACGGTTCCTTATCGATAAGCATAAAATATAATGTCCTAATTAAGTGTGACATAATTTTACTTATCCTAATAATGTGCAAGCATAATAGTTTAGGCATAATCGTGTTTACCATACCTTAAGTCAGCATCACGATAAACAAGCATATTATTTATATAAATTAAATTACCTATAAAGTACAATATACTAAATTTCTTCAAAATTATTTCAGCCTTCGAATTGTTTTTTTTTTTGGGCATCTAATCATCGGATTAAGATACCAAGTATCCAATTGCAACGCAATTGGTCCAGTAGTTTTTACGTGATGCGCGAACAAACATACAGACAAACAAACAGACAAATAGACAGACACACAAGATCTAAAAAATATATTTGTTCAGTAGCTTATTTTAAGTACCCTAGACCATTTATTAAAATTATCTTTTTTGTACAGACTTTTTTGTTCATATTGCTTTATTATAAGTATAGATAGATGTAAAAGAATCATGTTCGTGGCTTACGGGTGGCCCAAGGGCCACCTCGCCACACCCTATCTTGCTGTCACAGTATAGATTATATTTAACTTAATACACTAATAAATAATATGCCTTGTAACTTTTAAGTGACTCCATAGTACTACAAAACAATATAGCCCAAAAGATGCCAAATTATGCATACCATAACAGTATGCCAAAATACTGCTTAAGTAAAATTAATAATATGTCATTAAAACTCATGATGCCAAAGTAAATTAGAATTAAAAAAGTTATGCGAAACAAATAGATAACTTGTACAACAACTCCCAAATCAACACTCTACCCTATCTAAATCGCGAGTGATACCGAATTAAACATCACAAAAACATCTATTTTGCTGATTTTGTTCCGTGCGTATCCCTCTGTCTTAAGTCAAAAATTAAATATTACCTATAATCGAGCTGACTATATAAGCTAAAAAATGACACCAAAAATTAGATCTATGGAGCTTATAGTTACAGAGTTATAAATGAGAGACGATATACCCCTTTTCGTTACAGTCGCTCTTTTAGTAATGGTCCCCCGTATGTATCGGAGTGATTTTTAGAGACGTTTCACGTCAACATGATATGAGTTCAAAAGCTAAAAGCCGACTACTGTCGGGTAAAAAACAGCCTATAACACTTGCGATGAAAAAAAATACGATTGACACCTCGCTTGCCAAAATCGTACACGTTTTTTAGTTTGAATATATAACCCTTACTTTGCCTTGCCGTAGTCGGTTCCACCATAGCGTCGCGACGCTATGGTGGAACATCCACATTACCATATACATAGATTGTTAAACTCATTACTCTTCCCTTGCTGTAGTCGGTTAGAAAGAAACCATTTAAAATTTTAGAACAGTGAGAAGGCCGCGCCTGTTTTGATATAAAAGTCGTTTGAATAATTATAACAGTGAGTTTTTCATTCAAAACACTGCGTTAAGTCAGAACTGAGAAATGCGAGAACATTTTCAAAAATGATACAAGGTTTTATAGATGTACAGTTACGGTAACTAACTCTAATCCTTCACGTGTCGTAAACAACGTTATCTATTGTGAAAGTGTGCGCCGCGACATTGTGAGCGGTTAATAATTATCATTGAAAACTTTATATTTAGTATGTATTTTAAAATACAGGGTTAATATCTTGTTTCCAATAAAATTAAAGAATTACGGATTATCGAAATTAAATTTTAGATTAATTTTGCCCACGTCTGCTTCTGTATTAAATGTGGCGGTTTGGCGACCCCTCGAGCACCTCGGACCTGCGACGACAATGGTTGCCTCCAGGTGCCCCCAGGGTCTGGAGGCCCGGGAAATTTATAATTTATGAAACTTGGGATACATTCTTTGTGCTTGGAGCAAGTTGGGAGCTATACATAAAATATAATACAATATTTTATTTTGATGTTGAGGCAATTTTTCTATGTATTCTACTTGACTTGTTTATTTTTCAATGCTCTCAAAGACTATAAATACTGCCGGAACAACTCAAAAGGGGCGTGGCAACAGACTTCCAGCTTTAGGGTGGTAGGTAGCCAGAAGGTTACTGGAGTAAGGTGGTAGCACCTTGGTTTAATAACAGGGGTTTCATCACCAAACGCTCATGCACATTTTGCATGGTTAGTTGCTTTCGAACCCACCCCCTGCGTGGCGGTAAATTACATAACCAACTAGCTTTCCCGCCCGCGACTTCTTCCGCGCGGACTAATGTTTATCGCGAAAAGCATCCTCTAGGATATTAAAAACCAATGCAGTAGTAGGTATAGCACAAATGCTCTTGATGTTATTTGACAGACTTATTATTTCGATTCCATGGCAACCGTTCCTTACAACGAGTAATCAATATTTTCCGGTTTTCCCGTGGAAACTTACAATTTTCCGGGATAAAAAGTATCCTATGTTTTATTCCAGGGTATAAGCTGTCTCCATTCTAAATTTCTCAAAATCCGTCCAGCCGTTATCGCGTGAAAGCTGCCCAAACAAACAAACAAACAAACAAACAAACAAACAAACAAACAAACAATCAGACAACGTTTCACTTTTATATATTGGAATGGATTTCGCAACAACTTGTGCACAAAAGTCTGAAATTAAAAAGTTTTTCAGTACTTTAGTTGAGGATATAAATGTCTAATTTGCCAAATTTTATAACCAGGTTTTATAGCTATACCTTTGATTGGAGAGAAATATAAACAATAGCATTACTATTTTTAGTTATTCAGAAATTATATTAAAATCTAAGTGTCTCAAATTATCTAACGTACTTCCAAATACCTAATTTTTCTCCTCTCTCCGCGAAAATGTGAATAACGAGCCTCTTCTCGTAAAAATTCAATTTGACACAAACGCTGGGCCTCTGGAAATCTCGACGGGATTCGGCGGAATAAGGAAAATTCCCTCACATTTGCTGTTACAAGAGGCTAAATTCTCCCCACATTTGCTGTTACAAGAGGGTAAATGCCCCTACATACGGTGGAAAAGGTTACACAAATCTAGAGATGATGCCTCGTACACCTGTCCCGTAATTATTTTCTCAGAATTGGATTTTCTGTTGACGTAGTTTAGCAGAATAATATTTTTTCGGATGTTCAAATCTGATTCATCTATCTTTTCATTGTTAGGTCATTATCTTTAATCATCAAAAGATAGTTTAGATGGCTATTTTTGTTAAGGTAAATGTGAAAATAGTAAGCTAGGCCCGGTTCTAGCACTTTTAGCAAATTTTCAATCATTTTTGAACGTCTGTATCATGTTTTATAATTAACCCAGAACTATGAAATTGGTATCACATCAAAATTTTACATATTATCTCGTACTTTGTAAACACAGAAACAAGATTAGTATGAATTCACTCGATAGAATATAAAATCAAAGGTAACACTACTTTATGCTTAGAACATTGATTGGAAAGAGACCCCGTCACTAACTGATATCAAAGATATACCAAGAGAAAGAGCTTATTATGATTCAGAAAATGGCTAGACACTTTTTAATTCAAAGCTTTAGTTATACCAACAAATAAAAACCTTAAATTTTACTCCCGAGATGTGTCATCTTTCCCGCTCTACTTGATCACGGATGAGTGGGACAAAAAATTCACTGACAGCCGGCCTTAAGCGAAAGCTACACAGTTAAATTGGTCAGTTAGTTAAACGAAATACACTTACAGCCAAGTGGCTTCTGCACGAACGATGAAAATTATCTGCAACCTATTGCAGCGGAGATATGTTTAGCGTGGTGCAGATTCGGTCTGACCATCGATCGATTAAGGCTCCTGCCACTCAGTTATTTTCTAAGTCTAATTATCCGAACAGAACGACTACACTCACGATCCAGAACACATAATAAATTACCACAAGCAAAATCTTGAAATTCAGCATGTTTGCGAAGATGCCAATAAGTCTGGATATTAATCGGTACTATCCTAGACGAAAGATTCTAATCGCGATGCTTGATTTGTCCTTTGGATTTGGTCCTGATAGCCTTGTAGCCTTTGCCTTACATTCAGCGTCTACCTCTGCAGCAGTTTTCAAGTCGTTCCAAGTGGCAATGTAGATGATTTACGCTGACTGATATTGCCGTCGCGTGAGAGATGTCGCCGTCGCGCTAATTCCCGCAAATTGCGGTCGCAGGTGCCGCGTAATCATCGGAGTGTCGAGTGAAGCAGATTGAGATGCTACTGTCGTGGTAGCTATTCTTAGAGGAAATTAAAAAACTCGATACGCATATGTCCTCTCTGTGCGGCTAAACACCCAAAAAAACGAAGCGAAAGACTTTGCTATTAGATATGGAAATTATCTAATATCAAAATCTATCGCTTCAATGATAGCCTTACTAGGAATATGACGGCAAGGCTGCAAATTTCTGTTTATTTTTCTAATTTTCCGTTCTTACATTATCCTGTTTTAATTGTTCTAAGTTTATGTTTTTCAACTATTTTCGTAAGTACTTCGAGTAAGTGACCTACTCCATGCCCATGTTTTTTTAGTTCAGCCTAGGTTTAGATTAATAATACAATTTGACCGAAGTTTACTAGCTTATTTATAAAACTAGCTGCGCCCCGCAGCTTCGCTCGCGGTCAAACTTTGCCACTCCCACAAGTTTAGAAAATTAATCTTAAAAAATCCCTCCTTTTTGCATCTATATTTATTATCTATTCGGGATGGATACAAATTCAAAAAATCAAAGACAATAAAAATCTGTCGAGCAGTTCTTGAGTTATAAATAGTGTAAGTAACACTAATATCTGACTTTCTGTTATATATATAGATGTTATATATCCAAATTCTTAAATGTTTCTGCTCTCCTGGTTCTTAGATTTTTTTAAAATATAATCACACCATTTCATGTTCATGGGGAGATAAGTATACTCACTTTTAATAACTATCATTGTCAATTTTGTATCTCCATTTTTTTAAGTTTTTCTGCTCTCCTAGTACATAGAAATACATTTTTTAAATACAATCACACTACTTATTTAATGTTTATGGGGAGGTATTCTCACTTTTAATAACTTTATTTGGCAATGTCATATCTCCAACTTCAGGTGTTTCTACTCTCCTGGTATATAGAAATGTTTTTTTTAAATATAATAATTACACCATTTAAAATTCATGGGGAGGTAAACTCACTTTAAATAACTTTATTTGTCAATGTCATATCTCCAACTTCTTAAGTGTTTCTGCTCTCCTTGTACTTCTCACTTTTAATAACTTTAATTGTCAATGTCATATCTCCAACTTCTTATGTGTTTCTGCTCTCCTTGTACTACTTAGAAATACTTTTTTTTTAAATATAATCACACCATTTAATGTTCATGGGGAGGTATAATCACTTTTAATAACACACTATTTGACTCTTTTGTATCTCCAACTTATTAAGTGTTTCTGCTGTCCTGGTACTTAGAAATACTTTAGTTAAATATAATCACACCATTTAATGTTCATGGGGAGGTATACTCACTTTTAATAACTTTATTTTTTACTGTTACATCTCCAACATCCTAAGTGATTCTGTTCTCCTGGTACTTAGCAGTACTTTTTTAAATATAATCCACCATTTAATGTTCATGGTGAGGTTATACTCACTTTTAATAACTTTATTTGTCAATTTTGTATATCCAACTACTTAAGTGTTATGCTCTCCTGGTACTTAGAAATACATTTTTTGTTTTGTATTTTTTCAAATCTTAAAGAAAACGATACTACTTTTTTCTCCTATTTCGGGATCAAAAGTAGCCTACGTGTTAATCCAAGATATTATAAGCTATCGTGGTACCACATTTCATCCAAATCCGTTCAGCTGTTCGAGCGTGAAGGAGCAACAGTTTGACTTAAGTTTTTCTGCTCTCCTGGTACTTAGAAATACATTTATAAAATATAATTATACTATTTAATGTGCATGGGGAGGTAAACTCACTTTTAATAATTAACCTTATTTGTCAATGTCATATCTCAAACTTCTTAGGCGTTTCTGCTCTCCTGGTTCTTTGAAATACTTAATAAATATAATATCACTATTTAATGTTCATGGGGAGGTATACTCTCTTTTAATAGCTTTATTTGTCAATGTCATATATCCAACTTCAGGTGTTTCTTTTCTCCTGGTACTTAGAAAAACTTTTTTTAATTTAATCACACCATTTAATCTTCATGGGGAGGAATACCTCACTTTAAATAACTTTATATTTCAATATTATGTCTCCAACATCTTAAGTGTTTCTGTTCTCCTGGTACTCAGAAATACTTATTTTAATATAATCACACCATTTAATGTTCATTGGGAGCTAAGTATACTTACTCACTTTTAATAACATTATTTGTCAATTTTATATCTCCAACTTCTTAAGTGCTTATGCTCTCCTGGTACTTGAAATACTTTTTTTCATTATTTTTTTCGTTTTTTTTTCAAGTTTTATAGAAAACGAAATATTTTTCTCCTGTTTCGAGATAAAAAGTAGCCTATGTGTTAATCCAGGATATAAGCTATCCTGGTACCAAATTTTATCTAAATCCGTCCAGCCGAATGGCTGAATGGCTCATATGGCCGAATGAGCGTGAAGGAGCAACAAACACACACACACACACACACACACACACACACACACACACACACACAAACATACAAACTTTCGCATTTATAATATTAGTGTGATAACTAGCTTTCCCGCCCGCGACTTCGTACGCGCGGACTGCTGTTTATCGCGAAAAAAATGCATCCTATTTTCTTCTAGGATATTAAAAACCAATGCAAAAGTTGGTATATCACCAATGCACTTGATCTTTGTTGACAGACTTGTTATTTCGTTTACATGGCAACCACAGACCATTCTGTGATGGCAAACATTCCTTACAGTGATTAATCAAGATTTTCCAGTTTATCCGTGGAAACATACAATTTTCCGGGATAAAAAGTCCTATGATTTATTCCAGGGCTCAAGCTATCTCCATTCGAAAGTTCATCAAAATCCGTCCAGCCGTTATCGCGTGAAAGCTGCCCAAACAAACAAATAAACAGACAACGTTTCACTTTTATATATTGGTTTAGATTAATCCCAGCTTCAAAATTCGCTATGAAGAGAATACCCGTTAATTTCGTAGCGAAGTCAAAACAAGTTATAAAGGTAAGTAAATCTGGACTAAGCTGGTCTAAGCCGATAATATAAAGAGGTTTAGTTGAAATCGTTTCAGTGCCACTGAGTTCTTTTTCCAGTGTTCCATTAGGGCATCTATATGCTAAAGGGTCGTTCGTTCCATTTCGTTACATTTACGTAAAAATTAAAACTTTCTAAAAAAAAATAGACATTCATGGAATTATTCCTGAGAGTGCGAAAATAGATAATATTACCACGCGGGCAAATGAAATGAAATGAAATGGGTTTATTTCCAGAATTGCATCAAATTACTTAATTGTAATACTTGTAGTGGCTCTGTTAGCTGTAGTCCTCGCGCGTACAAACTTTTTTGCAAACAATGTAGCGGTGCACACTAGCGCCATCTAGTTACCTTATTGTGCAACAAACATAAATAATCAAGGTGCTCCATCAATCTAGAGCATCAATTTTTGGTGCTCTAGATTGGTGCTCCATCAATTTTTAGCAGTGGAATCAGCCCTTTACCTAGTAGGTAAAGGGCTGATTCCACTGCTAAAAACCTAAAAGTGAGAAATTTACTGCATTTTGTGGAGCTATTCTGCTCATCACGCCGAAGACCCTTATCAGATCTTCACATTTTTTTTTATGAGACTTACTATAATTACCTTTCAAATGAAAAAAGAACCATCGAAATCGGATTTAAGAAAGCGGAGTTATTCAGTAGCCCCCTTTTTACCCTTTTTGTTACATTTACGTGGGGGAAGTACCACCCCAATCAAAAATACCCCCGACGATAAAAAGAAACAAAAAACTCGTTTAACCTGTATACAAGTTTCGTTTACATTGGTTGAGTAATACGACCTGTAGAGGAGAACAGAGATCCGGACAGACATCCGGAATTGTCTCCTTTTCAACTTGGACTAATGCTTTCGTAAGTCCGCGGACTTACGAAAGCATCCAAGTTAAAACGGAGACGATTCGCTCGCGCTTTGCGTTCGCTCGGTCAATTATTATTTACAATACAAATTAAAGAAAACTAAAAATTCGGCGCAGCCAAGTTGCGGGAACAGCTAATTACACTTTACACTAATGTATACCAAGTTTCGTTTAGATTGGTTGAGTAATACGACCTGTAGAGGAGAACAGAGATCCGGACAGACATCCGGACTTACGAAAGCATTAGCCCAAGCTGAAACGGAGATGATTCGCTCGCGCTTTGCGCTCACTCGGTCAATTATTATTAACAATACAAATCAAAGAAATCTAAAAATTTGGCGCAGCAAAGTTGCGGGAACAGCTAATTACACTTTACACTAATGTTAGAGGCTCTGTGAGCCGTAGACCTCGCGCGTACAAACTTTTTTGCAAACAATCTAGCGGTGCATAGTAGCGCCATCTAGTTACTTTATTGTAAAACTAACCTTAATAACCAACGTGCTCCATTAATCCCTATCTAGTGAGTAAGGGGCTCTTTATTGTAAAACTAACATTAATAACCAAGGTGCTCCATTAATCCCTGTCTAGTGGGTAAGGGGCTGATTCCACTGGAAGAAACCTAATAGTGAGAAATTTACTGCATTTTGAGGAGCTATTCTACTCATCATGCCGAAGATTGTCATCAGAACTTCACCACATTTTTATGAGACCAACTTAAAATTCGAACCATCGAAATCGGATTTAATAAAGTGAAGATATTCAATAGGCCCTGTTTGGTGGAAGTAGACCCCCTATCAAAAATCCCCGACAACTAAAAAAAAATTAAAATTCGTTTAACCTGTATACCAAGTTTCATCTAAATCAGTTGAAAAATGCGACCTGTAGAGGAGAACAGAGATCCAGACGGACAGACATCCGAACATACAAAAGCATTAGCCCGAGCTGAAACGGAGGACGCTTGGCTCGCGCTTCGTGCTCTCTAGGTCAATTATAAATCAGACAATTCTATTATTAAGTGTAGCCACTGTCGTAAACAGGCCAATCAGAGCAAGTTTTAAAATTGAATTGTCTCTTATTGAGCGGAAAACTTCGTATGCGAGATGCAGAACCCCATACATTAGAACTGAAGTCGATAAAAATTGCATAAAATGCATAAAACCGATTAGCGCCATCTATCTTTAGAAATATGTGTTTATATGTTGTTACTCCTTCAAGCTCAAACGGCTGAACGGATTTGGATGAAATTTGATACCAGGATAGCTTATATCTTGGATTAACACATAGGCTACTTTTCATCATCATCATCCATCATCATAATCCACGCGGGTGAAGCAGGAAGGCGGTTTTATCAGCTGTCCCATTTTGCCATAAAAAAAACTATTGAACAAGCACTTCTTTTAAACATTCTTGAAATAAGCCAAATACCGTATAATCACGAAGTATCTCTAGTACATTCATTTTGCCAACGTACCTTACGTTAACATGAAATAAAATCCAGTCACGTCCTTCTAGGAAACTCTTTGTGACTGGGGTCCTAGGTCACACCGCACCGGAGGTCACACCGAGGGATGTGAGCTAACTACCTCTGTTCACGTAACATCTAGGTGACTACAGCGGTTCCATACTCGACGATTAGGGTTAAACGCGCTCGCGCCTGGTATTTTAGCTATGTAGTTGTGGTGCGCCCTGCACCGGCGGTGAAGTAGTTTTAGAACAAACTATGATTAGCCGGACTTGAAATAGTTGTCTACAGTTTAGTTAAGAGTATCAACTACTTCAGTGCAATGGTGCAACTGAAACATCGGCGTTAGTGTGTACTTATTTGGAATTCATCATCATCATCAACAACCTACATTAGTCCACTGCTGTACTGAAAACTGTGGTACCTTGTCGTTTTAGTTTCACTATCCCGATCCATATAATCCTACTAATATTATAAATCACGCCTTAACTACTCAACCGATCTTCATGAAATTTTCACGTTGTCAAAGGTACAGAAAAGGACCTTTCGTCCCGACTTAGAAAACAAACAAATCGATGTATTTTGTATGGGAAATGCCACTTCGATGTAAAAGTGACAAATGTCAAAGTGACAGGTGTCTGCGGGAGAAAACGCGGGGCGCAGCTAGTAATATTATAAAAGCGAAAATAACTCTTTCAGTCTGTCTGCTTGTTGCCTTTTCACTACTAGACGGATGAGTCGAACTTGATGAAATTCAGTGCGAAGATAATTTGAAACCTGGAGGACATACGATACCTTTTATCGCGATAAACTAAAGTACGCGCGGGCGAAGTCGCGGGTAAAAACTAGTAATATTATAATTATAGTCATATTTACAAAGAGAATGTGAGTTTGTTTGTCTACTTATTATTAATCTTCAGGAACATTTAGGAATATGTATTGTTTGTAGTTTATCAAATAAGATAGTGCTGACCTCTGCGTCAGAATTTGTCAGGCTGCCCGATGTCAGAAACAAGGCCCGTCGGCTTTGGCGCGGCCCCCGCATCACGGAACGATGATAAATCAAAATAACACAACACCTATTAAAAGTCAAAGGCCGAGGATTGAACCCTGTGTCGCTGGATTACAAATCCCACATACCCGTGGCCACCACTGCTGTTTTGTTATGGTCACATGTTTGTAACAGTTTTTCCATTCCTAACGAAATATTTTCATCACAGGTATCCGTTTATTGCGAGTTGCCAACGAGTTCCACATGGCTGATTAAAAGTAATAAGGAAGGTTTCATTTTAGAAATTGGATGGGGGAGGGAGGGTGAAGAGGACACTTTGCTAACGACTTTCATCATCATCATCAGCCTTTATTTGTCAACTGCTGGACGTAGGCCATACACGCCACCGAGTTCGGTCTTACAACTTTGGCGGGTTTATATCATGATTGTATATCGATTTAAACCTTCCCATCCAAAGATTGCCTGGAAGAGATTGCTATTTAGCAATAAGGCCGACCACTGTACCTTTTAGTTTTTAAGTTTTTATCTACTGTTCTAACTTGGTGTGCAATAAAGAGTTGTTGTATTGTATTGTAAAAAATTATGGACGATAAAAAAACTTGTAAGAATAAAGACGAAGTATTTTAGTGTAAACAGGCAATATAATATCACTTTTAAAAGTCAAAATTAGCATCTCATGAAAGGAGAACTACATAAAATATTATAAATAGATCAAATTTATAAAATTTAGGGATACTAAGTATACTTTGAGTTTGAGAAGGAAATTTCCCTTTCATGTACCAACAGAGTTAAATCTCACACTGAAAAGGAAATACCCTTCTGACTCTACCGGTGCTTCGGAAATACGCCCGTTAGAGAAGAGAGCACCAAGAAACTCTACGGATAATAACTTCAGATGGTCTTTTCTTGTTGGACGACGGAGCCCTAAAAACAATCGAAATAATCGAATCCCACAGCACCGTTCTGTCTCATAACTTGGGTACAAATTGAAATGTGGCTGCCGCGTTAGCATACTAATGGGTTCCCGCGGCAGCTCACGTTAGTTATAACGACGTTTGCCCGGATCGACGGAGCCTTAATTAATAGCTACGTCCAGAACCCTTCTTTGTCCGGTTGTCACACGCTCTACCGCTTTTGACAGATATAACCTTTGAGTATATATATTATTTGTATACTCAAAGGACATAACTGATTATTTGATAATTGATTGGGTTTTGTTGAACCTCCGATTATACCTATCCTCTCATCTATCTATTTGTACAAAGAGTGCATAAAACAAGACATTTTATTCGAACTGTTTATCCGCCTGAGCCGCAGGCAAGGGCAGATATTGAAGTCGATGATAAAATTAGTTTTATAAGCGAGTAATACACTCTGCTTTTCACTTCGATAGCGAGGAAATGTAATTAATAGTGATATTGTATTTACTTGTTTCCCGCTTCTCCAACGCATGAACTTGTCATACGTTTTACAATATGTTTGACTACATTTTGTCGGCAATATCTGCTGATCAACTTTCTTTCCCGCCACCGTATTTATTAAATTTTTCTCCATGAAACATTTGGAGAAGCTTGGATCGGAGACCTACTATAACTATACTGCCTAATTACAAGTGAATTTTATAATATACTAGCTTTCCCTCCAGCGACTACGTCCGCGCGGACAAGGTAGGTACTGCTTATCGCGAAAAAAAAAGCATACTATGTTCTTCTAGGATATTAAAAACCAATGCAAAAGTAGGTATACCAATGCTTTTGAATTTTTTTGACAGACTTATTATTACGTTTCCATGGCAACCGTTCCTTACAGCGAGTAATCAACATTTTCCAGTTTTCCCGCCAAAACTTACAATTTTCCGGGATAAAAATCCTATGTTTTATTCTAGGGTATAAGCTATCTCCATTCCAAATTTCATCAAAATCCGTCAAGCCGTTATCGTGTGAAAGCTCCCCAAACAAACAAACAAACAAACAAACATACAACGTTTTACTTTTATATATTGGTATGTTTTTTTTGTGATATGTACTCCCCCCATACATGGTTTTTAACTTTTATTTGGTTATTAGTTGTGCCCGCGGCTTTGCCTACGTGGTCATTTCCCTGGGCTATGATTACCTTATGTACTATTCCAGGACCTAAAATACCAATACTCAAAATTCCTTTAGTCGTCAAATAGTTTTTATCGATTGCTCGGCTTCTAATCATTGGATCACATATTTGATTGAGATATTAAGTAGGTACCTAGTTTTTAAGTGAAACCCTAAACTATACAACAGTGAAAGCACATCGCAGTCGCTCCAGTAGTTTTTATGTGATGCGCGAACACACAAACAGACAAACTAATAAACAGACAGTCACGATTTTTATAAACGTTATATTCTTGTTCAGTAGAATATTTCAAGTCCACTAGACCATTTTTTTAAATTATCTTTCTTGTATAGACTTTCCGTTACTTACTGCTTTATTATATTTACTGCTTTATATAGTATAAATAAAGTAAAAAGAAGGCAAATAAATAAAAGTAAACACACAATTTATACTCTAATGAACAAGGGCATAAAAAGCAGGTTTAGTCCGCTTACAGCTAACATAAACAAGATCTTTACAAGCATGAGAAGTGGAAAAAAATATTAGTGTAGGGGACTTAAAATAATGCATGTATTTTTTACACGACTGCCCACAAAAGGGAGTGTTATGTTTTTAGCTTTCATGTATGTTTGTATGTGAGTTTCTTTATTCCATCATAACTTTGAAACGTCTGAACAGATTTAGACTTTTGGGGTATCGTTAGAATCCTTACATTCCCCCGAGTAACGTAGGATACATATAAGAATTTATTATTTTGATGCTTGTTATTTAGGTTACTTCAGAAGCTCAGGCAAAACTCTAAAATTCTAGAGTTATTTATAGTAATTCGTGAACAGGCAGCGCCTTCACTTTTTTAAATGTCTTTGTAGAAATTGATTTAATTCATTACGGTTTCCTCCCGGACTCATTTCAATAAAGCAATCGGTTTTGATCGAGCTCCGGACTTCGAGTTAAATTAATTGATCGCTGACCCAAAAACTTCCCCTTTACTATTGTCTTTTAATTTATTTTCGGCTGTCCTATTTCTAATTAATTATTTTAGGTTATGTCTTTAGTCATACTAAAAATAATTTATTATTATAATTATAATATTATTATGTATATGGCCAGAAGGCCTCTCGTCAGGTGAAACTTGATCCATTTCGTCAAAATAAGAGCACAGTTAGTCTTCTCGATGTTTAATTAAGCAATTACAATCAATTAAATTACAAAATGATTACTCTGCAATTGGATGAAAACGGATATAGAAATGCGGTGGTCGCGACCCGTGTTTCTCCAACCTCCATTGTGCTCTAAGTGAGCCACGCATTAGTTATATGTAGCTAGAAGTGAGCCATGACCAAAGACAGTCCTTGAAAGCTTGCTAGCATGACAGTTCCTTTGACAAGTTGAAAGAAACGAATGTGTCACCGTCTTATCATTTCACGAAATTGATTCTAATATTGAGCTTCATCAGATGGGATGTACTCAATTGCTGCCGAAGACTTTCGACCCCGATTTTGCTTTATTGCCTTTTCTATTCGGCGAGTATTTGGAAGTCACGTCGCACCAAAGGTACTAAAGGTACACTAGTAAATAGCATTTTATTGAGCTTCCTTTTTTCTGACGGTGTAGCTTGCTGTTGCTGCCGTCGCTCGTCGATAAGCCGAAGAGCCTCATCCGACATTTTAGACTTCGTGCTCGTACGCTGCTGCTGACAATATCTAGTGCCTTCCTCCCTAAGGATTCCCACAACGAACGTTCCTCTTCCACGTTATTTGTGGTTTCCAAGGCAGCCAATCGATTTTGCTAGTGGTCGATATTCAAGGAGCCTCGGACAAGTCGGCGATCACTACCGGTTTTGAACCTTGCGATCACTGAGACATCCCTGTGGTTTTATTTAATTTATTTTTTCTCACTGTCTAGGCAATCGTTTGACCACGATCTCACCTGATAGAAAGCGATGATGTGGTCAAAGGTGTAGCACGCTTGCCTAGTAGATACCTATTCACTCTTGACTTGAGCACACCTGGGTTAGATATATTTTACCGGAAACACTGACGAGGGTAGGGCATTCCACTCCTTAGAAGTTCTTATAATAAATGCAGAAGCGTAACGCTTCGTTCTTGTGCGAGGTATTTCAATCATAAAAGCATGGTGCTTTGCCGTTCGTCTAGTCACACTGGATGTCTGAACACACTGGGTATTTCTACAACATTATCAATAAGGACCTTATTGACGAGGAACCCGACGCCACCCTGAGACTGCTGATCGCCCTCTCGGAAGTAGAACAGGTGGCCCGATTTCAGGGTCATTGTGTCCTCCCTCTCTCTTCGAACTTCACTTAACCCTAGAATATCCCACCTGATCTTTGTGAGCTCCGCCTCGAGTTGCGCCATGAGAATTCCCATTCCTTCCCATTTCATAACCTCATTTTTCTTTTGAATTTTCTCAAAGTCTATGGGTTTCCGCCACCCCCCCCTTACAGGGGAAGGGTCATCTCACCTCCCCCTCCCACCCCCTCCTCACCCCAAAGTACATATGTACATATACCGATTCTAAAGTCCTTCCATTATTTGTATTAAGTAGTGCAAGAAAATATTATGTTTTTGCCCTCTGTGAGCAGAATTTTGCCAAGTCCAACCAGTCATTATTTTTGGCTGCACATATTGGTAGCAGTGAATCATATAATTTTTGAGGATGTGTGATTTCATTTGCTTGTAGTATTGGACCATTGTAAATTGTAATTTTGCAGCAGTGAGGTCACGTGGTCGGGTGCGTATATGTACACAGACTTTTGAGATAAGGTTCAAAATTCTTTAACTGGTTAAAGGACTGTATTTTTTTAAGCATAGTAGCTTATAGTTTATAATCACACTAATATCACACTATCACACTAATATCACACTATCACACTAATATCACACTATCACACTAATATCACACTATCACACTAATATCACACTATCACACTAATATCACACTATCACACTAATATTATAAATCAGAGAAATGTAGCCACTGTCGTAAACAGGCCAATCAGAGCGTAGAGTTTTAAAAATGAATACTGTTTTATCGAGCGGAAAACTTCATATGCGCGATGCAGAACTCTATACATTAGAACTGACAGTACATACTAAACGTCATAAAGTGCATAAAACCGATAAGCGCCATCTATTTTTAGAAGTATGTATGTATGTTTGTTACTCCTTCACGCTCAAACGGCTGAACGGATTTGGATGAAATTTGTTACCAGGATAGCTTATATTCTGGATTAACACAAGGGCTACTTTTCATCATCATAACCTAAACGGGTGAAACCGCCGGGCGCAGCTAGTAGTTTATAATAGGCATAACAAGCCCCGGCATCGCACAGATGTAATTTAGAAAAAAAAAGAGAAAATGTGAAGATCTCGCCCACTCGACCATCACTCCTATCACAACGTTCAGGTCCGTATTCTCCTATTATATATTTAAACCTTCCGTGAAAATCTCACTGATGGTGAAAACTGCATCAAAATCCGTTGCGTGGTTTAGGAGGAGCCAAACAGACAGAGATACAGATGGACAAACGCGCAAAGAGACTTCAATATATACCATGTATTTATTGATTATGGCGGATATGGTAACAACAAATAAAACAAACTAAAAGTAATAAAATAAGTGGGCGATAAGACGTGCGAGTACGACTTGCACTTGTCCGGTCTTTTTCATGGCAAGAAGCGAAGTACGCGCGTATCTACGACGGCTGTATGATGGCTGGCTGGCCAACCAAACACACACATACACAAACTCCCTACGAAACGGATAACGCATAACACTCGTCGTTTTTCAAGTCAGAGTTTAAAAATGATATATTATACCAATCTACTCTATATTCAGACTTTATGTCTAGGATGTATAATTATTGTATTTAAATCTGATTACATATATAAATATTGTTGTACGTTGTTTTTTATATAGGCGCTGTTCAATTTGGCATTTACCTATTTTTATTACTTATATAGATTCCCCCTTCTAAGCTGCTATTATAATAATGTTCGAAAATATTCTCCAAATTGAATTCCAGGGAAGCCATTAAAATGAAGGACTATTAACTTCACAAATTAAGTTTTTTTACATCTCATAAAATCATCAGATATCGACTAGCGGGCCGGCTTTGGGCTACAAGAGGGGTGAGCATAAAATTCTAATCAATATTAATTTTTAGGTCAACAGAAAAGTTTTTTAATTTTGCTAATCGAGAAATTTTAATGAGTTTCGTGAAAGCGGGAAAATTTGATTGGTAAAAGTATATCCCGCTTACTTATAAAAAGTTAAGCAAAGGTTATGCAATGATTAGTAATACTGCGCAGTACAATATTGTACTGCGCAGTATTACTAATCATTACTTAATCATTGCGTAAGTTTTTATAAGTAAGGGAGTATGTGTTTTTTTATAGAAACCTCACCAATGTATTGTTCAGTCACTCGTAAGTTCCAAGTAAGTACTAATTTTTCAAGTTTTATATATTTTTTTGTCTCTTGGTTTTAATATAATGTCTATGATATATTTTTTTAGGGATTTCATGTTTTCGTGTGATTTATGATTGACTGGTAATTTTTGATGGGATATATAGCACTATGTATGTACATATTCCATCAATATTGTACCATGTTTTGTGCAAATAAATTATTTTCATTTCCGTCGTCATTTAAATGCAGCGGTTTTTTCCGCGTTTATTAATTAACTATGCTTTGTCGCGACAAAAAGTATCACATATCCTTCCCCAGGGAACAATCTATATCCATACCAAATTTCATCAAGATCGGTTCAGCAGTCTAGTCGTGAATAGGTAAAAAACAGACAGTAATATAAACTGTAATCAGCGCAAGCGAAATCAAGGGCAAAAAGTCTTCTATTTCTTTTAATAGGCATCTGTCATCTGTCTACCTGTGATAACGAGCACGGCCATATGCCCGAAATTTAAGGACAAAAAACGCGATAAAACCATTATAAAGAGTTTCATTAACGAATAAAAATGTTCAACAAAGTAACACAACTTATCCAAGTTGCTCTAAGGATAAGCAAGCTAAAGTGGCAGTGGGCTGGTCACATTTCCCGGAGAACCGATAACCTTTGGGGTAGACTAGTTCTCGAGAGGAGACGTTTAGGCAAACGTAGTGTAGGACGCCCTGTTGCCAGGTAGAGTGACGTCCTGCGAAAAGCGACTGGTAGAAAATGGATGAGGAGAGCTGAAGACCAGGCTCAGTGGCGTGCATTAGAAGTGGCCTACTAGACTGATGATGATAATGATGATGATCTAAGTTGCTTAGAGAGCCACATAACATTTATAGTCTCTATATATGTACTGTGGTAGAGCCGCACTTTTGACGCAGTACTGAGCGCATACATGCGCGTGCGCGCGTGGCAAGCAACTGGCTATTAGCTGCATGTTAAACATCAAAATCTTATATCTATACTTATAATAAAGCAGAACGAAAACGTCTGTACCAAGAAGATAATTTTAGAATCAAAGGTCTATGGTACCTAGACTGATGATGATAATGATGATGATCTAAGTTGCTTAGAGAGCCACATAACATTTATAGTCTCTATATATGTACTGTGGTAGAGCCGCACTTTTGACGCAGTACTGAGCGCATACATGCGCGTGCGCGCGTGGCAAGCAACTGGCTATTAGCTGCATGTTAAACATCAAAATCTTATATCTATACTTATAATAAAGCAGAACGAAAACGTCTGTACCAAGAAGATAATTTTAGAATCAAAGGTCTATGGTACTTAAATTAAGCAACTGAACAAGAATATAATATTTCTAAAATTCAAATTAATGTCTGTATGTTTGTTCGCGCATCACGTAAAAAACTACTAGACCGATTACGATTCGGTTTTCACTGTTGGATAGCTTAGGGGTTGACTTAAAAACTCGATAAAAACTTTTTGACCGCTGAAGGAATTATGATCAAGTGTTGGTACATTGGTGTTTTAGGTCTTGGAATAGTAGGTACATAGAGTACTTTTAACCTAGAGTAATTACCAGGCGTGCGAAGCCGCGGGCACAGCTAGTGCTAGTACTAATAATAAAGTAATAGGAACGAAGTAGTCTGTACAAAGAAGATAACAAAAAAATGGTCTAGGTTACTTAAAATAAGCTAATGAACTTCTTTTTTTTTTTTAATCCTCTTTCTGTTTGTTTGTCTGTATGTTTGTTCGCACATCACGTAAAAACTACAGGGCCGATTATGATGCGGTTTTCACTGTTTGGTAGCTTAGCGTTTGACTTAAAAACTGGGGTAAAAACCTTGGTATCTCAATCAGACGACTAGAAGCCGAGCAATCGATAAAAACATTTTGACGGCTGAAGGAATTTCGATCAAATGTTGGTATATTGGTAGTTTAGGTCCTTGAATAGCACTAGAGAAGTTTTAATTTAGATAAATGAAAACGCGTGCGAAGCCGCGGGAATCAGCTAGTATCTTATAAATTTTAATTATTCTTAAATAATATATGAGTATCATCCTCTAATAGCTTCTACGAATCAAACAAGGCCCGTAACCTTCGCCTATTACCTCAAACGTCTCAAAGGGATGCGGCCCGATACATCCATCAATTAATTAATTAAATTAATGAGACGCACGTCTCCTGCCTCCATGCTGGCATCCGAAGATGGATTCCCGACGGCGACGTGAGGCCTCCAATATCATCTATCTATACTGATCTGAGGACGGTTATTAAATTATATTTATATTAATACTAGCTGCGCCCAGCGGTTTTACCCGCGCGGATGTTTATGATTGTCAAAAGTATTCTGTGTCGAGGGTAGAAGCAATCTCCATACCAAATTTAATCAAAATCCGTTGAGTCGTTTCAGCGTGAAGAAGTAAGAACATACAATGATACACACACACACACGCAAACACACAACACTCGCATTCACAGACACAAATACACGATAACTCCTGGTACATTTAAATAAAAATAGAACTAATTTTTTATAACTCCTGTTGTGTACATTTCAATACAAATTCAAACGTTCCTTACGAATACAACCAAAAAATTATACAAATCAGTCGAGACATTCTTGAGTTTTTGCGAGACTAAAGCACGACAATTGATTTTTATATAAATAAAGATTAACGCTTGGTATATGTACTCGTACTTACTTGCCTCGCAATTATAGCTACGCTAGGTACGTCAATATAATCAAAAATTTTAATATCGGACCTTCTCGGGTCCAGATGATTTTATAATTTTAGAATATGCTCGGAATTCTAGAAATTGCTCTGATCTAAGAATGCAAGTCAACGAATATTTAACTTGACCCTCTCATTTTAAGAAAGTTACAAACAATAGAAGAAGCTAAAATGAAGAAATGTAACATAATTACAGTGACAAAGTAATACTATAACGGGTAACCGATATTAGCTGTTGTTCCTAGCTCGGGCACAGTACGTAAGACCTAGTGACGCGCGCGGGGTCATTGTCGGCCGCAGTACGTGACGTGCCTGTCAAGCTCCAACATCCTCAGCGACGGCCTTAATACACGCCTTTTATGATAACACAAAGCACAATAAAGATATCACCCATAGTATAAATTGGACGACTATCATTAGACCAGCATCAGTCAACAATCTCAATATGAAGTTCATAGTCCTGTGCTGTGTGGTCATCTGCGCCGTGTCCGCTGAGCTGCCTCGCTTCAGACCAGCGAGGTTCAGGCCTGCGCCTTCAAGGTTTCAGCGGATAGAACTGGTCCCGACTACAACTGAAGCGGCAACCGAAGCGACCGAATCTGGACCCTACCCTCCTTCAGGATGGAAACCCGCTGGAGAACCGTTCAACCTGCCCAACGAACAAGCACCTACTGACACCTATGGACCTCCTGAAGAAAGCGGCCCCTATCCTCCATCAGGATGGAAGCCAAACCAGCCTTTCGAGCTTCCTCAACCCGATAACAGCTATGGAGCGCCTGACAACACCTATGGAGCTCCTGACGCGGTATCTACTACTGAAGCTCCGACAACAACGGACAATCCTCAGGCTGAAAGACTGGAAGGTCCAGTGGAAGTCCAGAAAGCTATTGGGACGTACTACGTATTGCTCCCGAACGGAGAGCTGCAGAAAGTGGACTTTGCTACGGAGAATGACATCCAGAACATGAGATACACGGCGAGGCTTCAGTTGAGAGAACGCGCTCCTCTTCTCCTCTTCAGACCTTGATGTGCCTGTATCTAAATGGATTATGTTAAACGTACGTCAATTTCTAAGTCAATGTAATATCTCTCAATAAATAGTATGATTTTACCAAACTTTTTGTTCAGTTTCTTACTCAGTTCATTATTTTGACTTGAAATCCAAATCCATACATTGCATTTCTTATATAGAAACAAGCACAAATTAAACAATTATTTAACCCCCGTCCCCTCTTTCCCCTCCCCCCCATTTTAGCTAAGTACCATTTCGATCACATGAGCTTTCAAAAATAAAAAACCGCATCTAAATAGCCCCATTCGTTTGGGAGCTACGATCCTCACCTCCTTCCCCCCATTATAGCTAAGAACCATATCGGTCACATCAGCTTCAAAAAAAAAAAACGGTAACAAAATCGGTCCATTCGATTGGGATCTACGATGCCTCAGACAGACACAATGATACATACACACGCTAAACATATAACAACCCTCTCTTTTAGAGTTTGGGGTTAAAAATATCTGATTGCGATGAAATCTGAGGTCGCGGTGATTTAAAAGCTACTAGGCGGGCTTTGTGACCAAATTCATTTCCACCTTCTATATCTCCACCGTAAAATCTTTGGATCAATATTAGGCAAACAAGCGAGAAAACAGTGAATTACTTCTAGTCTAGTACACTTTTAAACTACAATGAGATTTAATCAAACAATGTAATTCATTAACAGTTTCCACGATGTTTAGCTGTTCTTAATTCGCTTGAAGGACTGTAATTCTTCGTATTGTGTACTAATTTGGCTTAGTTACTTCAGTTTGTTTGTTTGTAGGAACAATGTTGATGCCGCAATATTTGCCCGAAACTTCATTAGTGCCGACTTGTTAACTTCAGGAACAATTAAGTTTGGTTATTTAGCCTTAAATACTGCTTAATTGTATCAAAAATAAATAGTATATTTAGCGTTCTAAACTTGTATTCGACATATACTATTCAAAGCACTATCGTTATCCGCGTACCAATATTAGGTACATCTGCGTATAAGCACATTCAATTATCCCCAATTTATCTGCATTTCATTAAAGGGGTCACTGACAAGATTGGTCATCACCTGCGGCGGAGGTATGGTATAAGAACGTATTATCTTTCTGAATCTATCCACTGTCCGGTCGCTTACGTACAGTTGTACTGGCCCAGCGGCAACACTGACGCCAATGGTAGCCATTCTCTTCCAGTACTCCTCTGACATGCTCCAGTTCAGCGCTGACATGCTGCACATATTTGCAAAGCCCTGTTAATCAGCGTCCTCGGTACAGAAGCCAGATGTGACGGATGATGGTGAGAATCTGCCTGCAGGTACTTATCCGTGTGTGTCGACTTCCGATAAACGGTATGAGCCAACGTGCGATTTCGCTTTCTTGTATTTCCGATCTTCTATTTCGTGAGTTTTTGGCCGTTTTATTTACATTTAATATGAATTTTACTCGCGTTAGTTTTCTAAATCGCATGTATGTGGATGTTCCACCATAGCGTCGCCCCTATCCTGTTGGGCCGACTTTTACAACCGAGGTATCAATCGATTCATCTTCATTGATAGAGTGTCATAGGCTACGGCAAAGCAAAGGAAAGATAATGTGTTCAAACTAAAAACTTGGTCAGAATTTAACAAGCGAGGAATCAATCGATTCCTCTTCATTGCAAGAGTGTCATAGGCTATATTTACCCGATCATAGTCAGATTTTAGTTTTTGAACGTATGTCTTATAATATGGCGAATTTAAACTTACTGTAGTGGGAATTTATTACGGTTGATTCATAGATTACTCCATTTAATATTAACATTACAGCCCACAGTTCTAGTGTGTTGAAGCCTCACCAGATGAAATATAGTATCTAGTACCTGAAACTAAGACATCGTTAGACATTTTCAAGTTAAAGAAAAAAATATTTACCAAACACTTAATTTTTTTTAAAGTTTTTAATCCCCGACGTCTTAAAAAACCCCAAACCGAATCAGTTCAAATACGATCACTACAGCCTGCATTAGCACAGAATGAATAATAGTACTACGTATTATTCCACTGCTGGACATAGGCCTCCCCTAATTCGCGCAACTGAGCCCGATCTTCGGCTCTTGTAATTATTTTGCTGCCAGTTACTTTCCGTAAGCCATCGCTCCATCTGGCCGGAGAAGTCATATGCGTAGCCACTCAAAAACTCGCCTACAGTAGTCGCAGCGGAAGTATGTGTCTCGGAAGTTGTCTGCTAGTCGCTGCTCAAACTGCTATTTTTCAGGTGCAATCTCAACGTTGAAGGTGAAGACAGCATTGTATAACTGACTCACTCACTCGCTTACTTTTGTCGCATATTCTATCTCGCTCTTACTTTATGCTGTTTTATCCCCACAACATTACCAGCGTAAATGTTGAGAGACCTCCGGACCAGAGGACCAGAGCCTGGACTAATATATGTACTGTGACCGTACTGTGACAGAGCCTAACTTCACAAACATATAGATTGGCTGCGACTATTGTACATAGGTTATCGGTTCGTTGACATTGTTACCATAGTGACCAGCCCATTGCGATTTTGAAGAATTATCGTCGGACATACACTAAATATTTTAAAACTTAGGTACTTTCAGAACAGAGGATCAGATTGCTTCCACTCTCCACATAACCCCGCGTCTAATAATCCCAGATAGCGTTCATTAGTAGCAGCGGCGTATGACCACTCACAGCATAATAAAATTAATTCAGAAAGATAACTCGATAGCTTTTGCAAATGGACGCTCCACTCTATTTGTATGGAATTGTTTTTTTATACATATACAGAGTGATAATCAAGTTACCTGATGGAAATTGCCCCCTTCACCTGAGATGATGATGATGATTATATAAAGATGAGTAATATCATGCTATCTTCATCTGATCTATCTTACTTGTCAGAAAATCGTATGTCTGGATAGCTCGGCTTACAAACGCTCGGCTACTAATCTGAAATTCCTGAGTTCTATTCCCGACTAAAGTGTTTATATTTTGCACTAGTAACATTTTATGTGATGGCTTCTAGCTTGATAACACCACGTAGGCTAATTGGTCAAATCAAATAGCGCGCACTTCCCTGGCTTCCTTTTACACTTCCGGTTACACATTGATTACGATTTTCATGAAATCACTCCTACAGATTGCAGGAAAGCGAGCGGAAGCAAAGTTTTTTAAAACGTTTTAATAAAATAGCTGTTTTACGGTTAGTCCACTGTTAGAGGTACTTTGGCCACACTCCACAGCGGTACGGGTACGGCGGGATCTTCGCGATAATTATGTCATTTATAATGAAGCACACTTTAATTGCTGCCACCTATTCAGAGGTTTCCGTTGAAAAATAGACTCTCATTACGAATACCAGAATTTTTTTTTAAACTGCGGCATATGAAGGCATGTTGGTCGTTTCGGAGAAGTGTTACAAAAAATATCGCTCATTTTATAGAACAGTGGAGGTTTGAAGTTGGCAAGGTGGCTGAATATTATCTTACTTATAATAAAGCAGTGTAGTAAAAAGTCTGAACAATGAAGATAGTTAAAAAAAAATAGGTGTGTCCGCGGCTATACCCGCGTGTTCATTTTTCTGGGTTGTAAGGATCCTGTGATATTCCACAATCATAAATACCAAAACTATCAAACTTCGTTCAGACGTCAAATGTTTTTGTAGCGTTTGCGTTACATTAGTTTTCAAGCCAAACCCTAAGCTACCCAACAGTTAAAACCGCATTGCAATCGGTCGAGTAGTTTTTACGTGATGCGCGTACAAACATACAGACAAACAGACTAACATACAACATGATTTAAAAAAATGCTATATCCTTGTTCAGTAGTTTATTTTTAGTACCATTTTTTTTAAATATTTTCGTTGGACAGTTTTTTTTGTACTTACTGCTTTATTATCTACTATCTTGTTACGCGTGCGCATGCACTGTATGCGCGTGGTCGTGCTTGGTAGCTTTATTATAAGTATAGATATAGATTAAACCGACTGCTAATCGTATAAAACTGGAAAGAAAGAAATTATTTTTGTGGTCTGTGCAACGCCCAAACTGACAAAAGTAAGTAGCACCACTTACCTGGCAAAGACTAAAAAAAACCAAATTATTTATTTCGTATAAGTTTTATACGATTTGAAGTCGTTTTTTTTTTTTTTACCTATTTTCAACAATACTAATTACATACACATCAACTTGAGAACTTTCCTTTTTTGAAGTCGGTTATAAAATAAGAATAGACATTTCTAAATTATTCCTTTCTTATATTTTATTAGATTCGTTAGTAAAACCCAATGATTCAATTCAAACACTCCACTTTTCTGGAAGAAATTCAACTTATGTACACCTTGTTAGACAGGAAATCCAAGTGTTCTCAACAATAATTAAGGTCTGACAGGTTTGTCTAACGAGGGTCGAAGATTGAACCTCTCCAAGCTCATAGCCCTTAGTTTATTGATTGATGTAATCATTATAATTTTAGACGCGAGTAATTTGAACGCTTTTTGCTCGTGGTCTTCCTCTATTATTCATTTCTTGCAGACGATCTGAAAAATAGATCGAAATACGGGTTGGTGGATGAACCTTGAATTTGATAAACCGATTACAACTAGTAGCTCTGTGAGCTGTAGACCTCGCCCGTACAAGCTTTTTTGCAAACAATATAGAGGTGCACAGTAGCGCCATCTAGTTACCTTATTGTACTACTAACATTAATAACCAAGGTGCTCCATCTATCCCTACCTAGTGGGTAAAGGGCTGACTCCACTGATAGAAACCTAAAAGTGAGAAATTAACTGCATTTTAAGGAGCTATTCTGCTCATCACGCCGAAGATCCTCATCAGATCTTCATAAAAAAAATATGAGAGCATTTTAAAATTATAACCTTTAAAAAAATAACTATTGAAATAGGATCTAATAAGGCGGTGTTATTCAGTTTCCCCCTTTTTGCCCTTTTTTGGAGGAAGTACCTCCCTAATCAAAAATGTCCGACGACACAAAAAAAAACAAGTTTCGTCTAGATCGGTTGAGAAATGCGACCTGTAGAGGAGAACAGAGATCCAGACGGAAAGGCGGACAGCCGACAGCTGGACATACGAAATAATTTTTGCCCAATGCTGAAACGGAGACACTTTGCTTGCGCTTCGCGCTCGCTCGGTCAATAATTTAATGCGTACAAAAAAACAGTGTTTGTGCTGTTAACCGTTGAAAAGTTCCTTATCTTCAGGTCATGATTACTATAAAAATGCATTGTCATCGGAACTGAACCAACATGTAAAAACTCCGTATGATAAGAGGAAGTGGTTCTAATTCAGTTGACCTAAATAACCATACATACAAACATTGCAAAATAAACAAAAGCTTTTTAAAAAAACTTACGGTAAACATCCAAGCCATTGAAGTAGCTGTCCTTCACCACCCAGAAGTTGAGGATCCACTGCACGATTCCGCGGAGGCTGCAGTAGGCCAGGGTGACGGCAATCCAGGAGGTATCTTCAGCATCAGTGGACTGGGCTGTTGTGATGTTGATGCGGTGCAAATTTTCCTCGTTGGAGTTTATGTACTTGAGGATGGCAGCTGGGGGAAAGGAACCATTTTTTTTACTTTAACCCGCGTACGGCGAAGCAAGGGAACGGTAATGAACTTAACAATCTATGTATGCATGTATTATATAATTATGTGGATGTTCCACCATAGCGTCGCCCCTATTGGTCCGATTTTTACAAGTGAGGTATCAATTGATTCGTCTTCGGGTAATAGTGTCATAGTTTTTTTTTTACCCGACTATTGCGAAGCAAAGTAAGGGTTATCTGTTCAAACTGAAAGCTTGGTCCGATTTTGCATTGTCTTAGGTCTTTTTACCCGACGCGACCGTAGTCCCGGTTTCACTTTCTTAGAGGCTTTTAACAGCTTTTTGGGATAGATTAGTTTTTACTGGATTCTTGTCATCGACGTCATCTTGTAGACATCGACGGACAATTTATTTCTTGTTATTAGTTTAGTTCATGTTTGAGACATAGTAGACATCGACGGACAAGAATCCAGTAAAAACTAATCTATCCCAAAAAGCTGTTAAAAGCCTCAAAGAAAGTAGACAAATTAACAATTTTCCATCCAGTGACGCAAATATTTTAAACTGCGAAATTATAATAATAATTCTGTTGCCATTCCTCCAAGTGATTAATTTTTTTGTCAAGCCGGCGATGGTTTAGCAAAATATCTTAAATACGTTTTATCTACACTCATATCATAAAAAACGGATTATGAACTCAAAAATGGTGGCATACTTTACGCACGACACATCTCTAATATGGAAAAAACTTAATAATATAATAAAACTTTTTTTTTCATAAAAGCACCGGTTTGGCTCCGTACAACGAGGGTTTTTTTTTATTTTTATTTTTTTATTTATTTGTTCACAGCTTGGAGTATACACATTTCTTAGTCTAAAGTCTTGCGTAATATTAAAAAAGCACGGTGTAACGCCTAATATAGTGAACACAACATGCAGTTTGCGGACAATGTTAAATTCGAAGAATATTACATTTCGAATTAAAAATATACATATATATAATAATAATCAAAATAATAGTTGTAACTAAAAATCACCCAAAGAAATAAAAACGCTACTCCTTGCCGAGGCCAAAGAACCAGAAAATATGTCATATTTAGACCTGATTCCATTATAATATGAAAACATTCTGTACAACGGAGAATGTCGACCAATATTTGTTCTGTATTTAGGCAACTTGAAACACCTTCTATTTAACAACAAGCTTCCTGATCGGGGAACTTCTAACTTGACATGCATAAGAATTTCTGGACAATCGATTAAGCCATGAAGAAGTTTATCTAGGAATATAATATCTGATGCTTTACGGCGAATATTAAGGGACTTCATTTTATAAAAAGTTAATCTCTGCTCATGAGAGGGTATTTTTTTGCCATTTATTATCTATGGCAGCGCGTTTAAACCATATGCGCGTGTTGATCAAAAGTTTTATCCTGATTAAAAATGTCCGACAGCAGTGTAAACGAGGAGAATTTGACTCTATCTGACATCACGGAAACAACAACGAACATGACGAACGAGCTTTTACCAGCAAACTCAAGAAAAAACAACTTTTTTTTGTCATTAAAAGTAAGTTCATTTTGCACGAGTGTAGATAAAGTATTGTATGAAACGGCACATAACTATGTATTAAAACAACTTGAGTGATACTTTTAAAAAACTCTCCTATCACTAGTTTTTAATAAGCCTCGTTATGCAACCTTTTCATAAACTACTATTATTTTTTGACTGAGCACTGCCCTCACACCGCGCCATTTTTGTTACTTTTAGCATTTTTATAACTGAAGTAACTTCATAAGAAATACGTCATAAAAAAATCAAAATCTTTGGCAGCAACGATTGTGGTGTTATGTTTGACCATAGACAACTGCATTATTACTCACGTACCTACATGACAGACTTGTTATTTCGTTTCCAAGGCAACATGCCATTCCGTTCTGTATGTTTGATACCTTGGCTGCAATATTCATCATTGCAATTTTCGCAGAGATCTCTCATTTTTTGAAAAATAAATTACTGCTCATGTTACTTGCTGATAATGTAGCTTCCTAGAGGTGAAACAATTTTATAAATAGGTTCAGTATTTTTTGAGTTTATCCATTATAAACAAAGATACCAACAAAAAAAAACCTTTTTATAATATTAGCGTAGTGTAGATAATTTTGGACACGGGTTACATAAGGTACCACTATTAAATTAACAGTCCATACAAACACACAAACAGTTCGTCAATATTCCACAACGAACAGCAATTAATCTTCATCAGCCAACCCCACTAAGCCGCTCATCCTGTATACAGTGCAGAGGTTGCCCGCAACTGCCTGTACTTGTATAGGTACAGATCTATTTGTTTAATTCAAATCAAACATATCGGGTAACAGAGACCAGTAAATGCATAGAGAGCTATATTCGGCTTTCTACGTTCATGTGGTACGGTCACAGGGTACGGTAGGTATAATTATGTAGGTGGGTACAGTATAATATTTAATTTCTACAAAACTGTGCCGCCATATTGAAAGTGAAGCACCCAAATATGCCGATCCGCTCTTACGTACAAGCCTCACGCACACACTAAAACCAAGTAATACCGATCGACTGTATTTATTTGTGTAATATGGATGTTCTACCATAGCGTCGCCCCTATTGGTCCAAATTTGACAAGCGATGTATCAATCAATTTGTCTTCATATAAAGAGTGTCTTATGCAATTGTTTAGCCGACCGTAATCGGGCTTTAGTTTTTTTAATTATTTAAACCTTCTTGACAACAGTAAAGTCTATGTATATTGTAATTTTGTAACAAGTCTGCTGGATCAAGTGTTACCTATACAAACAATGCCCACTTGGCCTAAAGCGATTTAGATTCTGGTAGCCGAAGGATTTACTAGGGCGCCTAAGAATCTTACGATACCGGGTTCGGTCCTTGGCTCTGCACTAATTACTTTTTATTTTATGAGCGGATTTCAAACTGTGCTCGGAGAGCAGACGCGTTACTATCACCACAAGGCATAAGTTCAAAAAGTAAAACCCGACCACGGTCGGGTAAAAAATAGTCTATGAAACTCTTGCGATGAAGGTGAATCGATTGATACCTCGCTTACCAAATTTGACCAAGTTTTTAGTTTGAACTCATAACCCTTCCTATGCTTCGCCGCAGTCAGGTAAAAAAATAGCCTGTGACACTCTAAATGAAGATTAATCGATTGATACCTTCGATTGGACCTTGTATTTAGTTTGAATATATAACTCTTTCTTTGTTTCGCAGTAGTCGGGTAAAATTAAATTAGTCGTTACACATTAGTTGCACATAGAGCATCGTAATTTGAGCTGCATGTTCCTATTCATCATTTTGATAGAACTGTTGAAATCGGAATTATCCAACCGGTTCACCGAACATCCAATCAAAAGCCGGGTCAGTTTTACCCGTAGCGTTAGCAGCAACGAAAAAGGTTACGGCTGATAGCGAGCATTTCTGTATTGGAGTTATTCCGCTGTCGTGGCAGTATCGTTAAATTGATCATTTCCACATCATGAAAAATGGTTGGCCACATCATGTTTTTTTTTTATATGATGAAATTATTAGGTAACTAGCTGTACCCGTGGCTACGCACGCGTGGTCTTTTCTTTAGGTTCAAAGTACCATAATGTGCTATTCCAGTACAAATAAACCAACATTTGATCAAAATTTCTTCAGCCGTCAAATTGATCGGCTTCTAACTCACCGGATTGAGATACCAATTACATTAGTTATTAAATCAAACCCTAAGCTATCTAACAATGAAAACCACATTGCGATCGGTTCAGTAGTTTAACGTGATGCGTAAAACAAACAAATTTTAATATACAAACATACAGACAAACAGACAGAAAAACACGATTATAAAAATATGTTATAACAGCATTTTTTTATTTAACTTCTTTGTACAACCTTTTTCGTACCTATTGCTTTATTATAAGTATAGATAGATACATGACTGTGTCAATTTGCATCAAAATTTCCGTCCAGTAGTTTCAGCGTGATACGTGTTCTTTTTAATAACTTTCAACCCCTACCTTGCGGAAACCCTTTAATTTTTCGTGATGATAAGTATCCAATGTCCTACCTCGTAATATGAACTCAAATCATACCAAGTTTCATGTGAATTCTTTCAATAGTTTCGGTGCGATGTGCGGTCAAGATACGGACAAACATAAATACAGCCAAAAATAAAAAAAACATATAGCTTAGGCTTCATTATCCAAAAAAATATTTTCACAATATCTTTAATGTACAGAATTTGGACCCATATCCCGCAGGAACCCTTTTTATAGTTCAGGATAAAAAGTATCCATAATTTTCACCCATATTATAAACTATGTCTGTGCCAAGTTGCATCAACATCCGTTTACATGTTTTCGCATGCTACGTGTTCTTTTAAATAATTTTCCACCCCTATCCTACAGGAACGCTTTAATTTTTCGGGATGAAACGTATCCTCAATTTTAACCCATCATATAACTTAGGACGGTGCCAAGTTGCATCAAATCCCGTCCATTAGTTTCAGCGTGGTACGTGTTCTTTTAAATACGTTACAACCCATATCCTGCGAGAACGCATTATTTTTTAGGGATGTAAAGTATCCTATGTCCTACCTTATAGCATGAATTCAAATCATACTAAGTTTCATTTGAATTCATCTACTAGTTTTGGTGGTGAGATGCGCGGCCAAGATACAGACAGACAGACAAACATACAGACAGAAATGAAAAAACATACATTTTATGCTTCATTATCGAATATAGAGTAAACCCAAAAAAAACACAATATCTTTACTGTACAGAATTTGGACCCATATCCCGCAGGAACCCTTTATTTTTTCGGGACAAACAGTATTCATAATTTTCACTCATCTTATAAACTATGTCTATGCCAAGTTGCATCAACATCCGCCCAATAGTTACAGCGTGCTACGTGTTCTTTTAAATAATTTTCCACCCGTATCCTGCAGGAACCCTTTAATTTTTCGGGATGAAAAGTATCCAATGTCCTACCTCGTAGTATGAACTCAAATCATACCAAATGTCATTTGAATTCATTGAGTATTTTCAGCGTGATGCGCTGCCAAGCTACAAACAGACAAACGGACAGGCAGACAGACTTAAATATTAAAAATATACAGTTTTGGCTTTAGAATTGAATATAGAACGGCCTCCAAAAAAAAAAAAAAAAAAAACTTCAATTTACTGAATTTGGGACATTATCCTGCAGGAACTCTTTATTTTTTCGGGATAAAAAGTATTGTCAATTTTTACCCACTCTATAAACTATGACTGTGCCAAGTTGCAACCAAATCCGTTCAGTAGTTTCAGCGTGATACGTGTTCTTTTAAATAACTGTCAATGTCTATCCTGCGGGAACCCATTATTTTTTTCGGGATTAAAAGTATCCTAGTATTAGTAGTATCCTCATAGTATGAACTCAAATCATACCAAGTTTCATTAAAATTCATTCAGTAGTTTCGGCGTGCTGCCTATCCAAGATACAGACAGACAGACAGACAGACATACAGACAGACAGACAGACAGAGAAAATGAAAAAAAAAACAGTTTTGGCTTCACTATCGAATAAAGAATATCCTCCAAAAATATTTCTAAATATCTTCAATGTACAGAATTGGACCCGTTACCCGTTTTTATTATAAGTATAGATGATTTGGCCACATGTATCAATGATTAGCGTTTGACGATATGAACAGCTAAACGCACGGCTACTTCATGATATGGTCAAAATTTAGTGATCATATCGTAAAATAGTTACATTATCCACCACTAGAGGCGCTTGGCGAAAGCCCGACTTGGCTGTGATAGGTCAGAAGGCGAAGGCTGAAGCGAAGCGTAGCGAGCTCCCGCCTTAATCTTCGTGTTTTTTTTGCCTTGAAAATCTATCTGTTTGAACACCTTTGGTATCTGAATTCTCTTCATTACATTTTTTTATTTTTGTGTGTTGAATAAATGTATTATCTTTCTTCTTTCTTTCATTCTACATTAATGATATGGCCAAACGTGGATTGAAATATCATTAAACGTTGATGTTTCAACAATATGGTCAGTTTTATCTGGTCATTTCATACGAATACGAATTCTTCGATAATACCACGACACCGCCACCATTCTGTCGCCATGTTGCTGTCAGTGGCATCACCATGATGCACAGATATTTGAAATATTAACAGACGGATATGATTTTTTATTGCCCTGTCCCCGGACTGGATGACCAAATTGGCCCAATTTTTACCTCCCGGTTTGGTCCGAAGGTGATTTAATTTTCATACGATCTGTTGCGATGGAAATTATTATTTTTATTTTGATACCGTTTTTGTGCATGCTAATGCGGCCGCGCGCCCAATGAATATGAGATTACTTGAAATGGAATGGAAACCAAATTGAGGCAAATAATTGCTTCACTGTTAAAATATGGATGGATTTACCTACACGGAAAAAAAAATTGCTTTGAATCAAGACTATATCTATTGGTCAAGGCATTCCGTGTTTCGTATATGGGGAAATCATTATATTCTTGGCACTAGTAAATATTTGTCTTGTTAATCTTTTTTGTCCCAAGCATTTATTAACTTTAAGCAAGACATTATTATATTCTTACTTAGAGAAAGTATCTTCGTCTCTGGATATGAAAATCATTGTTCTACTGTTAAGAATCTGCAATTCTCAAATCTAAAACAATTCTATCTCAAATCTACTAAGTTCATTCGTTCATTCGTTCACTCGTTCTTGTGCACGATTCTGATACGAAAAAAAACAAATGTTTTAATCAAGACTATATTATTCTTATATCAATGATAAAAAAGCAATGAAGAATAACAAAACAAACAAAACAAAAAACAAAAAATAAAATTCAAAACAAAACAAAATACAAAAACAAAATTATGCTATTTTGTGATTAAATAATACACTCAAGAACAATATTATTCTTGGATAAACATTTTGTCAAACACTATTTTTTTCCGTGTAATGTAAAAAATATAAATGTGTTGCGTATCTAGCTAAATGAAACAAAACTCAAATAAAACTAGCAATAAAAAGTCGCACCTGTAAAATTCTCGCTTAGTTTTTTCCTGAATGTAGGTAGATTTATTTCGTGTGCAGTGACTTTCTCCCCACTAGTGAGACAAAGCAGGTGGGGAGACAGAAAGGGAATAACCCTGTTAAACGTTCGAGGAAAATCCCAGAGGCCCGGAGCAGTTTGCGTGGAGAGTAAAATTATGTTAATACTAGCCGCACCGCGCGGTATTTACACAGTAGGAAATAATAAAAAAATACAAATAAAAACTTTGGTATGATGCCCCCAATTAGTATCAGGTTTCAGTACCAATAAGTTATATCAAAAGAAATGTTCAATTTTATCGGTTAACGTTAAAGGAAGCTTTTTAAAGCCAGCACCAGAGAAGAGAGATATAAATGAGCCCAAACTAGAAAAGGTTTCATCGTTTGATTGTTGATTTCTTGTGACTACCATCCGACACCATAATCAGACCTGCTCTGTGGTACCTTTATATTGTTTGTCATTAAAGTTACACTTGTGGACAAAATTTCAGCTTAATTGGACGTGTTATGTGGCTCAAAATGAACTTGCATGAATTCTCCTAAACGTAGTCGGGTAAAAAGCAAAGCAACTTACTCTCCGAGCCCGTGTGTGTAGCATCGACGAGGAACAAGGCGCAGAAGACCACGTCCACCACCAGGATGGCTGCTCCGGTAAGAGTGAACGGCAGGAGGGTCACGTAGTAGCCGCACGGTCGGTTCCCCTGGGAGATGTTCACGACCGCCAGCGCCGTCCAGGTGAGGTGCAGGCTCAGCCATACTTGCATTTTACTTAATAAAACATTTCAAAAACTCAAACCCTACTACGGTCGGCAAAAAAATTGCTTAGAGTGTCAACTCTTGCGATGGAGACGAATCGATTGATACATCGCTTGTCAAAATCGAACCAAGTTTTCCGTTTGAACACATAACCCTTGCTTTGTTTTGCCGTAGCCAGGTAAAAAAATAGTCTATGGCAAAATGAAGATAAATCGATTGTAAACTGGTGATTTCTACAAAAATAGGCACCGACCAGCGAAACTGGATGCAAAATAAAATGAAACACAACAAACAGTAATATAACACAAAGTGTACACAAAACAAGCAAAAAAAAAATACATGAAAAATATGTGTCAATCTGTACGCGCATCACGTAAAAACTATTGCGATGCACTTGTCACTGTTGGATAGTTTGGGGTTTGACTTAAAATCTAGTGTATTATGTATATCAATCCGATAGTTAGAAGCCGAGCAAAAAAAGAAAATAGAAGAAGAATGAAAGAAGAAAAAACATTTATTAGACACACAATTACAAAAAAATTACAATAATAATAACAAAAAATAGTAAAATATTAAGTGCGGTGCCAAAAAGGCCGCGCCTCAGCATAATACTGAGTGTCTATGACACTCGGCGCTGGTATTCTGGCACAACCCTGAGGGGATTTGGAGGAAAAAATAATAATTAAAAACAGAGAAAAAATAAATTTACTTAATAATAACAAGACTCTAATGTATAATAATAATTGACTGCTGAATGAATTTTGATAAAATTCGGAATTTTGTACTTTATAGGGGTTACTTTTTGAAATGTGTTATCGCAGAAAAATGACCACGCGGGCAAAGCCGCGGTCACAGCTCCTGTGGTTATTTAAGTATTTTGTAATAAAATTGTATTTCTTAATTTTTCCTATAAAAAGTATATATATTCTGGAGTGTCCACCAGTGTCCCATGTCATAAATATAAAACCTGCGATTTGGACGAAATGCGTATTGTACCAAGTGATATTAGATCGATCAAATTGTATACTCGTATAATGTGGAAACAGAGAAATAAAACTATACTTATAATTAAGCAGTAAGTATAAAGAAACTGTACAACGAAGATAATTTAAAAAAAAATGGTCCGGGGTACTTAAAACTTTTTTTTTAATAGTGTCGGTCTGTTTTTCTGTATGTTTGTTCGCGCATCACGTAAAAACTACTGGACCGATTGCGATGAAGTTTTCACTATTGGATATCTCAGGATTTCACTAAAAAACTGGGGTACTTGGTATCTTAATCCGATAATTAGATGCCGAACATTCGATAAAAACTATTTGTCAGCTGAACGAATTTTGAAGAATTGTAGTATAGGTACTTTTGGTCCTGGATCAATACGTATGGGCTACTTTTAAATGATATGACCAAGCGGGGGAAGCCACGAGCACAGCTAGTATATTTACGGCAGCTCTATCTAGCTTGGTGCAAGTGTCTGAGACAATGCTACACTAACCCTCGAAACCCAGCAGCGATATCATTCTTCACAGGCCACACAACAGCAGTGGTTTCTAGCCCGCCGTTGGTGCCCGTGGTGAAGTTGTAGAACTGGTTCCTACCACAGGCCTCAGGGTCGAACAGATACAGGAGCTTTATGAGCGTCAGCTCAGCCAGCTCCGAGGCCTCAGGGGACAGCTTGCAGCTCAGGGTCAGCCAGCTTATTATGATGCAGATGATCGCTGGTGAGAATGTCTGTCTCGTAGTTTTACATAGGATTAGCACGTGGTCATTATAGTTACTAAGTGGGTTCTCTGGGAAATTATTGCGGTCTTTTTTACCACGTTTTTATTAAGTCACTTTCTTTTTTGTCTGTCAGTCGTTGAAAGTCGGTTGAAATCTTGCAACTCATTTTCGACCACTTCCCGATTAGCTATCTGGCTAACACTTTCAGGGTAGCTTACAACTCGATGACGAAGCATTCTAAAAAAACATCTAAAATAAATATAAACACTTTTTCACCAAACTTTACTCAAACCAAAATACTGACGACAAAAGTTCCATTAATGACGAAGTTGAACACTTTTTTTAAAGAACTGTATAGCGAACTATGTAAGTAACTATGTGAAAGTGTATAGCGGATTGTTCGCTTGGTGGTAAGCGCCATGCGTGGCCATAACTATTTTAATGTTTGTTTGTTTGTTTGTTTGTCGTATGAGTTAGTGCTGGCCTCTGATGTCAAAGTTTGTCAAGCCGCCCGAGGGCCTCTGACATGGCTTACCGACTGCTATTAATCAATAACAGCCGGGACCGACAGCTTAACGTGCTCTCCGAAGCACGGAGCGATGGAAAACCGCACATAACTCAGAAAAGTTGCGGAGCCTATGTTTGGAACCCGGTATCGTTGGATTCTAAATTGCACTTTAGAACCGTTAGGCCACCATCGCTCTACTATTTTAATAGTACCACCCAGAGCTAGTGCCAAGAAAGACTTGGATGGCTAAAAGCAGGCCCAAGACGCCAAGGAGTAGGCTTATATCCAGCATTTCGCTACTGCAAGCGGACCTCTGATGATGATGATGATGATCCAGAACTTTGTACTGAAAAATCTTGCGCGTCACTGCTCTTCGCTCGTCACCATGAGAATTCACTCGGGCGGCCTGACAAACTCTGACACCACTCAGCACTACCTCATACGACAAAACAAAAGCCATGAGACAGTAGCTTCTGTCTCTTATGACCTGTAACTGGAAAGATTGTCCTTCAACCTGAACACATTGATGTATGTACTACTGCTTGGCTATTAAAAATAAATATCAATCATGTGGCGGACTTTTGCAAAAGAGTTTCTAACAGTATTGTTAACTTACTTTGATACAGTATAGCTAGCATACTCCAAACACCGAGCGTATACATTACAACTATATTTACTCCAACACCAATAATAATACTTTAATTCAATCCTTCTTAACTTCTTTGCAGCATCGATCTGAGCTCACTTTAGTTGCAAAACAAATACAAATATCCAGTGGGCCGTGGAGCAATTTGTACCCAGTAAATTGGCCAGCCCTGTTGTGATCGCAGGTAAATTCCCAAATTAATAGCCCCTCGTCGAGACGGGGTGATAATGAAAAATTTAATAGCGTCGTCCGTCCGAACCTAATTGAATTTCTTTAAGAATAGAAAACGTTTCATTCCTTGCGATGCTCTAGCTCGCTTGAGGATTGCAAATTCAAATATTGTTAGGGTCCCATGTAGTTTTTTGTGTAAGGTTTTATCTCTCCAGCTCTGTAGTAAAGAGTGTTCGGATTTAAATGCTGGAAATGTTTCGGATCGGGGAAGGCTCTGTGCCCCGTTATCTCAACTCGAGTCATAAAAACTCTACTCTTGATGTTGTTTTGAATATCATGGATGCGCTTGCAGCTGTAGACATTGAGTACTAATATGACGACCCCTCTCATCCAACACGCTGCGGCTGTTAGGGGCAAGTATCCAGCGAAACTATTGTAGTTCTTCAGCTTCAGTTCGACGCTCCATCCACTGTATCTCACTATCATGCCAGTCGTGAGGCTCTGCTTGATGTGTGTCACGTAGACGATTGCCATAGATAAGTCGAAGATCGTAACGAAGATCAACGTAGAGAAGAATGTGGAAAGGGAGTAACGAAGTAGTTTAGGACTGGTGTTTTTATTGTTGATGATGAATTTGAAGGCGATTGTTAATACCATCCAAATGGCGTGAATTATTATGCTCAGTTCTATGTACCTGTAATGAAGGAAATGTAATGTCTTCTAAGCGTTTCAAATGTACGGAAATAAAAAACCTACTGGAATCTATGGATTTGTTAACAAGAAAATTGTAATCCCATAAAAAACCCGACTGAGAATTGTTGCTAGCTAACTTTAAACTAACTTTTAAAGTAAAACCATAAAATGATTTTCAAATACCTATTCCATGATACCTCACTTAACATAGTTACTTAACTCACTTAACTTTTTCTTTTACAATATGGGGTCTGGTTTTCGCCATATTGAATTTTGATTAATTTCATGTCTTTAGTGACACTCGCAAGATTAAGACAATTCGATTGACGTAAGAATCATCAAAATCGGTCAACGCGTTTGGTCTATGTCCATATAGTGCCACAAAGGAACAGACATACATACATAGGCTGATTAACACAATACCGTTCTCAGTCGGGTAAAAAGGTATTTCACTAATTTTCATTATATCAATGTACTGGTAGGACCACCCCGGAGATCAACCCTTTCAAATTAATAAAGAATCATACAATCTGGCACAGACATCAGGGCCATAATGTTAGTCAGTTAACTAGTAATGAAGATATATAACAGATCACAACAACATAGAGGCTTCAAGGATCGCTAACGCATCGTGAGAACCCCTGGTGTTGTAGATTTCCAGTGACTGGCAGTGTGGCGGGTTACCTTTAAGGCGGCATTGACCGTATAGGCGACAGTGACCGTTTAGGCAGACCGTCTGCTTGCGTCTATCAAAGAAATAGCGAAGAATAGCTCCTCTGAAATATGAGATCTTCGAAAACTAACTTCCTCGTCTTATTAGAGAGCCTCGTGGAGACGGTGACCAAGGCCGGCTCCCACCGCAGCGGACGCACATTGAACCCTCTGGTATCGTTACTCAGCTTCAAGTTAGTCACAACCTTGTCCTGGAGGACTGCATATCCGCAGGCCTGCTTGTCGTACAGGTACATGATGCAGGCCAGCTTGTATGGGTCGAAGGAGATCAGGCTAGGTTTCCACACGCATGTCAGGACAGTGTAAGATGCTAAGAAGACTAAAACGCCTGCAAAAAAAGGGATCAATCAGTTTTATTTTAATTGCCTGCGCTAGATGTTGTTACTCTTTCTGAAATAAAAAAGTGATTGGTAAAAAAGTATAGGTACTAAGGTACTACTTTGAAAAACAAGCATATTTTATCCCAGCCCATTTTTTTTTTAAATAGTGCTTTTTATTTTAAAATTACCAGTTTAAGGACGCAAAAAAAAATATACAGAATAAATAATAGTACAATACAATACAATAACACTGTATTGAAACATAGTTAAACAAATTACAAAATAGAAATAACATAAACAATAGGTACAATGGGCGGTCTTATCGCTCACAGCGATCTCTTACAAACAATAATGTACGTCGATGGAGATATTGACCAACATCTTGAACATTTCTAGTAGTTTTAATGATATTAAAACACACAAAATTTTAACAAGCGGATAAACCAGATACCTAACTGGCTTAAACCTTTATCGAGAATTTGGACAGTATAACGTGAAATGAACTTTGTTAACATGTTTAGTTTGAAGTAAATTGACAGATTGTGCAGATCAGCGCAAAGTTTCATCAAATTATCACGTGTTGTGATTATGCAACCATGTGTGTTATAATTAACGTCCAATTTGACGGCCCTGTGCCACCTTTGAGGGCAATAATTGGGGACAAGCTCTATCATGTAACTATCTCTAAAGTAATACAAAGCACGTCTGTTTTATATTACTTTAGAGATAGTTACATGATCAGCTGCTTAACGTTAGCCCTACTAGTTTAGCGGTTAAGAGGCTCTGCCACCCAAAAGTATGTCAAATGCAGCGCGGGTAATACAAGGAACGATACTTTAAATATGAGCGCGTAATATTTGGTCTGTTGTAAGGCTGCTGCTGTGTATAAGGGTTTGATTAGAGCGGCTTCTTGGGGCTTGAAGTCTGGCATAATCAGAAACTTGTACATTGATGCAGTGGAGCCAATACTTTATGCAGCGAATGCTTGGGGTTTTTGTGTGGATCGGAAAGGTGTTCAACGACGTTTGCGGTCCATGCAGCATCTTTTTGCAATTAAGATAGCGAAATCCTACAGCACGGTTTCCTACCCCTCGGCTGTGACTGTTGCACGTCTTCTGCCGTAGGATTTTAGGGCTCTTGAGGTGGCTGAGGTTTATAGGGTGAAGCGGGGTAGGCCGTTATTTGAGGCTGCGGATCGTAGGTTGGAGGGGAGGACGCCGTTTTATAAGCTTCCTCATCCTGCTTTGCGACCAAAAATTACTTATGCCACTCTGAATCAGTTCGATGATCCCTTGTGTGAGGAGAGACCTTCGGCTCCAATAGGTATTTATACCGATGGTAGTAGTAAGTTGGAGGGGAAGGTTGGCTGTGCTTTTATCTGTTGGCGTGGCGGTGTTGAGGTGTTGTGCAGGAAGTTTCATCTGGAGACGTTTTGTTCGGTGTACCAGTCGGAGTTGTTGGCACTGAGGCAGGCAACAAATCTGGTGGTGGGTTCGGGATGCAGTGAGGAAGTTGATGTCTTCAGCAATTCTTCTCGTCACTGGAGGTGTTGGCTAATCCGCAGTCTGCTCACCCCCTTGTCAATGATATTCGTGGGAACCTGTCGCGGGCAGTGGAGTTGGGTAGCTGTGTTAAGCTGTGGTGGGTTCGTGCTCATGTTGGGATTGTCGGTAATGAGCGGGCTGACGAACTGGCTAAGCGTGCTGCCCTTTTTAGTAGAACTGCTGCAGACTATGACAGTTTTCCTTTGTCTTTTGCGAAGTCAGTTGTTCGCCGACGGACACTGAACGCTGGGCAGAAGGAGTATTCTGAGTTTCGACAAGGTCGGATTACTCGGTTGTTTTTCCCGGATGCTTGTCAGGCGTTCCGTGTGATAGGGGAACTCGGTGTTGATTATTGGTTTACGCAGTCTTTGACAGAGCATGGGGGGAATGCAAGCTACCTTCATAGATTTAAGGCTAAGGATCATCCGTGGTGTCCATGTGGGGTAGATGTCGAGCAGTCGTTGGAACATATAGTCAACGACTGCTCGATGTTTGCTGCTAGGAGGCTGCAGGTGGAGTTGGAGTTAGACTTGGTCACATGGCTCCGCCTCGGTGTGGAATACATACAATCTTCTGGCTGGAAGTGATTCTGGTCGTGTTTTTCGTGACTTCCTGTGTTATGTGATGCGGCGGGTGGCCGATTTAAATAAGAGTTGATTTGCTGTTTTTCTTTTAATTTTATTTGATGTATTGTGTGTGAATTATATATATTTATCTGCGTGAGACTTCGAACTTCAGTTTTGCTAAAGTTTATTAAGTTTCTCTAGGATGAATTAAATTTGTATATTTATTGAATTATTTTGATGTTTCGTGGAATATCTGTTATATCATATATTAATAAATAAATTAATTGTTTTCATAATGGCGGGGAAAAATATATAATTTAATTTTAATATGTATATGCTAAATAGGTAATTAATTCGTTTTTGGAGAACTTTAATATTAACTAGAGTTATTATAGTTTTTAATTCAATTAATTTAATTTGTTTTATGTTTTTTTAAATGAATAGTATTTTCATAATGTATGTATTGTTTTCAGTTTTGGCTTTTTCTTATTATTATTATTTGTGAATATTTAACAATTTTTTCTCCAAGGACACCGAATTTTTAATGTCGGAGGGTTCGCAGGCAAAAAAAAAAAAATGAGCGCAGGCCCGCCCCGAGCGCCTTGCGTCCGGTGACGCTGTAGAGGTCAGCTATAGACCAACAGCACATATCCTTTCTAAAAAAAAAGCCCCGGGCGATTACTTGCAGACGCGCGGGTTGCTGCGCTAGACCTGCCGAAACAAAACAGCTCGGGCGCGCACAGGCACCCCCGCCCGCTTTGGCCGCCATATTTAAATTACCTACATGTCTCCCAATGAACGCGAGCCCTTCGTCAAAACGCATTGAAACTGCCTGTCTAGTGTACTGTGTAATGTGCCGCGATTCTCACTCCCCACGCAGCTGCCATGCTTTTGGTTTGCAAGAGACTTATTATGTATTGCTTTTTGTGTACGATTAGGTAGGTTTATACTTACACTGTACCAAAACGAAGTTGGCCATATATTTACATCTTTTTTTGTCACCTGGCGTCAATAATATGGGCGTAGTTTTTTTTATAGTTGTTCTTATCATGATACCTAAATAAACCCAAAATCAAAGACTAAACCTTAAAATAGGTCAACCTAATAGGGTCAAGATTAATCAGAATTATCTAAACACTAGGTTATTAAATTATTATTATTTCATGACACCAAAGCATTTTTTATTGGATAGGTATGATTCGAGGTACGAATATTATCTTCTCCAACATAAATTGGTAGGTAATATTACTTTTCGTTAACTTTATAAAAAACTTCGTGTGTCTTTGACTTTTTTTTCCGTATAGACTACAGACTAGGTAGTCAAAGAGTATATAAATACTATAGGTAGTGATACGTATAGACACGTTATAGACCATGGTACATCAACGACAGTAAGACATGTCTATATTATACATAGAGAGGTATAGTAGTACTCTGTGGACTTTTCATGTCTACTAGACATTATTATATATTTGACAAACCAGAGACAATATATTTTAAAACCAAAAATTAGGGCCAATATACAAACACACGATAATAAGTCGCATCGGTGTCGTGACACGTTGCGACGTCGTGTCGCGATACGACGTCGAGTCGCGATACGACGTCGAGATATGAAAATCGACGACGTGACTATTCTTCAAAGTGCCCATTTTGCATTTTGATAGATAGATAGATTAACTCTTTATTGACACCAAGAAAATAAAACGATACAGGCATAGGAAAACACTTGATAGATTATATAAACACCAATCGAAGACTGTAACAAGCCCAAATTTAAAATTTATAATACCCCTGACCCCCCAAATTATAGCTAAGAAGCAGCATCATCACATCAGTTTTCAAATATGAAAAACCGCATAAAAAGCGGTGTAATCGTTATCAAAACAAACTCTGACACAAGAGGCCAACATTACTTTATACGACAAGGAAGGAAGGAATATTCAAAATTCTATTTCTAAGTTTCTTACTGCACCGCAGTTCTCTCAGTACAGGTCTTCGTATGCAGCTCAACATCAGACCCACATATATTTGTGTGGGTACGATGAATGTCATTGTTAAGGTTTGTGTGCGTGAGTGGATAATTTGTGATGTTTTCTGGTTGATACATAATTTCATCATAAAAGAATGCATTAAATTTGATTTGGGTGGCGTTATCTGTCCGACACGATATTAATCAATATTAGCCGTGTTCGGTTGGTCAGTTCAGAATTCTACCAATAGATGGCGTTACCGTCCCCTTATGACAGGTTGAGTAACTAAGAGAAAAATTTGGATTATGATGCAGTGGTCACGGTAGCCGAATTTGTTAGAGCCATGTGCTGCGCAAAGACATGTATGATGTATGCGGATTCGAATCCCGTCAGTGAACAAATTTTTTCCCTTAGTTTTTTTTTAGATACCTTCTTGGTTCTTGGTTCTTGGTGGTCGGGCTTATTTTCCGCAACTAGGCCGATCATCGGCCCTTTTTGCGTGAAACGGGCGACGACAGCTAATTCAGCCACCCGATTCAGGCTTCCCTCAGGGTGGAAATTGTTCCCAGGAACTGTTCCCTTTGTATCGCCACGCTTTCGCACTCAAGGAGTACGTGCGTGGCCGTTTCTTCTGCCCCCACGCATCCTCTGCACAAGGGGCTGTCTGTGACATCTAATCTGTGAAGGTGTTTTTTAAAATGGCAATGACCAGTTACAATTCCCACCACTTGTCGGAGACTGCCCCGTTTAAGGTTCAGAAGTTTTCGGGAGTATCTCGGATTTAACTCCGGGAAAACCTCCCTTGACTGTCTACAATCCTTTATACTTGCCCATAGTTCTTGATGTAGTTTATGTGTCCTTTGACGGATCCAGGATCGAATTTGACTGAAAGGCAAAGGGATCATTGGCTCTGGCCCTACAAGGCGCATGCCCGAGCCTCTCCTTGCCAGTTCATCAGCTGCATCGTTCCCTCTGGATCCGCTGTGTCCCTTTATCCATTGGAGAGTAAGGTAATTATGTCTACTGACCTCCTCCAGAAGATGGTGACACTGGATAGTTAGCCCCGAAGAATGTTCATACCTTTGAAGTGCTATAAGGACTGCGGCGCTCTCAGAGAGTATTCTGATTTTAGAGTCAGTTACCTTCCTGCGCAGTATCGCTGTTGCTGCCTGGATTATACCCACACATTCCGCTTGGAAAATAGAGTTGTGAGTACCCAGTGCTGCTGCTATATGCATGTTCAAATCGTCCGAGAACGTACCCGCTCCCGTCCCAGTTTCCATTTTGGAACCATCTGTGTAGATTCTTACTTCGTGAGTATTTGACCTATCACTTGGTTCCTCATGTAGTTGTATCTTGTAGTGTTTATTGAAAATATGTTGTTTTGGTACCCTATCATAAATAGAGAGCATGTCCGGGTTACCCTCCGAATAATCCCGTATGATGTTAGTATGGAATGTTTGACTATTTTGATCCCAGAGATTGAGTGCTTTGAGTCTGTAAACAGACGCAGCAGCCTCCTGCTGGATGTGCAACTGCAACGGTGGCATACCCAGCAGTGCCTCTAGTGCAGCAGTGGGTGCTGTTCTCATGCAACCAGTCACTGCTACACAGACCAACCTCTGGAAGGACTGTAGTTTATTTATGGTAGATACCTGTTTAGTCCTTGGCCACCAAACAAGTGAACCATATGTTATAGAAGGCCTAATCACAGTATTGTATAACCATAGTGTTATTTTTGGACTCAAGCCCCATGTTTTACCTATCATTTTCCGACATTGCCAGAAAGATATGGTTGCTTTCTTAATTTTGTTTTCTAGGTGTCTAGCCCAGTTCAATTTGCTATCTAAGATGATACCCAGGTACTTTACCTGATCAGTTAAGGTTAACTGTATGTCGAAAAGGTGGGGTAGTGTGTATCGTCCTAAGTTTCTTTTGTTAGTAAACATAACCAGTTGTGTTTTTGTTGGATTCACAGTTAATCCATAGTCTAAGCACCAGGTTTCTACGATCTTTAAGGCGTTATTCATGATGTCACATGATACGCTAGCAAAGTGTCCTGATACAAGGATAGTCAGATTGTCCGCATAGCCAACTGTGAAGAAGCGTCGGTTGTTAAGCTCTGTAATTAGGTCATTTACCACCATGTTCCATAGTAGGGGTGACAGTACTCCCCCTTGAGGGCACCCTCTTGCCACCACCCCTCTAATGGTTCCACCTAGGTCGACCCTAACCGCCCTTAGCTTTAACATGCTTATGACCCAATCAACCAATGTCAACTCAACACCATGCTTCCTTAGCGCTGCGTTTATGCTTCTAAAGTTAGTTCTGTCAAAAGCACCTTCAATATCGATGAAAGCGCCCAGGCACAACGTTTTATTTTTTAAATCTTGTTCTATTGTGTTTATCACTTTGTGTAAAGCTGATTCTGTTGATTTACCCGAACTATATGCGTGTTGTTGTGGGTGTAATGGTGATATAGTTAGAATGCTATCTCTAAAGTACCGATCACAAAGTCTTTCCAAGGTTTTAAGGAGGAAGGATGTAAGACTTATCGGTCTATAAGATTTAGGGTCTGTGTAGTCACTCTTTCCTGGTTTGGGAATAAATAATACTCTGACCTCTCTCCAGCCTAAAGGAATGTACCGATAGGATAAACACGCCCTGAAAATTAAATCCAGTGTACCGTTTATATGTCCCTCTCCCCATTGGAGGAGTCCCGGAAAGATACCGTCCAGCCCAGCTGTTTTGTAAGGTAAGAATGTACCTATAGCCCAACTAATTCTTTCCCGACTTACTACTGACTTCGCAACATCCCAATCCGCGTCAGCAGGTATAGCCTCTTCAATGTCAAACCATGTAATGGTATCAGTGATTTGGCATCCTGGGAAATGTGTCTGTAAAAGTAGGCTATTTGTTTCTGTTTCTGTTTTAGTGTAAGTGTTGTCTAGTTTTTTTAAAGATATCGCGCTTAGGGTGAGCTGCTAGAATTTTCCTGACCCTATTTGCCTGCGTATTCGTTTCTATGTTTGTACTATATTTTTTCCATGACTTACGACCTTTGGAACGAAGTAGTTTTTTGTACGCCACCCGCGCCTTTCTATAATGCTCCCAGTTCTCATCATGGTATGTGTTCATGGCTCTATTAAATAATTTACGAACCTTCGCTTTCAGTTTCTCCAAGTCTTTACCCCAACCATGACTACCAGCTTTACTTACGTATGGTGGGGAGAGGGGGCAGGCTTCCTCATAGCTTTTGGTGAGACTGTCTGTTAATTGTACTACCGCCTGCTCAATATCGGTAGTACTTGTTAGGCGTGATCCCGTAGACATGGGAGTGTGGTAATGTTTTAACAAATTATAAAAGATCACCTTGTCCGTTCTACGGGGATTACGAGTTGGTGCGGGAAATATCCTGCTAAGTTCCATTTCAAACCGGATCCACCTATGGTCTGAGCACGAAGACTCTTCCGAAACTCTTCAATTCATAATGGTGTTAATTTCTTTGTTATTGTCTGAGAATAAGGTTAAATCAACAATAGTGCGGCATCTGCGTGTGACGAAGGTTGGCTCCGCACCTCTGTTCGCTATTGAGAGAGTAGTAGTAAAAAGAAAATTTACCAAATCTACACCTCTACTGTTTGTTGTCGGCATCCCCCATAAAGGATGATGTGCATTACTATCTGTATGTGTGTCTGTTAAATTAAAATTGTTAAGCTCACAGTGTCTAATGAGGTCAGCTACTTCCTTGGATGGGACGTCCTCGTCGGCAGGCATGTAAACCGACGTGACTATCACCACCTCTTCTCCCCCTCCAACACCAGAGAGTAACCTAACGGTTACCATGTCCCTGGAACAGAACTCGGTGAGGGGCACTGCTGGAACACCTCGCAGTATGAAAATGCAAGCGCGTGTTATCTAGTAATAACTTATCATTTAAGTTGTTGAGACCACAAACACGCCCGCCCCTGATCCACGGCTCCTGGATCAGGGCGATAGTATCTTTGTTGGTTGCCTCCAGCATCCTGCGCAAGTTAACCGTAGCAGGAATACTGTGCTGGAGGTTGGCTTGAATGAAGTCAGTCTGAGAGGTCGGGGTCACCATCATCCAGGCTTCCCTTATCCTCCTCAGACTCTCCACCATCCGTTCCGAAATCCCCCACTGTCTCCTTCTCCAGAAGGACGTGTCCACACTCATCTCTACTCCCCTCGAAGTTGACGGTTCGGGAGAGGAGTGCAACGGCGCGTCCGGAAATAATTCCTTCGCGCTGCCGATCAGAGACGTGGGTGGCAGGGACTGTTGTTCAACGCACCCTTCTGGTTGAGGTAGAGTATCCGTGTTCCTGATCGGTACCTCATCCAGATTCGTGGTGCATCCGTTAACGTTCCATCCTTCTCATAGAAGCGCACGTAGACATTGCCCAAATTACGGACTAGTCTACGATCACGTTCCAAAATAGTTGGGATGACATGCTCTGGGATACCCAGGCACAGGAACAGTGTACGTCCAAACTCTTTGGAAGCCGCTTCCCGCCAGGAGTGCCAGTACACCGTCCAGGTATTAATGAGCGCCCATTTATTTTGTCCATCCAGAACCATGTTGGTGTCCTCTAGGGAGTTATCACAGTTCGGGATAAGAAGGGCCGCTCGTATCTTTCTGGCGATCTCGCTTTGTTTTTTTACTGTCAGCTTGGGGCAAGTTGTTGATGGCAAGCTGTCAATGGCTTCGTTAAGCCACCTCAGTGAAGCCTCATCCTCACACCACAGCTTCAGGACTCCATAAGATATGATGGGCCGTCCTCTGAAGGTGGGGGAGAAGTCATTGGCAGGGTCTTTGACACCCTCAAGAATCCTGCGCTGCAGGAACTTCTTCACCAAGGCGGTCTGTTCTTCAGTGAGTTGGATACCATCAGCCCTAGACACTGCTACACAGAGCTTGTTCTGGACAATATCAGCATAGCTAACCTGGGCACGATTAGAAGTGTCCAACTTCGCTTTTTTATAGTTTCCTCTTGGTGAAACCGTGTCATCCAACCGACTTCTTTGCGCCGACTTCGAGATCGCAATGGTAGCTCGTTTCTGCCGGTTGAACCGGTTACCATGTTTGGTCCTGTACTTGGAACTCGAGTCCTTACCTGTATAACCGGAGGGCCCAGCAGTCACCATGGACAAGTCCACGGTCGATGCCGGCCGGCCATGCGATTTAGATACGAGATCCTTGTTCTTAAGCAGGGTTTCCGTAACCTTGCCTCTATATCCTTTAGGTCCAGCAGACTCCTTGGACGAATCCTTGGTGAGAGCTGACCCAGCAGACTCCTTGGACGAATCCTTGGTGAAGGCTGGCCCAGCAGACTCCTTGGACGAATCCTTGGTGAAAGCTAGAAGGTCTTGTGGCTTGGTTTCTGGTTCCCTTGTTTTTAGACGCTGCTTAAAGTAAGCTCTTGGTCCCGGTTTGTTCTGTCTGGTGTCTTCAGCCACTGGCTTCACACCTTCAGAACCCGATTTCAGCCTTTTCAATTTTCGTTTTAGTTTATATTTTTGTTTCTTTGTTAGTTTTACCTCTGGGACGTGTGCCACCTCGAGGTTCGGAGCACTGGCTCTTGAGGTTCCAGCCAAAGGCTGTCTCCCCACATTCCCTGCTCCTTGGTGTTTACCTTTAGGTCTAACGACCGTCCAGGCTGCAGTTCGATCCGTGTCAGCAACAAAAGTTGCCTCCAGGGTACTCACCGCCTCCCCACTGAAGGAGGTTTTAGGTGGATTGTTTTTGTTTGTGTTTGTATCCATATCCATTAAGTTTAAAATTCACCTTTCTAGCTCCCCACCCTCCACGGAGCCCGCACCGGGGATATTGGGTTACAATACCAGGGCTACTAGAATAGGTATAGAACGGTTGTCCAAGATGCCCACGAGCCCAACGCCGCTACGTCCGACACTACGCCCAATCCAAAAAGCGCAGCTCAACGAACACCGCCGGCTGCAGACACCATCGTCCTCCCGTTCTCGCCAGGCAGAGCAGAAGGCTGCCACCCGTGCTGGATAGGTATGGATGGCTAGTCCATACCCCCCCGTTTTGGTTGAAATCCACACCAAAGAGGAGTGTTGCGGAAGAGAGGTGCTATACCCTGACCAACTCCCCACTCAGCCACCAGGTTTGTTTCATCTTACCATACGGGCCCCCCACGCACAGCACCAAGTTACGTGGGTGATCATCCCCCCACCTACTATCACTCATTGGGGGATAGTAAGTCCACAGTGGCCTGACCACCTCGCCACTGCAGCGGATTGGAAAAGAGGTAACGTAGGAAATTAGGAATAAAAGGATTTAGTTGGGCATTTTGGAAGGAAAATAGGAAGTGTTGGGTGGGACTATGAAGTCTAGAATTGCGTCTGTTGCCTTGGTTACGTCTGTTCCTTAGGGGACCAAACCAAAAAACAGGGCGGCACCACGTGAAGGTAGCAATCAGACTTGCTGCGGATGTCTACACGACCTGCGCTCCTTTCCGTAGCCATTGCCGAGCCTGCTCACCGGACAGGTGGCCAGGTTAGGGTTGACCCGGGTTTATAAACGTTTCCAACCACTCAAAAGCGTGGTGAAATTTATCATGTTGCAATCAAAATGATGCATGATGAATCAAAATGACGTATCGGTAATTGACCCCACTAAAACAGAAGGGTGGAGGAACGAAACGTCAAATTGACACCGCTGCTGTCAGTTCTTGAAACACCGGCAGAAAAACTCCTGAGTATTGGGGTAAAAAGGAGCCTTCAAATTAGGGTAAAAGTATTTTCATTAAAAGGTTAAGGCATAAATATAGTATAAACTAAATCCTCGTAATATATCAATTATCAGATAAATAGTTTATTTCTTCCTACCAATAAAAAGGACCTATAAATCGACAATGTTCGAAATCGATAGTTAGGGAGATTTGTCCTCTAAGACCTTGGCTTCCAATAATTGAGAACAATGAACTACGTCAGGTTTTTGGAGGAGGGATATAGCGATAAATAGAGATTCGGACGAGAGAGCAGCCTTTTTCGGAGGCCAAGTTGGGCATAAAGTGCTGGGCCATCTGTGGTTCATTCCCCGTGTTTCCAACATCTGCAGTCGGTGCTACCGAGAGAATATATTCGGTAGGCACCCTCTTGTGAGGAACGGATATCTTCGGGTGAGTTAGCGTGACGATTTGCAGTAGGAATCTGTTGGCCTAGTGCCACGTTGTCTAAATTTGACCCTCCCTTGTTGTTATTAGGATCCCCACTGCAACATTGAGCGAGCCCTAGCCCTCCGAAGGCAATAGCGCCGAGCCGCCCTCCAGTTGGAATCAATTGAGAACGCAATAACCCCGTTTCGGGTGAGTTTTGATAACCGCCGCGTCCTACCCTCGTATGTTGATCAGTATCAGGTTGAGATACTTATAATGTTATTTCTGTCTTGTACAGGGTTTTTTTTATTATTACTACGGTTTCTCTCTACGTATTTGATGGGTTATTGAAACACTCCCAAATACCACTTCGGGATTCTCCGAGGGAGGTTTGGACCTCGCGGCCGGTGGGGCCCAAAGCTACGAGCCACCCAAACACACACACACACACACGCACACACACCACACAAACACACACACAAACGCATACCGGCGACTGGCCGGCTGAGGGAGGCCACCCACTCCGTATACGGTAACGGGAAGAACAGCGGTAATCGCCGTTCTTCCTTTTTACTAAATTTTGTGAAGTCAACCTAACCAAATACAAAGTTTAACGAATTTAAGTACTGGTCGCAAGCGAGTATTGTGTAACTCACCCCTGAGAATGTATAACTGTATTTTAGAAAGAGCATAGAGCGTAGAGGCCTTCCGCCCCGCCATCAGCTCTGATATTTTAGTAATTAAAGGCGCCCAACATAAATTGTAAAGTGAGTGTTAATTTAGCTTTCTATACTGTGTTAACACTTCAACTTATTTGATTAAATGAATATCCACCAGTAATACCATGGTCTCATTCAGCTCTGCCCTGTAGCCAGTCAGGCTGTACCTACACACATATTTTTAATAGGTTACAAAGAATAAAAAAAAAAAAAAAAAACTGCATTGTTTTTATTTTTGTGAGAACTTGACAGAATTCACACGTCTAACAAAGTCGAGTTCTTGCTGCGATGTGGCGGCCGATTGGCATAATATGGTGTCAGTTTGTGCGTGAGACTTGTGCGTACGAGCGGATCGGTATATATTTCAATTCGGCGGTGTGGAATCCGTATTTTTTTAAACATTCTTGGATTTTAGCATCAGCAATGCCCGAGATCCCTTTACAAAGAGTGATCATTATTATTGAGTATATTAGGATCGGCTGCATCTTTTTACCCATAAAACTAAAAACCATTTGTCTACGCCACTCCAAAGTTAAAAAAAAAAATATTGAAATCGACCCACCCGTTTGGGAGCTGTACGATGCCATGGACATAATATAGACACAGGGTTACAGGGATACAGATTTTCTTGTCCGGGTTGTAACACACCATGTCAATTACCTATTTCAAAATATATTCAGAACTAGCTGATGCCCGCGGCTTCGCACGCGTGGTCATTTCTCTAGATATGCTTGAATAGGACCTAAACTACCAATAAACCAACATTTGCTCGGCATCTAATCATCGTATTGAGATACCAAGTACCTCAGTTTTAAAGGCAAACTCTAAGCTATCCAACAGTGAAAAACGCATTGCAATCGGTCCAGTAGTTTTACGTGATGCGCGAACAAACATACATACAAACACACTAACAAAAAACAAACAAACAGACAGTCACGATTTAAAAAAATATTATATTAATGTTCAGTAGCTTAATTTAAGTACCCTGTCAATTTTTTTAATGGTCTTCTTTGTACAGAGACTATTTCGTTCTTACTGCTTTATTATAAGTACTAGTTTTCCCGCCCGCGATTTCATCCGCGCGGACTGCTGTTTATCGCAAAAAAGCATCCTATGTTCTTCTAAGATATTAAAAGCCAATGCATTAGTAGGTATAGCATCACTCTTGATGTATTTTGACATATTTGTTATTTATTTTCCATGCCAACCGTTTCTTACAGCGAGTAATAAACATTTTTCTAGTTTTTCTAGTTTTCCCGTGGAAACTTACCATTTTCCGGGATAAGAAGTATCCTTTGTTTTATTCCAGGGTATAAGCTATCTCCATTTCAAGTTAAATCAAAATCCGTCTAGCCTTTATTGCGTGAAAGCTCCCCAAACAAACAAACAAACAGACGTTTCACTTTTATATATTGGTATGGATAGACTGTTCAATTGTGTCGTTCGTGATATTGTTATACAACACTGTACTTATTTTTTCCTCAAACTTATCTTTACATAGAATAAACTATAGAATAATATATATATAATAATAATACCTAGCCTAATAAAGAAGGGTCACCTTCTTTTTGCATCTGGGATTAAAAACTGATTTACAATGATTACGATCACCACCTTCCATGACGCTGAATACTTGGCTCACGCCACTTTTTTTTCTTTTTTATTATTACGGGCTAGGCAAACGTTTGACCACAAACACACCTATCTTTTTTCTTTTTTTTATCACTGTCTAGACAATTGTTTGACTACGATCTCACCTGATGATGTTATAATTTACCGGAAACACTGACGAGGGCAGAGCATTCCACTCCTTTGCAGAAAATCCACTGAAATCTATGAAATTCACTCGCGCCAACAAAAATACAGGTAAAATTTAAAGGGGAGGGAAAGTATCGTAAATATTCATGATAGAGAATTTTACTCAAAGAAAACATTCCTTTCTTTATTTTTAAATTGATTCTAACTGCATTCAAAGATTTTTGAAAACTTATTTGCCTCAGACCGACAAACATTCCAAAAACTTTATCCTGTAAACTTATGTAATCAATCTCCAGGTTCTAAACTAGTTTTGTTGACTACTAAACTAGTTTTGTTGTATCAATTTAATGGGGAAATTAAATGGGAATTTATTTACATAAAACTGCAGCCTATTGCATTGTGGCATTAGTAGCCCTAATTCTATATCATCATCATCGTCATCAGCCTGTGTTCGTCCAGCAGTCAACGTCACAGAGCCCGATCTTCGGCTCTTCCAGTTTCTTCCAGCCGGCTTCCAGAGGTCGCGTCGTGGGCGAATATGTTGACTATGTTTTCTAAGATGCGGTCTCCACTCGAGGACACGTCTACCCCAGCGGTTGTCCGTCCTTCGATATATGTGGACAGCTCATTGAAAGAAAGAAAAAAAAAACATTTATTGGCATTGAAACTTCAGCTTGCTAATCCTTTGAGTTACGTTGGTGAGTTTGGTTCTCTGTCGGATAATCTCGTTTCGGATTTTATCCTTCAGAGAAACCCTCAGCATAGCTCTCTTAATAACTCGCTGAGCTACTCTAAATTTGTGCACAGTGCATTAATAATTAACTTAAAAAATAGAGGAGTGTTTGCTTTGAGTAAAATTCGCTATCAATATTTAAGGTACTTTCCCTCCACCGACCGCCTTTTAAGTCCACCTGTATACTCGACGACGATCTGAAGAGCGATAATAAGTGAATCGCGTACTACAAACGTGCACAACTCAGATTTATAACTCACAGAACTCAGTGGTATGTACCTACATCAGATAAGTAATATTTGTCTATCCCACAGACGTCTCTATATAAATTCAAAAATTATTCATAAGGAATCGCTCTTCGCAAAAAAATACCCCCGTTTTAATTTCGATATATATTATATGCTATAGCTGCATTATGCGGGCATCAGCTATATATATTATAGCTGATGCCCGCGGCCTCGCACGCGTGGTCATTTCTGTAGGTTAAAAGTACTCTTTGTACTATTCCAGGACCTAAAATACCAATATACCAACATTTGATCAAAATTCCTTCAACCTTCAAAAATATTTTTATCGATTGCTCTGCTTCTACTCATCGGATTGAGAAATAAAGTACCCCAGTTTTTAAGTCAAACCATAAGCTATCCAACAGTGAAAATCTCATCGCAAACAGTCCAGAAGTTTTTACTTGATGCGCGAACAAACATACAGACAGAAATTATATTCTTGTTCAGTAGCTTATTTTATGTACCCTAGACCATTTCTTTTTTTATTATCTTCTTTGTACAGACTTTTTCGTTCCTATTGCTTTATTATAAGTATAGATTCTTTATTGTTAGCATATTGTAGATATTATTGTTTTTTTCTGTTCTTTTTAGTGTTCATATAAAGAACAACATCTATTCGGTAATATTTAATTCAACTTATGTAACGCAAGAACAAGTCTCCATTTCCAGGCCTTGGCAGCCGCAAAATATCCTGAAATGATTAGCTCAAACATGGAAGGCTTCTGAACAGCAGCTTCGGGGAAACTCAGGCGTAATTAAATGCAAGAATTTTAAACTCTCCTATTCCAGCAATACTGTTTTTTACCCGACTAGGCAAAGGAGGGTTTTGATTTTAGCAGCGTAAGTACTATTTTTTTTGCCTGTTTCTGTATCTCTTAGCGCCTAAACTGCTTAACCGATTTCAAAAAATATTTCAAAAGTTATATAACTCGTTGTGGGAACAAAGTATGATGAACAATATTTTAATTTCGAGAACAAGTATACATTTTTGTATTTTTAACCCTTCAAGAATCTTTGGACTATCCTTTAGTTAATCAAAATTTGTTAAGAAAATTAAAAACTTTTAGGTATATACCTTTTAAAAAGTATCAGTAGGCCTATAGAGAAAAAAGAGTTTATATTAGTCTCACCATGCACAAAGCAAAGTCAAAGTCAAAGTATTTTATTGTAAAAAAAAGATAATATATGTTTTATTAACACGTTTGTCATGTCGCATTTTTTTTAAGTTGTTTTTTTGGACGGCTGGACGGATTTTGATGAAACCTGGAATGGAGATAGCTTATACCCTGGATAAAACATAGAATACTTTTTATTCCGGAAAATTGTAAGTTTCCAAGGAAAATCTAAAAAAATATTGAAAAATTGATTACTCGCTGTAAGAAACGGTTGCCATGAAAACGAAATAACAAGTATGTCAAATAATATTTGGAGCATTGGTGCTATACATACTTTTGCATTGGTTTTTAATATCCTAGAAGAACATAGGATGCTTTTTTCGCGAAGAAGTCGCGGGCGGGAAAACTAGTAATTATATATATTTAAGTATTTTGTCACATAATAATTATTTACATAGGTATATATTTTAAGCATATTATAATATATTATTAATGATAAAATAGTTTTTAGTAATATTATTTACATCACGGTGCACCCCGTTCATTACGATTATAATATTCTTAAATCCTCTCCATTCAATGGTTCCCTGTATAAGATCGCTTCTAACGATAATGCCGCCCATTGTTAGGCTTCTTCTACTATTGATTGTTTCTTTATTTTTGTTGTTTTATTTTGTGTGTACAATAAAGAGTTTATCTATCTATCTAAAGCTTTCTCTTTAGATAGATAGATAAACTCATCTTTTTTTTTTCTTTTCTCTGTTTTTTTTCTACAAATATCCAAACAGTGATATTTGTAGAAAAAACAAATTTTCACCTTGTGAAAATTGAGAATTGCACAAGGCTGGTCTACAATTTGAAATGCTGGTTCTCTAAACAATTTACACTACGAGTATATCTTGCTATTAGGCTGTCGGCCAAAATGTCTTTGTCTGGATCAGTGGTCTAGCATTACGCCAGTAAGGCGGGGTCAGTCCAGAAATCAGCAAAAAGACGAATAGCAAAACGTCGAGAATAAAGTAATGAAACAACTTTATGCGAACCAAAGATACTGTGGATGGAAAAATATACTACTCAATCAAATAACAGAACAGAACTTTCAGAAATAGCTTGGCTTGCATCGCTGTACTCATTATCTTCAGCAACAGCTACTTTTTTAAAAAAATAATCATGTTGCTACTTTATTAAAGTAAACAAATAACGGGTAATTTTTTTTTAATTGATTTTCATATAATATAATATCGATAGAAAAGCACAAAATTTATCTAAAATCGACTCTCGAGACGCATCACCTCTCCCGCTCACACTGCACCCAGACAAGCAGGACAAGCTTTCGATAGCCTGCCCCGTTACTACCATTTATGTATTTTATCTTATAAGGTTCAGTATTTCTTTTAGTGACAGAATGGTGGCGAAGAAGAAGGATGGAGATTAAGAGGCAGACCATCTGCCCAATGGTCAGACGACGTCATCAAGGTAGCAGGAGGCAGTGGATCCGCATGGCGCAGGAACGGGAGGAGTGGCGTGCACATGAGGAGCCCTATACCTAACAGTGGGTTGATGTAGGCTAATATATATTTAGATATATAGATTTATTTTAGTAAATCTATTCCAATTCGACTCTTTTATTTAAATACTTTTTATCGGTACCTACCTATTTTCTCAGCCCATCACTGCACATGCTAATGTTTGTTTATCTCCCTAGTGGTAGGCAAGGCTGGGGTCCGCAAGCTTGTTCAAATGTGATTAATTGAACAAGCCACTGTCTGGAGCTCCCAATTGAGGCTCGTGTTTAGCAGCTTAATGGCAGTGAAGGGAGAATGTGTATCTATTCAACGTCCTTAATTCGTCATACGACTATTAATAACCTTTTCTTCCCACTGCACAGTAATATCACAATTGTTCACCTAAAACGTAAGCAGAAAGCACCTTATTACTGCTCATCATAAAAACAATGCAGAAAGTAAGGATGGAAATCCATTACTGCACAGGCCGGTGACGGCCTAACTCAAAGCTATAGCGATAGCGATACCAATGCAGTGTCCGTCCTTGTCATTGTGTTACGATATGGCAAGGACAGACAATGCATTGACGTCATAATGGATTACAATTCCAATACGATCGCTCAACCACGGTCGCCGTGCAGTTTTTTTATTTAAAAACTATTAACTAAAAACTGTGACTGAAAATTGTACTGCTTACGTTTTAGATAGACTTGTGATATTACTTTGTAGTGGAAAGAAAAGCAGATTACTGACACTCGCTCAAGTGACTCCTTGCTGCACTCGAGGTTTTAGAGTTTTAGACAAACTAACACTCGGTGCAGCAAGCAGTCACTTTCCGCTCGATGCAGTAGTCTACTATTGTTCCAAACCTTGTTCATTAATTGTAAAATAACTAACTCAAATGCAATTGCAAATTGGGAAAGGCGTGTTGTTTTTAACAAACATAAATATAGATAGAGGCTCAAAGAGAGCGCCCGTGAGTACCTCGCAAGACTTGCAAAGCATGCTGAGCAACCAAAATGATGCTTCACGACGCATTGGTCTCGGAATGAACTTAGATAAGACCAAGATCATTTTTAACGATCTTGTTGACCCGAAACCGATTGCAGTCAATGGAGTATCTTTTGAAGTTGTCCGAAAATATGTTCACCATGGGCAAATATTGCAATTAGGTAGGTACAACTTTGAGAAGGAAGCCAACAAAAGAATTCAGCTGGGTTGGGCAGCATTCGGCAAGCTTCGTCAAGTCTTCTCGTCGTCCATACCACAGTGCCTGAAGACAAAAGTATTCAATCAGTGCGTCCTACCAATCATGACCTACGGTGCCGAAACGTGGAAACTCACGGTTAAACTAGTCCACTTGATGTTTTTTGACAGGCTTGTTTTCTTGAGCTATGCTTGTAGTTTCTCTGAAGAATGAAGATATCCGACAAAGAACCAAGGTTACCCACATAGCCTTAAGAATAAGAAAGCTGAAGTGGCAGTGGGCTGGTCACATTTCCTGAAGAACCGATAACCGTTGGGGTAGACAGAGTTTTCGAGTGGAGACCACGTTTAGGCAAACATAGTGTAGGATGCCCTGTGGCAAGGTGGAGTAACGACCTGCGAAAAGCGGCTAGAAGAAAATGGACGAAGAGAGCTAAAGACCGAGCTCAGTGCCGTTCATTAGGAGAGGCCTACGTCCAGCATTTGACAGATATAGGCTGATGATGATGATGATGATGATGTACCTCAAAAGTAAAAAAGGAACCTTTATAACATCACTTCTTTGTCCGTCTCTCCGTCTGACTGACTATCTTTCAGTCTGTCTGTCAAGACCCTTATTCTCAAGAACGCATGGAGGATACAGTTGTAATTAATATCAAATACTTAGCAGGTCCATCACGGTTGAGCGACCGTAACGGAGATGTAATCATTTATGACGTCAATGCACTGGCCGTCCTTGTCACAACATAACACTATGACAAGGATGGACACTGCATTGGTATCGCTATAGCTATAGCTGAGAGTTAGGCAGTCACCGGCCAGGTCTGCAATCCCTTGGAGCTGTGAAAAAAAAGATTTCCAAGTCAACGCTATCAATAAATACGGTATACTGTATATTTTGACACTCTCAAGGGAATTAAAGCAGGGTACATCGCGATAAGGCCGCCTATTGTACAACATTAGATTTTATGTATCATTACTGTTATGTTGTTTTTTATTGTAATGTGTTCAATAAAGAGTTATTGTATTGTATTGTATTGTATTGTATTGTACATTCCTTTGACCTAGAATCATGAAATTTAGCAAGAAGCAATGTCTTATAATAGCACAAGTAAATGTAAAAATCTGAAAACCGTAAAGTAGTTATATCAAATAATAATAATTATGTAATGTCTCATGTTTAATAAACTAGATTAAACAATTATACTAGTAAACCTTTAATGTAGGTAATCAAATATATTGCGTAACAAATCCATCAACCTATTCAGGGAACAAACAGCCCACAGCCTGTTTATTTGGTTTAACGTTACATGCATAGGTTTGGTTATTGGTTCGTCTGTGGCCGCCTGATATTCCAAGTTTGCTCGCTGTGATCACATTCCATGCTTATTGGAATTCCACGCTCCTATCATCAAGTTATATCGACATACCTTAAACAAATAAATACCAACACGTCCCAAGCCAAATGCCCTTCGCTAACCTATATGCAAAGAGTATTTATGGGACAAACCTTTTTCTAATATTCCTTTGGTAATTTACTGCAAATAGCTAGTAGGCCTTAGCATAATCTTTATTTCCGGACAAATACAACCTGGGTGTCTTCAAATCAAGACTGAACGGGTATGTTCTGGGATATAAACCACGTTCAAATTTTAATGCTTGCCTATCGAGGAATCGCCGTCAAATGCTTGCCTGTCGTGATTGATATACTACTTTTATCATAGATAAAAAAGGCATGCATGTAATGTGTATTAGTTAAAAAATAAATTGATAAGTACATAGTTACAACAACGTTTACTGAATTGAGTAAGGAAGAAATAACTGCATTTTTATGGTATTGCCTCACCTCCCAATGGCATAACCACATCCGTTTTATTTATTGTTACTTATTTCAACTTACTACAACTTCCTAAATAATTAACAGAAACTAAAAGGCCGCTGAAAAACAAACGACAAAATATTGCAATGAAGACAAATCTCTTCTAGAATAACATAAATTCACAAGACATAAGTTCAAAAACTAAAGCCCGACTACGGTCGGGTATCAATATGTAAGTTCAAAAACTAAAGCCCGACTACGGTCGGGTATCAAGATGTAAGTTCAAAAACTAAAACCCGACTATGGACGGGTTAAAAATAGCCTATCACACTCTTGCGATGAAGACGAATCATTACACATTTCCTTCGCCATTGAGAAGAATCGATTGATACCTCGCTTGTCAAAATCGGTCTAAGGTTTCAGTTTAAATACATAACCCTTCCTTTGACTTGCTGTAGTCGGGGACACTCTATACACGATGATATATCTTTTGACACCTCTCTGGTCAAAATCGGACCAATAGGGGCGACGCTATGGTGGAACATCTACATATATAACTAGTCTGGGCATAAATACTGTTACATAAAAACTTTTATTTTTTTCAACTCTTTAATTATTTTGAATTTGGAACGCGTTTATTTATTTAAAAAACTTCTTTCGATTTCGCGCTATTTCACATATTTTTTCGAGTTCATTATCAAATTACAATATGGAATGGGGTGTTAAAGAAAATAGGATTGCAGTGATCACCTGCACAAAGTGGGTATGCCATATTCCAGACACTTCAAAAGCTTGGTATCAGCCGCATGTTCGTATATCGTACTATCAACAGATAAAACAACACTTCCTCTGTTAAAGATCATAAAAGATCGGGGCGGCCGGGTGCTGTTAGAACTACAAAGGCTGTTAATGCTGTTAAAGACAGAATTCTTCGAAACCCCATTAGGAAGCAAAAAAAATTATCGCGAGAAATGAAGATTCCCGCTAGGACTCTGGCGCGTATTATAAAACAAGAGCTGAAGCTCGGTGCTTATCGTCCATATACAGGACATGCCCTAAATCAATCTTTGCAATTAAAGAGAGTGGATCGATCAAAACGCATTTGACGCCATACGCAGGTGATAGGCACAGAAATATCCTCTTTACTGATGAAAAAAATTTCACGATTGAAGAGCACTACAATAAGAAAAATGATAAAGTGTAATGTGTAAGTGATCGGAAAAGTACAACGTGGTCATCATCCTGCGTCAGTGATGGTTTGGTTATCAAGGCGTCATAAAACTAAATTTTTGAGAAAAAGGAGTGAAAACTTAAGCCAAAGTGTATCAAGAGACTGTCTTGGATCTTGTTGTGAAACCTCTCAACAAAACAATTTTTAAAAATGTACCGTGAACTTTCCAGCAGGACTCTGCACCTGGTCACAAGGCACGAACTACCCAAGCCTGGCTTGAAACCAACGTTCCGGACTTTATAAGAGCTGAATACTGGCCCTCATCTAGCCAAGACTACAAATTATGTTCAGTTTTAGAGGACATGGACTGCTCTAAACGACACAGCGACATTGAGTCTCTTAAAAAATCTCTGGAGGAAGCAGTGGCGAAATTTCCCCTGGAAACAGTGCGTAAAATATAGATACGTGGCCAGACAGATTAAAGGCCTGTATAAAAGCTAAAGGTAGCCATTTCGAATAGTTTTATTTTTATTTTTTGCTGAGACTTTAATAAATATGTACCGATAAGTTTTAGTAATATTACACCAATTCATAAAAAAATACATTTTCATTTGTAACAGAACTTATGGCCGGACTAGGTATACACATATTAGATTTCCCGCCCGCGACTTCGTCCGCGCGGACTACAGTTTATCGCGAAAAAGCATTCTATTTTCTTCTAGGATATATAAAAGTTTAAAAATCAATGCAAAAGTAAGTCTAGCATCAATACTCTTGATGTTTTTTGACATACTTCTTATTTCGTTTCCATGGCAACCGTGCCTTACAGCGAGTTATCAACAATTTCCTGTTTTCCCGTAGAAACTTACAACTTTCCGAGGCAAAAAGTATTATTTGTTTTATTCCAGGGTATAAGCTACCTCCATGCCAAATTTCATCAAAATCCGTCGAGTCGTTATCGCGTGAAAGCTCCCCAAACAAACAGACAACGTTTCACTTTTATATATTGGTATGGATGTACATACCTACATACATAGACTGTTAAACTCATTACCCTTCCCTTGCTTTGCCGTAGTCGGGTAATAAAAACAGTTAAGAATCAGTGTAACAACAAAGTAAGTAGCGGAACACAAACGCTTTACGCCGCTTCTTTGTTCAACAAATGAAAACGCCTGTTTCTGACGTGACCTTTTCTGTTTCATAACAAGGTCAGCATAAAGAAATAACAACATAAAAACCTCTTGGAAATTACCAAATTTGTGCCTGAACATAATTTGTGATGGTAATCTCTCTTCGCAGTTATTGTTTACAAAAGATGTGTCATATTTTGTTGACATGCCACTTCAAGTTAAGGGGACGGCGGAGGACGAAATGTCCATACAAACGTTATACCAAAATCATATTTCTACCATAACTAAATTAGTATTCGGATTCAGATGGTATTTGTCTGGGTTATTTGTAGGGATTCCTACCTCAAAAGAAAAAAAGGAACCCTTATAAGATCACTTCATTGTCTGTCTGTCAGTCCAGGGGTCTTGACAGACAGATACTTAGGGTACTTCCCGTGGAGCTAGAATCCATAAATTTGCCAAGAAGCAATGTCTTATAGCACAAATAATGGGAAACATCTAAAAACGGTGAATTTGAAGTAACTTAAAAAAATATATTAAAAAAGACTGTTCAAATTAATTTGCGGTTGGTAAACTGACCCTGATGGGGACTACACTTTTCCAACGGTAAAGTTAAATTTGTACGGAACCGTGCGTGAGTCCAACTCGACCAACTTTACCTTAACGAAATTTAGGCTAAAATTGAAGGTACTTTGTATCTTGAAAAAAAAATATGCTGGGAACCTAGATAAATAAAACGAATAATATCCAAATACGAATAATATCATATGGTGACAATATGCTGCAGCTACAAATGATTTTGGTATTATATATTTGTATGGACAACTCATCCTCCGCTTACCCCTTAACACAAAACACAAAAATCTGAGAATGTTCGACATTTTATTACCTTGACATAGCTAAATAACATTTTTGGTACAAAGTGTTAATTTCATTCAAATTTAAAATGACTCGGTTTCAAACAATTTGAATAGAATAATCCTTACGCTCTAAATGATAAGCCTTTTCGAATTCAAATTGCACTCATCGGGGGCACAATTAGGAGTTACCAGGCCCGGTAGTAACCAGCGGAGGGTCGAACGTAGGCTGCTGAGGGAGGAATGTAGGCTGCTGAAGGCTGGTATGCTACTGAAGGCTGGTATGCTGCTGAAGGTTGGTACGCTGCTGAAGGCTGGTACGCTACTGAAGGCTGGACAAGAGCGCTGGAGACTTGGACCAGGGCAGCAGAATTCTGATACTGTGGCACAGCGGTGTAAACATACAACGGCGCACGATCTTCGTCTTTGTACTGAAGACGTGCAGTGTACGCCATGTTCCTTAGGTCATTCTCCGTCTGGAACTGTACTCGCTGGAGCTGCGAGCTTGGAAGCAGCACATAGTAGGCACCCTGGTTACTGACCACTTCAGTTTCTTGCTTCGGCTCCTCCTGAATTTTCTCCTTCGTCAGACCCTCGACCTGAAGATTCTCTGTGGTTTCAGGTATAGGTTCTTCAGTTGTGGAAGTTTCTGGAGGTCCATATTCAAGAGCGGGAGGTCCGTAGCTGGTGTCCGGTACGCCGTAAGTTGTGGAAAGTGGAGCGACTTCCTGTTGGGAGGGCAGTTTAAATTCGATATCTGGCCTGTATCCTGCCGCAGGATAAGGTGCGTCGTCTGTTCTTGCTGTAGTAGGTTCCTGGTCACCTTCAGCTTCTTGCCTTGCGACCCTGAAGTTTTGTCTGTACCACGGATTTTGCTCAGCAACCGCCACTGTCACAATAAGCAGAACACAAGCGAAGACCTTCATTGTTGTTGTTTGGTCGACTGCCTGCAGACGAATGATGCTGCCAACAGCTACTGATGCGCTTTTATACCGAATCCCGAGTTTCCTGTGGAGTTTCCGTTCAGTCCGGATGTGGTGTTAAGGTAAAATATGTTGTGATCTCCGCCATGATCGATATTCAGTGCGAGCAGTCCGCGACATTGGCCCCTCGGGCGAGGATCAGCGGTTGTGTAACGGATGCCGATTAGGACCTGTCATTGTGCTATACGAACGTGCTCCGCATGCCGATGCCTCGAGGTGACAAACCTACGAAAATGAGCAGCTCAATATTCATGAGACGCGGGGAAATCTCTTTCTTTCAGCCACTAATTAGCGACTTGCCGTTTGTGGTAATTGCTACCGTAATTGCAAGGATTATAATAGTGCAGTGGTCATGAGGTTTGGCAGAGCCGGCAAATATAATTACTAAAGTGACAAGGGTGCAATGCATGACTGGAGGCGATGCATTATGTGTGATGCAGTACTGTTTGGTGGTTATGGAGTTCACTGGGACATGCCCCAAGTTACTAAGTATGCGGCCCCGTGACCGAGTTGTGGATGGATGATTCATTTTCCTTCTCATTACATCACAGCCACAATATTAGCATAAGTATGTTTTAGTCTTCTACTATTTGCTGACGTGAAGTCTAGAGTTCTTGCCATTAAATGTCACTCACACCTGTCAGTCCAATAATTCTGAAATGCAATACCAAACACGTTTTCAGTGTCATTTTGCAAGCGATGAGGTAAAAGTAAACGCTTCATCAGTTGTAAAAATGACACCATGGAACGTAAGCTCAGGTTTCAAGTACGATTCATCATTCAAAAACACGGTGCTAAAAAAGTATTTTGCATTAAAAAAACATAACACATACCCGGGCACGTGACGACATGGCGTCGCTCGTGCATGTTTATTTCGCAAAACGGCTGCTTGACGTTTAATTACGCGGCAAAGCGGCAAAATGGCGCCAGCAGCGAGTCGATGCCGTTAGGGAAATATTATGCAAATTGAAATGATTATGATCGAATTTGTCGCTTTTCATTTAAAACGCAATTTGATTTTGTGGCAGGAGTTTACCTATATTTGCATAGAACGGATATTGTGATAATTAACGATATTTAATCAATCAAACAAAAATCTATACTTATAATAAAGCAATAGGAACGAAAAAGTCTGTATAAAGAAGATAATTAAAAAAGAAATGCTCTAGGGTACATAAAAGAAGCTACTGAACAAGAATATAATATTTTAAAAAATCATGTCTATCTGTATATATATATATATATATATATATATATTTATTTTGGATAGCTTATGACTTAACTTAAAAACTGGGGTACTTTATATCTCAATCCGATGAGTAGAAGCCGAGCAATCGATAAAAATATTTTTGACGGTTGAAGGAATTTTGATCAAATGTTAATATACTGGTATTTTAGGTCCTGGAATAGCACAACGAGTACTTTTAACCTGCAGAAATGACCACGCGTGTGAAGCCGCGGGCATCAGCTAGTACGATTATAAAAGTGTATGGTCGGTCCTCTTTTCGTTTACTCTTGCTCCTAATACAACTTAGACAGAACAAACTAGGGTCTTCCTTACCAACTCTTCAGAATCGGCGTGCAAACCCTAAACTTTCGAGAATTAATCCTTTTTGTATGTAAATCGATAGGTACCTCTACACGCTACGTAATTCATGGTTTTAATGAGGCCTTACCCCCATACATTCACCATGAAATTACCCACCAAGGCTTTCAACTTTCCGCACAAATTGTAGTCGAATTGGGGCGTTTTATCGAGTGAAAACCCAATTGTTTTTCACTTTTTTGCTCCATCTCTAATGTAATTTCGCTTCATCCATTTGGGGATAGTAAATTGAGTTTTTAGACGCGTTATATATAATTTTATTGTTATCATTGTCTGCGAAGTCGTAAATATATTGCTCCTTGTTGGGTGTTGTCCAGTTGTGTTGGGTGTTGTCCAGTTGTGTTGGGTGTTGTCCAGTTGTGTTGGGTGTTGTCCAGTTGTGTTGGGTGTCATGTTCGGAATTTACGACCACGTTTTAGTTTCTCGTTTAATTTCATTGTGTGGGCTGTCCTCGCTTTTGTGAAAAGAGTGAATTAAAGGTTCCAATATTTTGTAGTGCTTCAAACGTTTCCATGGTTCAAAAGTATGAAACATTTTGCTTTTAGTGTGAATTTCAACATGTTTTAAACAGAAATACTATATTATTACATTTTGCAGTTCATGAAAAGAATGGCAACCGCATGGCCGAGTGGTTAGTGACCCTGACTGCGACCCTGTTAACCAACGGTCGCGGGTTCGAATCCCGCATTTGTGTGAAGAGCAGAAATATTTGTTTACGAGTCACGGATGTAATATTCATATCTATGTATCTCAATTTGGCTAGCTATTGAATGACTAACTACTATTATTTATTCTGAAGTAACGGTTTGTTTGTTTGTCATATGAGGTAGTGGTGACCTCTGGTGTCAGTGTTTGTCAGGCCGCCCGAGGGCCTTTGACATGGCTTGGTAACGGTGCAGGTCTGCAACAGGAATTTTTGAAGGACGTTGTTATGTAAGTACTTGTATGTCAATCATTGGGCTTTTATTATACTTAGTTAGATGAGTGTAATTTTTTTACAGGATGGACCAAAAAAGAAGTGTAATGTTTTCAGGGTTCATGTATGTATGTAAGTATGTGAATTTATATATTCCACCATAATTTTTAAACGCCTGAACATATTTGGATGTATGGGGTATCATTAGAATCCTTATTACATCATCCCAATTAAGAAAGTTTTTTTTCAAACACTATATATAGAAGTATGCCGCCAAATAAAAAGACGAATAAAAAAAACTGTACTAAAACTACCAACTATTAAACAATACTATTTTTCTATACGGGATTGACATTGAAGGCCTTGATGAGCACATTCCAACAATATAATTAAAATGTATTGGCATAACTCAAAACTTGTCACTAAAAAGTATGCAATAAAAAATAAATTAAAAAAACGATTTCTCTGCCAAAAACGACTGCTCTGCCAAAAACGACTGCTCTGCCAAAAACGAGCTAAAATATCAAAAATAAGTAAATAAATAAATAAAGTAAATATATTCGGGACAATTCCACACCAATTACCTAGCCCCAAACTAGGATACCCTGTACTATGGGTACTAGATAACGGGTAAACATACATATGTTGTTGGTTTGTCGTATTCCTTTCCATGCACGGTTGTCTGGAAGAGATCGCTCTGAGCGATAAGACGGCCCATTGTGACACTTTATTATTAATTTTGTTTTTTTTTTATTCTAAGATTTTTATTTGTGTGTTTCAATAAAGAGTTATCTATCTATCTATGAGGTAGTGCTGGCCTCTGATGTCAGAGTTTGTCAAGCCGCTCGAGGGCCTCTGACATGGCTTAGCGACTGCTAATAATCAAAAACAGCAGGGAACGACAGCTTAACGTGCCCTCCGAAGCACGGAGCGATGGAAAACCGCACATAACTCAGAAAAGTCATAGGTGCGGAGCCTAGGTTTTGAACCCGGTATCGTTGGATTCTAAATTGCACTATAGAATCGTTAGGCCACCATCGCTCTGACATACATACATAGATACGAATATTATAACATCCATGACTCGGAAACAAACATTTCTGCTCATAACACAAATGATTGCGCCTTGCAGGATTCGAACCCGCGCCCATTTGATTACGTACCTAGCCACGAGACCAACCGGTCGTCAAACAACAAATACAAGAGACAAATAAAATTATCATTGCTGCACCTCTTATATTAAAAGTGTACCATAGATCGGTCCCCCGGCTGCAATGTCTATTTTATTTATCTCTGGTTTTTGTCTTTTAGGTTATTTTTTGGCAGGACAGTCGTGTTGTTTTTTGTGGATAAGTTCCAATAGGTAATTCATAAGATTTATTTCGTTACGACCTTTCCTCCGACCAGAAGGTAACCAAAGGAAGTCACCGAATCCTTCGCACGGTGTACAACCTTCATTAGTACGTGATGGAAACTTCGTGATTAGATTTTAATTATGCAGCCAATTGGAGACTTTTTGGTTCGGACGGTTTATATATAAATGCTTGTCTTGAAGGTGTTTTTGTTCATTTTGCTTCATGGCGTTCGAAACATGGCTGACAGAGTAGGCTCGTCAGCTTTTGAAACTACTTCCAAAAGAAAATTCTAAATTCGACTGTTTTATTACCTGACTACGGTGAAACAAGGGAAGGGTAATATGTAGATGATCCACGATAACGTCGCCCATATTGTTCCGATTTCAACAAGCGAGGTATTAATCGATTCGTCTTCAGCAGTGCTATTACGCTATTATGTTGATCATATCGATTTCAATCCGTCAAATTAATGAATGCTTTGCGATAGAGTCGATTTTGCTACGAAAAAAGTGACAATGTGATTGTAACCAAGATCTGTGGTCGGTGGCCCAATTACATATGAATTTCACGGCTTGAAACCGTCATGATCAACATTACGTAATCGCAGTGCGGGGCACTGGTATAGGGCTATTTTTTTACCCGTGTTCAAACTAAAAACTTGGTCCAATTTAGTCAAGCATGCAAGTCGATTCGTCTTCATTTATATAGTGTCAGGCTATTGTTTTTTTACCCGACTACGGCGCAGCAAAGGAAGGGTTACTAATAACTTGGCCCGATTTAGACAAGCGAGGTATCAATCGATTCGTCTTCATCGCAAGAGTGTCAAGGGCTATTATTTACTATTTTTTAGTTTTTGAACTTCTTATAAATTAATGCATTGTACAGACTTTATGGTTTTTACTGCTTTATTATAAGTAGTATCGATTAGAAACTGTAAAGTCATCAATACATTGAATAAATACTGTGTCTATTTGAACCACATAATTTGAACATACCTCACGCACGTATTACCCGATTACGGCGAAGCAAAGGAAGAGTAATGAGTTTATATGTATATAATGAGTCTGTATGTATGTGGGTATGTGGATGTTCCACCGTTGCGCCCACAGCCACGGCGGCTATGCCTGCGTGGTCATTTCATTTAAAAATAGCCCATACGTGTTATTCCCAGACCAAAAGTACTTATAAAGTACAATATACTACATTTCTTTAAAATTAGTTCAGCCGTCGAATAGTTTTGTATCGATTGCTCGGTGTCTAATCATCGGATTAAGATACTTAGTACCCCAGTTTTTAAGTCAAACCCTAAGCAGTAGTTTCGCTCGAGCAAACATACAGACAAACAAACTAACAAACAAACAAACAGACAGACACGATTTAAAAAAGAACTATTCGTGTCCAGTAGCTTATTTTAAGTACCCTAGACCATTTTTTTAATTATCTTTATTGTACAGACATTTTCGTTCCTATTTCTTTATTTTAAGTAAAGATTTTTCTCTACTTATTCTCAAGTTACTTTCAACCGCCTTATAATAAGTAAATTTAATTTAAGCTCATTTCAATTAGATATATAATTTCAGTAATATTCCAGAAAATAGACTTTCATTCCTTTATTAGCTGTTACTGACTGGCCTTCTCTAAATATTTATGACTAGCGTGAGCTACTGAAATCATTAAAGTCAAAGCATTACAACCTAATCTAGAACCTAGTAGGCACGGTCGATTCCTCACAATCAGGTAACCATATCTCTATTCGAAAATTCCTGTCAAAACGCAGGACATAACAAGACTTAAGTTCAAAAACTAAACCCGACTACGGTCGAGTAAAATAGCCTATGCGACGAAGACAGATCGATTGATTCCTTGCTTGTCAAAATCGTACCAATACGGGCGAAGCTATGGCGGGACATCTACTTTTTATATACATACATACATAGATATATAGGTACACACATACATACAAAGATGGTTAAACTCATAACAACTTCGCCGTAGTCGGTTAAAAAAAAAACTAACGTTTGGAACTTTACTTAACTACATTACAATATTGTGAGCTCATAGTGCACATTTTTATGTTTTAAGTGAATGTCGATATGTCCGCATACATGACAAAATTGGCAAAAGTAGGGGTGGAGGGCTAGAAAATCCGGGCTTATCCTGACATAGCTGTACGAAAGGTCACCCCACCTACCAGGTCATGGCAGTACGCCTGCAGCCCATTGGCCACCAACTACTATTTTTTATGTCAAATCGATGGTTCTATTCTATAGGCACCTACCGATCATTAAAAGTTAGCCAAGCCTGTGCTGGCTTTAAGGGCTTGTACGGATTTGGATGAAAATTTGGTATGGAGGTAGCCTGTAAATATCCTGGATTAACACAAAGGCTACTTTTTAGCCTGGAAACATGCAAGGTTCCTGAGGGACGCGGATGAAACCACGGGGTGCAGCTAGTATTTATATAAATTTTAATGTTTCTTATATACTTACATATTTAATTTTACTTTAATAGTTCAATTGCAACATTATTTACATTAACTTGAATAACCTAAAATAGAAGATTTTGTAGGAAGCTTATAAGACAAATTGCTATTGTTTATTTATAAGAATTATATATATTAAACAACTAAAACACAGGTAATTGTAATAGGCAGCTCCCGTATGTCATCCAGGATTGATTGGACTAGCCATCCAACAATAACTTTTGAAGGAATCGCAATACCCTTTAACAAGGTCGAAAGAAATCTTGGAGTGATCATGGATCAGACGTTGTCGTGGGGCCCCCAACTTGAGGCAAACTTTTTGCTTCTGCTGGTGCCTTAAAGCGTCTTCAGAACTTCCTTCCAACGGCTACCAAAGTTGCGCTTGCACAATCTCTTCTGCTTCCAATCCTTGACTATGCTGACGCCTGTTATCTAGACCTAAGGGATGATCAGCTAAATAAACTTGAGCGTCTCCAAAACTTTTGTATCAGGTTCTTATTTGGATTACGCAAATATGACCATGTTTCCAACTTTCGACATAAGCTCAAGTGGCTTCCTATTCGCCTTCGTCGGAATACTCACATTCTTTCCCTACTTTATAGTATACTTTTCAATCTTGCGTCCCTCCATACCTCAAATAATGCTTCCATTTTCTACACTCAGAGCATTCCCGGTCGTTGCGGTCTTCAGAGAATCTACTGTTGAAAATACCCTTGCACGTTACAACATTCTATGATGCATCGTTTGCTGTACAAGCTGTTAGACTATGGAACAGTTTACCAGTCCTGATACGTCAGTCTCCATCATTAAACGTATTTAAGGAACGGATAAAAATATTTTACTTATCGCAGATTGGAATAAATTAAGTTATTGTGTTCATTTACTTTGTTTGTATATATGTATATATATATATATATATGACCATGACAATTAAATGTATATATATATACATTTAATTGTCATGGACGGTGGTGCCGAATAATAAACAAAAATAAATAAATCTAAAAGGTACAAGAACTTAAATAACTATATATTTATATATATATATATATATATATGTATTGTATTTTAATATATTTGTATATGTGTAGTTATTGTTTAAGTTAGAACTAGGTTAGTTATTTAAGTTCTTGTACCTTTTAGATTTATTTATTTTTGTTTATTATTCGGCACCACCGTCCATGACAATTAAATGTATTCCTCTCCATTCAACGGTTGTCTGGAAGAAATCGCTTTAAGCGATAAGACCGCCCATTGTACTCTATTTAAGTTAAATGTTTATTTGTGTGTATGATTTATTTGGTGTGCAATAAAGCGTTTATCTATCTATCTATATTTGAAATGGTCTCTTAAAGACCTCCATTTTGATACCTCACTCGATAGGTTTGTTAATATATTTTTTCCGTCAGAAATGCAATATGGCAGCTGTACGCCGCCATATTAGTTTTCTTGACACTTCATATTATTATATTCTATAGCATTCTCGTGATGAAGACGAATGCAATGACACCCCATTAATCAAAATCCGTCAAGCCGTTTAGGCTGTATAATGCTCCTAAGAAACGTACGAACAAACAAACAATTGTTGGGTTGTATGTTTGTACATACAACCCAAACACATAACCCTCCGTGCAGTCGGGTAAAAAACAAGTTTTTATTTAAAAAAAAACATTGTCTTCGAGTTGTCAGCTACCCTGAAACTTTCAGCCTGATACCTAATCGGGAAGTGCTCGAAATTTGAGTTGCAAGATTCCCCCCGGAACGACAGACAGACAGACAGACTAATACGAAAGTGACTTAATAAAAACGTGGTAAAATGGTAAAAAAGACGTATACCACACCGTCAAATCGAAAGTGAAGCACACAAGATATGCCGATCGGCTCGTACGCACACACACACTTACACCATGCTATGCCGATCGGACGCTACATCGCAGCAAGATCTTGTTAGTCGTGTTCATTCCGTCAAGTTCTTACTATCAATAACAATGCAGTCTTTTATGATGAAATTGTGTATCAACCAAAAAAACACCGCAAATTACGCACATGTTAGATTACTACTTATTGTAAATATAGAAATGTATAAAAATAATACTTGGTACATGTAAATGTTATGTATCCAGCTTTCAGAACGAATTCGTTCTGAAACGAAGTATTGACTACTTTAAAAAAAAGTAAAGTTCCACGTTACTTTTCTTTAAAGTAGTCAATACTTCGTACCACGTGTAAACTTACGATGTATGTCATCCATCACTATGAAACATCTGTATTATTATGCCATAATTATTATAATGTATTCCAATGCAACTATCAGACATGACTAATGTAATTAATAAAGTAAATGGTAAATATTCGTTGATCTGTTTTCAAACGACTCAATTAGCTCGGACGATGTCGGTAGTCTTCGTCTCGGATGACTTCTGACAGCGTCGGATGTTCGAAAATGTTATATAAAGGCTCTCTCGACTTGGCAATGTTTTGTGGCCGCCGCACCGAGAGGACCTTGGCAAGTTAAATGCTTTTCTTTTACTCTGTTATGCTGCTTGTTTATAACTATGTAATTATACTGTGTATTTGTTACTGTGTATCACTTCATTGTGGGGTGATGAAGTGATCTATTAATTATAGTTAACGGGATTATCATCAATTTGATTGTGTTTAAATACTGTTTTAGAAGTTAATATGCCTAGTGTAACTAAGGCAAATATAAATGTTTGTCTGTGACCAATTATCACATTTAAATTATTAATAACTATGTACCTAAATAGTTATTGGTTTAATAACATTACAAAACATGTTCACCATGTAGTGTCGTTTTCTTGAAAAGTGGTGTATTCTGAATCCGATGTTCAAATAAGTAAACAATATAAAGAATTGCAAACCCATTTCCTTGTTTTCATTAAAATACTCCTTAAGTTATTTATTCTGTAGCTGTAGCTACTAGGTACTATAGTTGGTGCAGATAAGTTTTATCTCCTACTCGACAAACCTAACCAACTGAAGGCTAACATTACAAAACTTAGGTTTTGATAACCTTACAGTACACATAATTATTATACATATGTTCATAAATCTCACACACACATACACACCATGCTTCAATCGTTTCTTAGTCTGTATAGACTCCGTCATTTTTTAAACTTCGTGGTAACAATACATGTTATAAATTGCAGTGTGTCTTGAACACACCGAATTCAGTTTTTTTCCTTAGTCAAACCTTTTTGACAGGATTTGTTTGTATATTTATCTGGCGATAAGTTTTTAATATAATTGATCCGACCTTTATGTTTTGTAGATATGTAGTTTACAATAATTGGAAGGTTGTTAGTAGAAGACGGATGTCACATGAAAGTGATTGAACATATTATTATATAACAATAATTTCTGTTATATTTTGGATTTCGTAGGTTTTACAAGTGTTTATCGTTAGTTCTCAGTAGTTCCGTGAGAGAAGATCTGTTACGGAACTATTGAGGCATTTTACACGACTGCCCAAAAAAAAGGAGTGTATTGTTTTTAACATTCATGTATGTATGTATGTATGTATGTATGTATGTATGTATGTATGTATGTATTGTAACGATATTATCCGGTTTATAGTAAATTTCTCTGTGCTGACGGATTCTGATGAAAGATGTGATGAATTGGTTTTTAGGCCAAACTCGCCAACCACCGAGATAGTTGGTCCGGTGTCTAATGCCGATAGGGTATTCGCTTAAATCAATGAAAAGTAATTTTGAGAATAAAGGGAATAAAAAAATAAAACGGGGTGAGTCACACCACGAGTTAGGTGAGTCGGAATTTTTACCCCATCCGGTCGCTTTAAACGTGAGGATTTTTCTTCGGAATCACTCAAAACTTAAAATACTCGTTACTATTTTGAAATTAATAAAATTACCTGGATAAACTTAGACCGGAACGAGCTTCAAGAACTATTGGATCAAGACCGTTCGGTAATGTACTAGCTAGTGGGTACAATAGTGGAAGATAAAACATACAACTCAAATTCACCAATACAATCTTTATTATCCTTGGTTTAACTTTGCCTACTTACTTAATATTTATAGAACCGTGCCATAGGTACGTTGGAGGGCCATTCAAGCTAGCATATAATAGTGGAAGACAAAACATGCAATTTAAATTCACCAATACAACATTTACTATTTTTGGTTTAACTTTGCCTGTTTACTTCAAGTCTAAAGAACCCATGCGTGCAGATCCAACTCAGCAGCTAAGAAGTACTAAGATCTAAGATTACCCTGTTATAACTAGGGTCGATATAGAACCGACAAAATTAAGTATTTACCCTAACAAAACAAGTGATGAGTGGCCGGCCGGCAGTGCAGTCTACTTATTTACCTTTTTCTATAAGATTGAGTCGTTATGTTAGTGAAGGTAAATCTCCATCCGACGTTTCAGCAATGTCCGATTCGCGTGAGAGGTAGCCAGGCTAGACCCCTCAGGTGTTGCAGGTGTCCAGCAGGTCGGTGGGGAACCAAAGTTCAACACTCCGGTTAATGAAATATATGCATAAATATGCCAATACGATACCGCATTCCAAGAACGTGGCAGGAATCGTTGGATATAAAGTCGTCGTGGCGTATCGCGACACGTATCTTGTCGTCATGGCGTATCCTAACATGGCGCCTTTCTAGTTAAATCCGGGAGGAAGAAGCCTCCGTCGTGTGGTATCTCAATCCGGGGGGGGGGGGGGGGGGGGGAAACCCGCTGTGGATGAATAAACACAACGTTTCTTTAGAATTCGAGACTTCGAAAACGCCACCGCTCTCAGTTCGCTAAAATGGCGTCTCGAAAAATGGATAAAAGTGATTTCACAATCGCAATCATTAGTGCTGACAATGCAAATACCGAAAAATGCTCTCACCTTTTTTTACGGGTTTTATAATACGCAGGGAAAAGACTTGTCAGTCCTGCTACCGGGCTCTGCAGCACGAAAAAAACGTTCACGCCTCTCGACTCCATTGCCTCGGTTTCTTTTCTAGCCGGATCTAGTTTGCTCCTAAGTTAGCAAAATCTATCCGAATAACATTTCGTTTCACCAAGAAACCGATCAGCGCTTACACATGGGCTTTGGAAATTATTATTTGGCTTTATTTTTATTTTTTAAGATTTCTCACCATCGAAACCAAATTTGTTTACTTACTGTTTTTTTTAACTATTTTTGACAGCTAAACAACTGTCAAGAGACGTCTAAGAATTGTTATAAACTATAGCCCATAAAACGTTCCATTCTAGAAACGATGCGTTCACTTCCAGATGAAAGGTACGGAACGCGGTCGCCATGCTTCGGTACTGTTATACTATCATAAAACTATATACTGTCACTATTAAATTATGATATTGTATGGGTTTGCTTTGGAAAAAATCTACGTTCTTAAATTTGACATTCGTTGTATTTAATTGGTTTGTTTAATTTTATTTTCTATTTGCTGACATTACGGGACCGTGCCGAACAGATTTAATTGCTAATCGATGCAAAGATAAGTAGAACCTACGATAGAGGTCACTACTTGTCTCCGTGTTTATCAATTGTACTTTATGAATTATTTATTTATTATCTGACTCCCAGTTATTCCTTGTTCCTTTTGTATATATCTCAATCAATTGACCTAATGAGTGTTCTCTTCGATGTGTTCCGTAATGCATGGACGTGTTATATTTATCGAAGTGTTTATAACCTCTGGACATGAGTACTGTTTTCTGGAACTTTTCCTGGAACTCTGATTTAGGATTATATCATGTAAGTAAATAACGTACGATAACCTATTCTATGTACCCGATCGTCTGCTTTCATTGGTATTTACCAAATACGAACGATAGTATTGTTTCAATCAACTATAAGCGACTTCAATGTCGTCATCTGATACATCCTAACAATAAACAACAACAGAATGGCTTGTCTGTTTAGAGATTTGACCTGTAGTCACAGCTATGCTAAACTTTTATTTAAAGAAAGGGTTTTATTGTTCATCTGTTTTCGAATTATTATTTTTTATTATGAAAGTAAGTAGCTCACACTACAGTATGGTTTATATGTGTGTTTCTTTATTCCACCATAACTTTTAAATGCCTCAACAGATTTAGACGTATGGGGTATCGTTAGAATTCATACATCCCCCCGAGTAACATAGGCTATATGTTGAAACCATTAAATATGGTGAGAGTATGGCCCCATTTTCAAAATTAAAAAAATAACTTCGAAATTTACAATATGGCATCAAATTGAAGGCCTTATATTAATTATAAATATTTAAGTAATAACGTATAGAGCACCAAATTATTTCCCATCTCTTACAGGGTAATGAGCCAAAGAAGTTAACGGCACGAGTACGTCATGTATGAAGGTAATTGCGACCCTTTCGCCGGCTCGCCCACTCGTCCTATCTCAGGCTCCCTTGTGCCGCAAATGGCTACTTTGCATGGTAACGCCCTTAGGCTGAATTTATTGTCTCATTTCCGAAAATCAGAAATCAAAACGATGAGTTAGCTTGAGCTCGCATTAGTCTTGCTTACGTGAGGGTATTATAGGCTCTTGTCTCTTCTCTACAGGATGCCCTACAAATTACGAGAAAATAACCGGGCGTGTGACTGACATAGATAGATAAATAGATAAATAACTCTTTATTGCACTAACAACTTAAAAATTAACACATATAAAAAAGCATTAAAATATGAATTATTACTTATAAATACCTTAGGTATAATATATATGAAATAACCTGATAATATAGTTAGGTACTATCACGTTTGTATGTTTTATAATAATAGCTGTGCCCATACATATAAAATAGCTGTGCCCGCAGCTTTGCCCGCGTAGTTAAATTCTATGGGTTTTTTTTGCGCAGAACCCTATTTATTTTTTGAAAATAAAAGTAGCCTATGTTACTCCTTATACAATTAACTATCTTCCAGTGAAAATACCGTCAAAATCGGTCCAGCCGTTTCGGAGATTAGCCGGGACAGACAGATAGACAGACACAAACTCTAAAAAATGTGTTTTTGTTCTAAGTATCGTATATACTTTTGTATGCATTTAGTAAAGCTTTTATTTTGACGGTAAAAACGGACACTTCAATTTTATTTATTTGTCTAGAAGATGTTCTTGACTAGATCTAGACTAGATCTAGATTAGATCTAGATCACCATGATACGAATGATCATTTCATAAGCCAATGATGGCGATCACGCCAATTATTCATTTCGTTCATCATGGCAATCCATTCCCCCGTTGCAGGCAAGTGACAACTGTGTCCACCAGTTGTCAACTTCAATTCTAAAAAGTCAAAAAGGAAAGATCAAAGAAACAAGCTTAACAATCTCGTCACATCTTGTAAACGGATTCAATCACGAGTAAAACGTCTTCTTTTCGCTCTACCAAGCATTGATTTTGTCTCCACGTAATCTATTTCGATTCGTAGAAAGTTTTCCGGGAACTGTACCGAGGCATTTCATCAATCCATGGAAAATGGGTTGGGTCCCAAGTCTCCTTTCAGTCATGTCGAATTCTAGACTAAGGTCTAACATTAATCTCTACAAAAATGTCGTCGAAATGTCTATTTTATTATTATATGTTACTGTAGAAGCCCGAACTACACTAAATCTTAAGATTAACCAGTATAACCTAAGATTAACATAAACCTAATGGTAAATGTTAAAAAAGACTAACCTAACCTTACCTTTTTCCCGCGGTATCAGTAAAAATTTCCGCATGCCTGGCATTAAACAAAAACCCTAAACTAACATCACCAAAACCAACATTTACTAACTGACACATGTAAAACCTAGCACTTACTAATTTCTAGCCCGAAAAAATCGTTTTATCAAACCATTTCGGTAAATCTTAATATTAATCAATGACATACATAGTGCTGATACATGCTGTTTTTTTTATTGCTAATGCTTTCACAGTAAATCGTGATATTCCAAGAATGCCGCTACCGTTGGGTAGACGCGTTCTCGAGTGCAGTGGAGGACGCCCTGGGGCCAGGTGGAGTGACGAACTGCGAAAATTGACTGGCAAGAACTAAATGCAGAGAACTGAAGACCGAGCTCAGTGGTGCCATTAAAAGAGGTTTACGTCAAGTAGTGGACAAATTAAGATGATGAATCCAATAAACTAAAGTTGTTATTCAATCGACATTCGTCACTTTGATCCCATTCGAGATGATATCTAATGAACGAGAATCGGAGCTTTGCGACAAGGAAACAAAATATTCGGCTGTGTAAAAGGTCATCGTGGAAAATCGAGTCGCTCTAGCGTGCATGTTGTACGTTTCAAGCAATTTATGGGCAGACAGTAGCTTAACTTTATACAAAATTGGGTTATAAGACTTACGACCAACAGAGATGCTCTGTTAGCGTGACGGGTGCGCCTCGACATACGTAAATATTCAGGCAAAGCGACAAGAGACTGTTCGTAAAGACGAAGGAAAATCATTGGTATTATTTATGGCTTTTAAAATAGCAATAAACGTGACGAATAGGAGAATTATATATTTGTGCAATTTGTACGTCAACTAAGACAATATATCGTTAGAATATGCAACAGGCGACACAGCTTTCATAATTTGTTTCGCAGCCATTCTATCCTTTCTCACTTGTGTGCGCCCAACGTCAACCAAAATAGACTTGAATGCATGTGTGACAGACCTTTGGAGGAGTGATGGAGATAGCTTGCGATAACCACTTTATCAAATTGTTCATTGACATTCACGTACCTTTTTTTTACCTTTTGGATTGCATTAGACATGCAAAAGCTTTTCTTTCTATTTCAGACTTGCATTTCTGATCTTACGACAGTTTTTGCTTTACTACCAAAACCGGTACATATACCGATAACAATAGTTAGCTTTGACAGTTATTGACAATCGCTATCGACTGTCATCGTTATCTGTACAGACATTGATCATGATTGACACCATATTTGGCAGAGACTACCAAATTTCGTTATAATCGGACTTTGCGCCCGATTTCGGTTGTAAAGCAATCTTTATCGATGTCGAGACTGCAGGCTCAGGCAACCCAAAAAAATATATTGATTTATGTCCTGCTATATTTTTTCTATGTAAACGACAAATTATTTGCAGGGTTTATGTAACTCATTGATTCTAGTATACTAGCGACCTGGCCCGTCTTCGCACAGGTGTAATTTAGAAAAAAAGAGGTGAAAAATGTAGTTCTCGTTCTCGCACAGTCCACCTTCATTCCGCTTCGCTCACCGCCAGGAGGGAGCATACGAGACCTGAACATTGCAAGTGACCCTTCCTAATTTCAAGTCTCGTGTGCTCGTATTATCCATATCCATAATAATAAAAATCTGGAAAGATTTTGACGGGAATTTCACCGGCTGATGTTATAAGAAGTAACTAAGGCTACTTTTATTTTTGAAAAGATTAACTCTTCCGCGCAAAAAAAACACATTAATTTTGACTACGCGGGTAATGCAAAGCTTTTATATAAAACTTTCGTGAAAAATAAATAACAACACCTTTATTCGAAAAACCACAAAAAGAAATTAAATCAACAAATAACACTCAAACACCTTTTAACTTGACTGTACACACTAATCAATTATCACTGAATACTCGCTTCGAACCACTTTGATCGTTTCGTTCCGAAAGCCAAGTCAATACTGTCCCAGGCAGTCGATGCGCGCTCTATTTATACCGCGACGGAAATTTCCAGAAGGTACTTGTATGTACTCATATGTACTAGCGGTAGTCGGTAAGTATTTGAACTTTCAAGGTCGGCGGCGCCTTTGATGTCACGCCGCGCCTGTAGGTACCTTAGGCCGGCAGCGCCATTGATGTTGCCGCGCCGCGCCCGTATGTACCTACCTACTGCGCGCTCTGGAAACTCTGTAGGTACCTACGCGCAACTAGTGTTTTCCAGAATGTTCCTTTAAATGTAGTCGTCGTACCGAAACTCCTCGAACATTTTAGTAGCTATTGTTTTTCTAAGAATCGACCGGCGTAACACTATGTATTGATTTTGTTTAATAACGTTTATAATCTCAGTACGTGTCGCGGACACATAAATTAAACTGTCAATTTGCCTTACTGCCTTCACTTGTCAGTCGTGCCTCTGATTCATTTGAAAGTCAAAAAGGCCGGAAACATTTTCATTGATGCCCAATATGTTTGCAAATCGTTCTGGAAGCAGGGTCTAGTGAATCGTGACCCGTTGTGTTAGAATCAACTGTTTTTATGGACTTGGAAGGTTGGCATTGGTAATGGAAGGATAAATCATTTTTCCGGGCACAGATACTTTTTTATTCTAGGGTAGAGTAAAAAAGGATGTGTAAAGACTAATATTACTGTAGCTAGTAATATTTAGAAAATTTCGGTTTTTAATTCATACACCCCCGCAAACTATCCTGGGCCCCGATTCTGTAAGCTATTGAACCGCGATAACGCAAGTCGATCGCTTGAATTTTTTTGAGAAATTTTCTTATTTACCACTTAAAAGCAGAAATGTTTTTTTTTTAAATATTCAAAATATAAAAATATGGAAAATAAAAAACAAAAAATGAAAATTTTAGCAAAATTTTCGCTTCCAGCACTTTTAAGTGGTAAATAAGAAAATTTCTCAAAAAATTTCAAGCGATCGACTTGCGTTATCGCGGTTCAATAGCTTACAGAATCGGAGCCATGGTTACGGCTCAAAAAAATCGTGGGTATACTTTTATGCAAGAGTCTGTCAAACACCGTGTTGCCAGATACTCAGACGCCAAGTAGTATTATTTTCCATTTTCCCTCCAGATATTTAGCCAATAATTCGAGTATTTCTGGTAACTAATTATGACAGGATATTAATTTATATTAGTGTGGAGCGCAGTGACATACCGCTTACCTGAAAAGCAGTTCAAAGTTTCATGTTTTAGCTTTTAGAACTAACTCTTTTTTAAATTTTTGTAGTCGTTTGTTGGAGTGTATTTTTTACTCCAGTGTTCATTTTTACTCACTGACTCAGACTATACCGACTGACGCTTGTATTTTTAAGCTAGTCACTAGATGATGAATACGAAATACTATTAATTAATCTTTAATAGTTTTTATCTTTTGCATGTGTTCTTTGTAACGGCATTGAAAAACACAAAAAAATGGGTTAAATTCCATTTTAATTTATATTTTTTCAGATATTTACGATTACAAAAATTGTTTACTATACTAATAGTTTAGAAGTAAGTACGCTCGTGACAAATATGCCGTTCCTAAAGTTAATTCTATTGTTAAGTCAGTTTAAATTTTAATTTTAGCAGGTGATTGTTTAGTTAATGTGATTCTTGCTTGCTTGTCGAATGAAGGCCTCTGGTGTTAAAGTTTGTCTGGCCGCCCGAGGCCTACTGAATCTATCAAATGACCACGATTGACAACTTGACACTTCATTTTATAACTACATACAACAATACAGAAGTTTCCTAAACTACTTGTACCTGGTACGGAGGTTACACAATCTTCCTATTGCTTCACAGAAGCTGGAAAAAACTTACAAATGTGTCTCTTGAATCAGGAATCTTTAATTTACGACATTGCCAGCGAAACCGGGCATTACTTACATAAAAATATACAAAACCCTTGTCAAAAAGCAAATAAAGCCCAACGACACGTAAAAAATGTGCCGAAACATCCAAGGGCCCTGTAAAAAGTGTGCCAAAACATCCAAGTGCCAATAAATCCGAGGCAAGTGCCACCTGCTCTCCCGATGAGCAGAACAAATCGTCCTTTTTAATTTGTCACGAGTCACCCGACGTCCGAGTGTCGGGAGTGTCCGACGGGGGTGTCCGGGAGTGTCCGTAAGTAATGGACTGTCCGGAAGTGCGACACGGACACGGTACGGATTGGGATCCACTGATGTTTTATTTCCTTGATGGTTGATTGGATCATTTAGTTTCAGTCTATGACACTTTTAATTTGCTTTGTTTTCTACTTATATCTGATCTGTACTTATATACCAGTAATTGCGCTAGCGAGATACACCTATTTAATACCATGTTCAGATGCTTTGTGTCTATAAAAAACGTGTTAGCAGAACATATAATATGTGTTACATACTTTTTGGACAATATGTTGACTACTTAACGAAACCAATAAGCTATCTTCAGGAATACTTTGCTTAATTTAAGAAAAATAATAAGTTTTTCACTGATGTCTTTGAATTAAAAACCAAAAGACAATTAATTACTGCAAGGGGCAATCATTTGTGTGATGAGCAGAAATGTTTGTTTCCGAGTCATGGATGTAATATTCGTATTTATGTATGTTTATCCGTTATCTAGTGCCTAGTAGGGTATCCTAGTTTGGGGCTAGGTGTGGAATTGTCAAAAAAAATAGATAGAAAGAAAAAGAAAATTCCATTTGCGTTTTTTTGTTATTCCCCAGATTTTAAAATATCAACACTACTAAGATATTGAATGTCATTATTACATTTGCCTCTGAACACCTGGTAAATGTAATATGGTTCTTTAGCAACGATGATGTTTCCTGTTAACATATTAATTTGTAATTGACTTCACAAAAGGAGACGGTTATATTATGTTCGACTGTATGTATATTTTTTATATATTAAGTAATCGCTTGCGCGAAGTTGGCGACATATGCTACACCAGTTATAACGGTAAAACTTCGCGCAAGCGATTAGAACAAATAGCCTATTAGCCTAACATGTTAAATTCATACAATTGATGTAATTCCTAAATTGGTAAAAAGTAAGTAATGGTATGAGTTACAAACATGTCAGTGCTACCCCACCTGACAATTATACAAAATACTACTCCTTTTATTTGAAATATGTCAAAATCTAAGAAGAAAGGCGACACGAAACGATATAATTCGAACCTGTGACTTTGGATATTAGGTTTAATTTTCAGTGACAAATCTCTTTTTCCTTTCAAAATCTAAATCAATTCATCCATGCATGAACACAAATAAAACAATATTCAGTAAGGATCTATCTTTTCGTTATCCAAGGCATCTATTTTAAATAATGTTTACTACACAATACCATACTTACCACAAGTTCAACTTAGAATGGATTTACCCTCATTAGGTACTTAAACGGACCGAAAGTTATTACTTAATAGCTGGAACAGATTCTAGGGTAAGTTGGCGCAGGAAATGATTAGTGGAACTTTGAATGTGTGCAATAGAATAGTAATTTTATGCATGAAGAAATTTGTTTATTTTTGCGGGTAGTCAATGTTGCCTGAACATATATTTGGAAGAGTGGACCACTTACGTCATTCAATCCTATCCTTCTAATATTATTAATGTGAATGTGAGTTTGTTTGTTTGTTACGCTTTCACGCCTTAACTACTCTGCCGATTATTATGAAATTTTGCACATACTTTGACAGGGGTACAGAAAAGGATTAGGATAAATATCATCCTGACATAGAAAAAAACCCGTAAAAATCGAAATTGTTAGTTTAGTATGGGAATTGCCACATCGATATCAAAGTGACAGGTGACAAAGTTATAGGTGATAAAGTGACAAGTGCCAAAGTGACAGAAGCCAAAATGACAGAAACTAAAGTAACAGGTGTCAAAGTGACAGGTCAACGTGATAAACTGTAGTCCACGCGGATGAAATCACGGGCAAAAGCTAGTTTTATATATTTGTTAAAAATCTCGTCATAGTGAGCTCCGTTGAATCTATTTAGATCAGTAAAATATTCATGCAGTGCATAATGAACACAGCTGCAAGTAGTCTCTTCATTTCATTTATTCCACTTGAAAAGCCGTGAAAACTGAAATAAAATTTCCTTTTCACTCCTAAATCAAGAATTCAAGAAGTTTAATTACCCGTAGCGTGCACGTTTGTGGTCATAGTTGTAGCGAGTAGCGGGAAAATGTGTGTAGAAACAGAACTCGCTTTGAGGACATTTGTCTATCAACATGACGTGTTATTACTTTGATTTCTTGTAAAGGTACAAACGGATCAATGAAATATCCGTGAAATCCACACCAATATATAAAAGTGAAACATCTGTTTTTTTTGGGAAGCTTTCAAGCGACAACGGCTGGACGGATGTTGATGAAATTTGGAATGAAGATAGAATAAAACATAAAATAAAATAAATTATATATTTCCCTAGAATAAAACACAGGATCTTTCTTATCCCGGAAAATTGAAAGTTTTCACGGGAAAACTGGAAAATGTTGATTACTCGTAAGAAACGGTTACCATGGATAATAAATAATAACAAGTATGTCAAAAAATATCAAGACCGTTGGTGCTATACTGTGCTATTATTTTGCCTACTTACAATAAATACTTTGACTGAGTCAGATGACCCTCGTGGCGTAGTAGGTGACGAGCCGATAGCGCAGCGTGAAGTTGCAGGCTCAACTTCTACGTAGGGAAAATATTTGTGTGAACCAAAGGTATTTGCTCTAAATAATTTTGTAAGATGGTGATTCCTGATTCGCTGAATACAGTGAATTCTAGTTAGGGTGACGAGATCTCTCAGTGAGATAATTAAAACAACTCGCAAACGCCAGTCATATTATTAAATTCAATTTCGTTGTCATTCAGGTGGCGACCGCACAAACGGACCACGCCTCACGTACGGTGCGCAAATTAAAATAGCTTACTTAAGGCTATGCAAGGTGAATAGCGTGCGCCGAGACGACGTGCCGCACCTAATGCAAACTCTTTGTGCATTTTTCTTATAGAACTACCGTTGGAGGAAGAAGTGTACTTTTGCATGTTTTGGCCGAGTTTTACCCTTAAATTCAATGCAGTTATATTATTAAGCAAAGCTCCTGACAGAGCTGTTTATACAAAGATTATATACAGTAGAATTGGGCCGTTTTTAGGGAGTCAAATGAGAAAGAGGGAAAAAAACAATTGCTCTCGAATTTAATTGTTTTGGACATGCTGATTTTGAAATGTTTCTATTCCTTAGATCTTTTATACTTATTGAACACTTGTATGAACTGTACACTAATTTCATTCAATATGAGGTTTTCCTATGACTTTGAAGAGAAACCATTAATCTATACCCATAAACATTACTGTGATAAAATAAACACGTTATTTAGTTCGTAGATAGATTTATATTATGATAACCACATGAATGGCATACATCAATATATGTAATCAAATCGGTAAGGAGTTTGTAACACACGTGACATACCTTTTGACTGACTGTCAGACAATACACAGTCTAAACCATTCCTATTGGTGCTAGTTAGGAGTTAGCTAGTAGTTGCAGGGTTCCTACGGATTTTTTGAAATTCCATCCCTAAATTGGTGAATGGGGGTGGCAAATTTTGCACCCGGGCGAAGCGAAGCGGGTGCAGCTTCGTCAATCGTTTGACCACGATCTCACCTGATGGAAAGCGATGATGTGTTCGAAGGTGTAGCACGCTTGCCTAGTAGATACCTATTCACTCGTGACTTGAACACACTGGGGTTATAATTTACCGGAAACACTGACGAGGGCAGGGCATTAGTGCTTTATATTATTACAAACAATTATATTATTACAATTATTAATGTTTTTCTTTCCATTTTAAAAACCGTATAAAAATATACATAACCAGAGCTGCTTCATAAAAGACTTTTATTTAACGTATATACTCGTAGTAGTGAAAATGTCAAGCTGCCGTTAACACGCTTTTTTGCAATCACTACTGCATTTCCGCTGAAAAGAAGCCATTAAAGCCGTCAGTGGTCCCTTTGTTTCAGCAAAATGTGTCACACACGGTGGCTCTGGCTTATGTACGCTTGGATTATTAGTGCAGCGCAGTTCTCTTGGATAGTACGGGATACAATTTCTGGAGAAAATAAGGGAACAGTAGTTAGCTAAAGCTGGTGACTTACCTGCATCATTTGAATTAATGTAACATGCTACAATGTGAGCCTACGTTTAGCACAGCAATCCGAGCCGCTAGCACATTTTTTGCAGAGGTGTAACGTAGCACACTTCGTTGGGAATATTATGTTACATTTAAGGTCAGTCGCTAGCTTTAACCTGGCTACTGGCCTTAAATTACGGTGTCAGTTAAAAATGACTGGTTGGCTATGCTAATATGAATACTAATAATGTAACATATTACATTACGTTCCAATGATACAGGGCTCCAAGTCTGTTAGCTATTGAACCGCTATAACGCAAGTCGGTTGCATGAAAATCGCCGATTCTATTGGCTTGCTATTTAGGATTGATCGCGGGCCGATAGCTGCTATCGATAGATTTTGACTAGAAAACTACAATAAGTGAGGTTTTGGCGCTGATGCTTAACTGATAGATATTGCTAGCGTTTTGAACATCCCCTAACTAAACTAAACTTAATTTCTTCAAATGTAATTTAAACATTGTTGGCTTCGTAACAAGTTATTTTTTCCCCTGGCATAAGATGCCAGGGGAAAAAATAACTTCCTACTTCTCACTCAATAATACCTCACTCACTAAATCTATCTATACCATAATAAAACTGTAACTGTGCTAAATCTGTACATTAAATATTTTTTGAATATTATAATTGAGATAAACTTCAAAATCGATATGGAGTGCAAAAAGGATATTTTTTTAATTTTTGTCTGTCTGTCTGTCTGTCTGTATGTCTGTCTGCCTGCCTGTCTGTCTGTCTCTTTGAACACGCATCACGCTGAAACTATCGAACAGATTTTGATGCAACTTGGCACAATCATAGCTTATGTTATGGATTAACATTTAGAATACTTTTTATCCCGAAAAAATAAAGGGTTCCTGCAGGATAAGGGTTGTAAGTTATTTAAAAGAACACGTATCGCGCTCAAACTACTGGACGGATTTTGATGTAACTGGGCATAGTCAAAGTTTATATTATCTGTTAAAATTTAGAATACTTTTACTCCCGAAAAATAAAGGATTTTTAAGGGATAAGGGTCCAAAGTTTATGTCTAATTAAAGTAATAAAACATCCGTTCAAAGAACGGTACCAAATCAAACCAAATTTAGTTGTCCGCGTCACGTAACGCTAAGTGGCCGAGCGGTTAACATGGGCGGAAGTCTAATCCAGACGTCCGTGGATCGAAACCACGCGCTTTTAGTTTTTTTTGTTCCATAATTAATAGCGTTTACATATTTTATGCGTTATTTTTACATTTTTTAACCCCCGAACAAAGAGACAGGTGTTATAAGTTTAGGGTGTGTATCACTGTATGTGTTTGAGTGTGTGGGTGTGTGTGTTTTTTGTTTTTTTTTTTTATTGTTGAAAGTTAATGTGATTGTGATGGTTCTTAGCTATATGGGGAGGTGAGAAAAAGTGGTGAGAATCGTAGCTTCCAAACGAATGGTTTGATTTAGGTGCGGTTTTTTATGATTGAAAGCTGAGGTAATCGAGATGGTTCTTAGATATTAAGGAACGAGTAGGTATAGCACAATGGAGTATCCTACTTCCTTAACACGGCGTAAGTATTTTTATTGTACAACCTCTACACAAGAGAGCGTAGTATCTGTACTTATAATAAAGCAATAAGAACAAAAGAGACATTACATAATTTACCAGCATCAAAGATTACTAAAAAGCCAGCATCAAAACTTTGCCAGCATCAACAACTCCAGCGCATAAATCAAACGAATCAAAGTTCTGCCTTCGATTTAACTAGATGGCGCTGATTGTCCTTAAAACACGCAAGCATTTCATTCACTGTGTTCCGCTAAATTCAAATCTGTAAACATTTGCGATTTGGCTCACACTAGCTTTAGCGCTTTGCAGTTTGCCTCAGCACGACCTTTCAAATCCTTGCGACTGGAAGTTGTCTGTCTGCTGAATTGCCTACTCTCCGGTTGATATCAAATTACTCTGCGCATTAGTCATGTGTCGTTGTATGATTTTTAGATAACAAAACAAAACTCTTTTTGGGTCTCGATAACGTTTTCCAAACCGTCTATTTTATAACGATCTATTTCACAACCGTCTAACTCAAAAACATATCCGTTTTTCGATAAAGTTTTTTAAATATGATAGATGTTTACGTTTTTAACAAACATCTATTTACAATAACGTGTACGTTTTTCGATTGCTATGTTCATGGCGACTGAATGCGTTTATAAAATGATCATTTTTTAATACTTTTTCCAGACATATAATGGCTTTATAAATAAAGTAGGTAGTAGTTAGATAGTAGAAGTTAGAAGCAGTTCAAATTATTAGGTATGCGGGCGTATTACTAGACTAAATGAAGACTAGACTAAGATAAGACTAGACTATGATCTGACTAAGACTAGACTAAGATAATACTAGAATGAGACAAAACTAATGACTAAGACTAGACAAGACCGGACAAGAAAAGACAAGACTAGACTAGACAACACAAGACAAGACGATGATGAAGCAACCATAATGTTTACACATCTGCCAGGTGTCCCGCGACGGCTGATTTTTTTCTTGCAACTTTGTTGTTTTATTTTCCTAATAACGTAAACAGTATCATCGATAGCATGTCAAAACTCATTAAAATGCACAAAGCAAAAGCACATCAAAAGTACGATCACGCCGTAACCACCTCTTTCGCACCCGCACATCTAGCGCGTGTACAAAACAGATGGTTCCACAACGCATTGCAGAGACACACCGTTCATATGATGCTCTTCAATATCCGTTAATGTTTCTGCACGGAGAGGACGGATATCATTTCAATATAAAACAAATTCATCCTAAAACAGGCATAGAAACAAACAAAAAAGTCACTTCCAAGGAGTTCTATGCTTACCGCTTAATGATAAGAGACAATGAAATATACAATCACATACTCACCACTCGCCGTTTATTCCAACAATTTCTCGTAGATATGTACGCAAAAATAGAAGCAGAACGGATGCTTTACATAAGACTGAATAAAAAAAAACTACGCACAGAAGAATACATCCACCTTCGAGACGCGATCATAAATGACGGCAATATTGACGATATTGGAACAATGGTAATCTTACCCTCATCATACATAGGAAGTCCAAGACATATGCACGAATATACTCAAGATACCATGACATACGTAAGAAAATATGGACGACCTGATCTCTTCATAACATTTACATGCAACTCATCATGGCCAGACATCAAAGAACAACTAAAATACGGACAAACCTCCATGGATCGACACTACATAACAGCCCGAGTTTTTTTTTCAACTGTGCCAAATGGATCCATTCGCAAAGACATTACTGTATGTCGACGTCCCTATTTATTATACGTGGGACAAAACAAGGAAAATTTTTCAACGACAAAAACAAGGAATGCCAGAGGAGGGTCATCCAGAAATCATGAAACTAACGCAATAGGTCGAGTATACACTGTACATCCAAACAATGTCGAATGTTTCTATCTCCGGATGTTGTTACACGAAATACGGGGACCAACAAGTTTCACAGATCTCAGGATCATTGACGGCTACCTATGCCAGACGTACAGAGAAGCATGTCAACGCTTAGGATTATTGGAAAACGATAACCACTGGGAATTAGCACTACAAGAAGCCACACTCACAGCTTCAGCTGAACAAATTCGAGAGTTATTTGCCATAATTCTAACAACATGTAACCCATAAAACCCAAAACAGCTATGGGACTCTTTCAAAAGGAGTATGAGTGATGATATATTGTACTAAATCCGACAAAGTAATCCAGAACTGACTATAGAATTCAATGACGACAACTTCAATGAAACACTCATTCGCTTAGAAGATAAATGTTTAGCAATAAATAACCAGGCCTTAGTAGAACTTGGAATGCCAGTACCACAAAGAAATGCTTTTAATGTGCTAAAATACGAAATTACAAAGGAAAAAAGCTACAACGTCAATTAACTACTTGAATACATTGCTCACAACAAACCACTCCTCAATGACAATCAAAAAAAGTTTACAACGTTATAATGAACCGGATAAATAACAACACTGGTGGAATTATTTACTTGGACGCACCAGGAGGCACCGGTAAAACGTTTGTAATAAATCTAATACTGGCGGAAATACGTGCTAAAAAACACATCGCACTGGCACTAGCATCATCCGGCACTGCAGCCACACTTATGGAAGGAGGACGAACTGCCCATTCTGCCTTACAACTACCGTTAAATATAGCTGAACAACAATTCCCGGTATGTAAAATCTCAGGAAAAACTGGACGGGGTTAACTTCTAAAACAACAAGCTAAAATTATCTTCTGGGATGAAAGCACCATGGCCCATAAAAAATCACTAGAAGTCATGGACAGAATATTACAAAAATTGCGAAAAAACTCTGAAATAATGGGAGCTGTACTCATACTCTCAGGAGATTTTCGACAAACACTTCCAGTTATTCCCAAGTCAACACCAGCAGACGAGATCAGTGCGTGCTTAAAAAAGTCACATCTCTGGCCACAAGTACAAATACTGCAATTAACAAAAAACATGAGAGTTGAATTATCAAAAGATGAAACAACAGCACATTTTGCTAAAATACTTTTACAAATAGGCGAAGGTACATATCCTACTGACCAAACGACCAGCCTCTTTGAACTCAATAGTGATTTCTGTAACATAGCCACTACTGAAAACGAAATATTCGACATAATTTATCCAAACATTATTCAGAACTATACCAACGTAGAGTGGTTATTTCAAAGAGCAATTTTGGCCACTAAAAATAATATTGTTGACGATATCAATTTTAATATTCTAAAGAAAATACCTGGTGAAGAGAAAATATATAAATCGATCGACACGATGGTATCCATTGAAGAAAGTGTCAACTTCCCTACTGAATTTCTAAACTCTTTACAAGTACCAGGAATGCCGTTACACTGCCTTCGTCTGAAAATTGGATCTCCAATCATACTACTCAGAAATCTCTACTCCCCAAAACTATGTAATGGAACGAGGATGATCGCAAAACAGCTATCGAATAATATCATTGAAGCTGAACTTATTTCTGGAAAGAACAAAGGACACACAGTATTTATACCTAGAATACCACTGATCTCTACTGAATTGCCATTTCAATTTAAAAGATTGCAGTTTCCAATTAAATTACCCTTAAGTTTTACAATTAACAAAGCGCAAGGGCAAACTTTAAAATATTGTGGCATCAACCTCAAAGAATCCTGCTTCTCTCACGGTCAGCTATATGTAGCTTGCTCAAGAGTAGGAAATTCGAAAAATTTATATATATATATATACCCCGAACAATAAAATGAAAAATGTTGTTTATAAACAAGTAGTGTAAATAATGATAAAATGTTTTTTTTTTTTTTACTTTTTACGTCATAGTTTTTTTTTTATTTCACCTACCACGTAATCTCATATCAACTCCCGAGCGAAGCCGGGTATCATAGCTAGTGTATAAATAAAGTATATACGACTAAGTTTTTATAACCTATCTTTTTAATTTCTCCAATTTCCTGTCAAACATTTAAATTCTTTTCTGTTTATAATAATCCTTAGTACATTTCCTGTCTTTTGGCGATAATTTATTCCAGATTCAAGTTCAGCCTAACTTCCATGGAATATTGAGCATGATACTTTGGTCAGTTCAATCGCAGAGGTATAGCAGTGGCAATGCTTTTTGTCAGTAGCTAACAGACTTGAGACCCAGTGGCCGTATTACAGAACTTGGCTTCAATCAGATTGATACTTTTTTCATAGGAAAATCGACTCTATTGCAAAGCATTATTGAATTTGACGGCTTGAAACCGTCATGATCAACATTACGTAATCGCACTGCAGGTCAGTCACCAGCGTTACATTTGGCAGCATTACGTGATATTTAACTGTCAGCTAATACTCAGAATTCCATTTCATAGTTCACTCAGGTGGGTTACTAAGCTGACTTAACTCGAGGCTTGACTCCAACTTGCGCACACTGCTCTAGTTTCAATTTAGTAAAGTTTGCGCAAGCGATGGATGGTAGCGATTTATATGCATTTACTTCAAAAGTTTTTATTTTACTTGTAATGTATGTTAGTTTGTTTAGGTGGAACCTTGCGAGCTGAATTAGAACCACTTATCCTCTTATCCTACGGAGTTGAATTTTTACATGTTGGTTCAGTTCCAATGACAATGCATTTTTATAGTAAGCATGATCTGAATCGACATCCAGGATTAGCTCAAAATAAAGGAACTCTTCAACGTTCAACAGCACAGATACGAAATTTTGCGTACGCATCTTATTATGATAGCCGGCTTCAAGATTTACCATGAAATGGTTTCTGTACTCAGGGTTGTCCTGACTAGAGAATACCTCAACGGTTAGCACAGACACGACATGTCGTATTCGCATTTAATTGTGATATCCCGTTCTAAGTTTCACCATGACATGGCTACTGCATAAAAGGTTTTTGTATGTGACTTATTTAAATTAAAAATTTAATTATCAAAATGAAATGTGTTTGTACTGAAATCTCATTCCTCCTGTTCCGATATCTAGCACTTGCGCGCGGACTATAACCAACACGACATTTATTTGAACAGAAAAAATGAGAAGACAACACACAAATTCTAATAAAACAAGTGCTGTTCAAAATACCATGGTACAAAAAAAACGATTTCAAATGGATTAGCTAGTGGTAGCAATTTGGACATCCCCTAAACTAAATTTAAATTCTTCAAATGTAATTTAAACCTTGTTGGCTTCGTAACAAGGTATTTTTTCCCCTGGCATCTGTCTCACCAAACTCCCTAAACTATCACTAAAGCCTGTCAGCGTAAAATCAACTTTGTATCCACGCGGCGATAATCCCGATTTGTCCAAACGCTGTCTCAGAGCGTGTCTGAATGTATCCAAACGCTATTCGACAGCGTGTTAACAACCTATTTATGAGTGCGTTTTTGTAGTTCTGAGGCTATTTTTTAAATAAAGAATGATTTAAAGATTTGCCATACACAAAATTTGTATTCGAGGAAGGTAAATGAACCAAAAAACAGAGTTTTTTTTTTTTTTACTTATAATTACCTCAAATATCCCCGTACGGGCTACCGATAGCCGACAGGTTAAGCGGTGCAGCTTAAATTGACTAAATGATGTTAATTTGCTTAATTTTAGAATAGATTCCAGGGGCAAAAATACCTTGTTACAAATTCGACAAGGTTTAAATTACCATTGAAGAGATTTAGTCTTGTTTAGTTTAAGAAGCAAAATGACTGTTTAAATCTATATCTAATAAAAGCTTGTTTAAAGCTACTAAACCACAAATGATGAAATTTATACAGTACCACACTGAAGGTCTTCTTTATTAAGTAAATCATCTAATTAGATTAAAAAAACACAAGATATTAGAAAACATAATTCTAAAACAAATAGTTTTACTAATAAAAAGTACTGAACCAGTTTTAATTAAGTTTATATGGGACTACACTGAAAGTAAACCCTTATGAATAAAACAACAACCATCCAAATCGGTTTAGAAATCTTACAGATATGAGGCAGTATAAATACAAAATCAAATGGATTTACTAAAAAACTAATCATTCTCGAAAAACTAGTGAACCAATATTGATACAATTTATATAGGACCACCTAGAGAGTACATCCATTCAAAACAAATAAAGAATTTTCAAAATCGGTTCGCTGTCGACGGAGAAATCGGTGTAAATACATTTTAAAAAACATACATACAGTCGAACATGAATAACCGTGTCCTTTTGTGAAGTCGATTAAAAATGCTTTCGCTAAACACCTCTATATGACCACCACTATATGAATGTATGCATTTCTAATGGGCTATCTAAGACTTTTAATGGGATAGATGCGGGATTGCCATGCCTGCGTTTCCTGGTTTCTAACAATCGTTAAGCCGTTAAAAGTCTGACACCAGAGGAGGACCCTTTAGTAATATATACTCTAAGGCACTAACCTCACTGGACATATATACAACCCCTACTTATAATAGTGATTCGTTTAGATAAGACTGGGCTATTTCTATAGTTTTTACAGAAAAGCTACTTACCTACACCTCTTAAGAAAGTAGTAGGTTTTCATTTACTCGCTGTTTGTTTATCACTTATACTGCTACCAAGAAACTTAGTTAAGATTAACTTATTCCTTCCACTTGATGGACGTGGAATGAGCATTAAGTTGGCGTTGTTATGCATGCACTCTCTTGTCGTCACTTAGAACTACTCAATTTAAACTGGAGTACGGAACTTCATTAGATAACTTGTAAATTAGTGGTTGAGAAAGAGTGGAAAACTTTTATTTTATACCCATTTACGACGAAGATAAGGGAAGGGTAATGAGTTTAACATTCTATGTATGCATGTGTGCCTGTATCTAACTATCTTTGTATGTGGGTATGTGGATGTTCCACCATAGCGTCGCCTCTATTGGTTCAATTACAAGCGATGTATCAATCAATTCGTGTTCAGGTATAGAGTGTCTTAGGCTATTTTTGACCGTAGACGGGTTTTAGTTTTTGAACTTATGTATTGTACTCCTTGATTTCTGATCCCCACATACAGGGAATCTTAGTCAATGGTCAGCGTCTAAGTATCGCACCATCAGCTTGAAGAAGTGTACTGATGAACATGGGCATCTCTCTAATGGGGAGTGGGGGAGGGGACGGGGGGGGAGTTTGCCATAATCAGTGCACGCTTGGAATGCGGCTTGGTGATTGCAGTAGAGGTTTCACACAGAAAAAGGAAAATACAAAAAAAAAACATATGATTTTAGTTTAAATGCTTTGCCACTTGTTGTTTTTTATTGCATTGTCGTCGATTTTTGAGCAACCCTGAAAGTTTTAGCCGTATAGCTAATCGGGAAGTGCTCGAAAATTGAATTGCTAGATTCCAGGACACACAGAATACATACATAAAAGTTGTCAATGTCCCACCACATGGTCAATATCAAATGTAAACAGAAAAATATAGTTGGACTATATTGTTTCAGAATTGAAATTAAAGTATAATGTTATGTTAGAACTCATTTTTAATATTGTTCATTTTAAATGTTTACCCAAATTCCCCTTATTCTAAAGTCTCCAAATTATTAAGTCGATCTGAAAGTCACATATTACGTCAGTACCAAAATATCGACTTCGCTGTTTCTGAAGCTTGCTAATAATTTACTACAACTACGATGGAAACACGTTACGTCAATGCTTGTTCGTATTTCATGTATTCGTAATATATGGGTACAGTGCGAGAGAGGACGGGCAGTCGCGTGCGGTAGCGGATAAACACGCGCCAGCGGTAGCGGGCGCGTGTTTATCCGGTATCTTTGAGTTCTTTTAGCATAACTTTAAACAAGATTCCAGTCTTGGAACGAAACTGTATTCATTCCAAGACTGGGGGGATCGTAGCTCCTTAAGGAATGAACCGATTTTGATGCGTTTTTTTCTCTTTTATAGCTGATGTAATCGAGATGCTTCTTAGATATATAGGGGATGGGGGAGCGGGGAGGTTAGATAAGGGGGTGAGAATCATAGCAGCTTCTAAACGAATGGACTGATTTAGCTGCGGTTTTTTATGTTTGAAAGCTGGGGTAAACAAGATGGTTCTTAGCTATAATGGGGGAATGAACGAATGAACCGGTTTTGATGTTGCTTTTTATGTTTGAAAACTGATGTGATCGAGATGGTAGTTAGCTATGTTGGAGGGGTTGGGGGGGGGAGTTGTGATAAGGGGGGGGGAGTTGTGATAAGGGGGTGTGAAAACGAATGGACCGTTTTAGCTACGGTTTTTAATGTTTCAAAGCTGAGGTAAACGAGATGGTTCTTAGCTATAATGGGGGGGAGGGAATGGGGGGGGGGGGGGAATGGGGGTGAAGATCGTAGCTCCCAAACCTATAATGGGGGGGGAGGAAATGGGGGTGAAGATCGTAGCTCCCAAACGAAAGAACCAATTTCGATGAGGTTTTTATGTTTGAAAACTGATGTGATCGAGATGCTTCTTAGCTATAATGGGGGGTGGGGAGTCGGAGGTGATATAAATTTTGAATTTGTGCTTGTGATAAATGAGGTATCATTGTATTCGCCTTAATCACGAGAGTGCTTTAATATATATGAAGTGTCAAGGAAACTAATATGGCGGCTTACAGCTGCCATAATTATATTTCAGAAGGAACAAAAAATGAACAAAACGTATCGAGTGAGTTATAAAAATGAAGGACTTTAAAAGACCATTCCAAAAATATATAATTCTTTTACCTAAACCGTAGCAATTGTCTTTAAAGTTTCTTAAGTACTATATTCTTATGTTGCAATTGCAACATTAGTAATTATATAAGAAACATTAAATTTATATAACTATTATTTTTGGGGGCGGTCAGGTCGCATTACGTCCATCTGCTATCGCGGCTGTAAAGCAAAAACAAACATAGCACGTGAGTGGTTTAAAATTTTATTCATTAGTTTTGTTTGCAGTTAGGTTTTTGTTTTTTATAGTAATATTTACTTGTTGAATTTAAATTTAAGTTTTTTTCAACTGTATATTCACGTCACTACTTCACTATGTATAACGTAACTAAGTATAAAAAAGATGGTTGCCTAACGATTCAATAGTGCAACTTAGAATCCAACGATACCGGATTCGATCCTAGGCTACCAATGACTTTTCTAAGTTATGTCACAGAATAAATAATAGTACAAGTATTAGTTATGTGCAGTTATACATCGCTCCGTGTTTCGGAGGGGACGTTAAGCTATCGGTCCCGGTTGTTATTGATTAGTAGCAATTGTTAAGCCATGTCAGAGGCCCTCGGGTGGCTTGACAAACCATGACACTAGAGGCCAGCACTATCTCATACGACAAACAAAGAAACTATGTACGTACAACATTATTAATTAATTTATGAAAACTGGGTTTTTAGCTGACATGTTATAGCTAAAGGCTGTGTGTGATTTCGTACATGCGTGACATGTGACGTGTGTGTAAAAGTAATCGCGGAACGCGTTAATACGCGTTGTCTAGCGATTTACTTTTGGTTAATACCATATTTTTTTTGTAATACATTTATTTTCTATCTATCTATCTTCTTCTATCGATAAAAATCAACTGTCTTGCATAAGTCTCGCAAAAACTTGAGAATGGCTCGACTGGTTTGAATTTTCTTTTTTGTTGTTCTCATTATTGTACAGATAAAAAACAAAAAAAAATGAAAATGTATTAGGGGATAGCAAAAAAAAGTTTCATATTTTTTTATATTAGAGGTTGTGGGGAGTGTAAAGGAGAAGGAGGTCACGTGGAAAGGGAGGGAAGAGGGGTACAATTTGTGCGCGTGCGAAGCCGTGGGGCACAGCTAGATATTTGTAGAATAATTATAATGACACAAACTTCTACAGTTGTTAAAGCACAGTGATGTTTCCGCGAACCCTTCGGCCTCATTCGAAACCAAGGTTCGAAACCAATTTCGAGAAAATAATGAGTATTCGATAGCTATCACCGTAACTGGAGTAAGTTGTTAACTACTGCTTATTCCATTATTTCATTATTTTATTATTGTAAGCTGATTTTGCATTTTACCAACTACTATCCTAAGAATAAGTTAGCTATACGCGAATAAGTTATTTACACGGCCAATTTTGCTGAGAGTATTTTAATGGCGGCCGCTAGATGAACAGCTGTTTCCGTGTCATTTGTGCCGAACCAAACGTACGTAGCGGCTTTGTAATATTATGTTTGATGTGATAGTGACTTACTTGTGATAATGCCATGTTTACGAAATATGATTGAAGAATCTGGCGACAGTGACGAAGAAAACATTCCAAGACGTCCACGATGGGTAAGAGAACGGAATAATTACTTCGATAACTATGATGACAGTGATTTTGCCATAAGGTTTCGATTGTACAAAGAAGCGACTCTATGTCTTTTGTCCAAAATCGAGCATCGTCTGGAATATACATCAAACTGGTATGCGGTATGTACAATACCACTGCTGCTTTATTCATCAGCTTACTCTTAGAATAAGCAGTAGTTTTCGACTTGGTCAAACAGCTTGGTCGAATCCACCCTTAATCATATAGCTGAGATAGTTGTTAAAATCAAGCCTATTCAAAAAACACTGTCTTATTAGTAGACTAGGGAATGTGTTAGCTTGTGAAATGTTTGATTTGTAGTCTAGTTTGAGAGTGAATTACATTTATCACAATAATATCTTACTAACTTATATTTATTTCACGTAAAAAAACATATTTGGAAATATGTACCCTAATTAAGTATACTATGTATAAATGAAATTATATTGTTATGTAGTATTATATTATACACGTAGGTATATTATGTAAGTATAGAAATAGTATTGATATTATTATTAGGAATCTATTAGTTTTCCAATTTAAAATAGGCACTATTCCGCATTAAAAACATCACAGTACACCGAGGTTAACTGGAAGATAATGCTTGCTAGCATTAAGTTCGCCTATGTACCTATCTTATGTGTGCAATAAAGAATTTTCTATCTATCTATCTATCTATATTTTTCTATAATAAAGCTTCAATTAGTACCAAACCCTTACAAACTCAAACTAAACGCCAATCCCGTATCAAGAACACGATCAAGTCGTTAGAAGCCATCACTCCGACAATCGGCCGATAAGCTACTATTGCGCCGATATATTGTCGAACGCCGATTTTTCATCCCGCCAGGGAGCTTGTGATCGGATATCGGTAATTGAGCTTCGGGGAGATGTTTAGAACTTTTTAAAAGAAAAGATAAGACAAATTGAAGCGGTGTTTTTGGGATTCGACTCATTTAATTTGGGCAAGGAAAATAATGATTTACGACTTTTGTTTTTTCATAAATAAAGATTAGGATTTGATTTGGATTCTTTAGAGCACATCTCTTCTTTGGACCTAACTGCATATATAAGTTTTGAAGTGTTCGCTAACTGTTTACAGTATTCCATAGATAGGTAGGATAGGATAGATAGGAGTGTCCATCATATCGACACTGCCCTGCGAGCATGGATCTTATCGATCGGTAAAGATCGATAAATTTATCGATTTTATCGAAATTCGGTAGCATGGATCTTCTAGCTTCAGTAAAATTTTATCGATTCGGTAACATTCGTCAAATTTGACATTGAAATTCGGTAAATTCGGTAAGTTTATCGTTCGATAAGATCCATGCTTGCAGGGCTGGTTGCAAAGGCTATGTTTTGTTGCACTTTGTCAACCACAATAAAATATCAATGTTGATCAATCCTACAAATTAAAACATATATCATTGAACTTTTTTGCAGATTATGTGGAAAATTACCTTATTTTTCATCAGGTACCATTCAGATACGACTGTAAATAAATATGCTTAATTTATTATAAATTTAAAAGTTAAATATATAATAGGTTAGGGGATTAGACAATCCCCTAACCCCCATGACTAATACGAAAAAGAAAAGGCCTCAAGTGCCTGGCGCCTGCAGTGGAGGCGCTGCTGATGACAGTGGGCATGCACTCTCTGCAGCCTTGAGGCCAGATAATCTCCGGGTGGGATCTCTTAACTGTCAAACGAACATGGCTAGTCGAAAGGAGACCGAAATATTACATATTTTTACCTATAATGACCGAACACTCAGAACCGAAGAAAGATTACTGGAATTAGAAAATACCTTAGAAAGTATTAATTGGGATATCGTTGGGCTAGCAAAAATCAGAAGAGATGGCGAAGACACATTAGAAAGGACTAACCAATTTTCTTTTATGTCGGAGGCAGTGGTAGCCTATATGTTGTAGGTTTTCTGGTGGCCAAGCGATGGAAACGTAACATTGTAGAGTTCATCTCATATTCCGACCGAATTGCATGCCTTAAGTTTCGAGTTTCCGAAAACCAAATAATAACTCTGATACAAGACTACGCCCCTACATCGTCGCATCCGGACTTGGAGGTTTTGGAATTCTATGATCTCCTCGACAAGGCTTGTGACGAACATAGGGGAGCCTGGACTCTCGTTATAGGAGATTACAATGCAAAAATAGGTAAAAGACAACCGTTAGACAATCAGAGTATAATAGGCCCACATGGTTAACGTGACAGGAACGAGCGGGGTGCACGTGTCCTTGAATATGCTTTTGGACAAAGTCTCCATGTCAGCAATAGCTACTTTTATAAAAAAACACATCGCCGTTGGACATGGCAATCACCACATCACTCATACCAAATGGCATCACTCTACCAAAAACGAAATCGACTTGTGTCTCGCCTCGAACAAACAAATAATAACCAATGTAGAGGCTATAAATTACATAAAATTTAGTTCCGGCCACCGTCCTTTAAGAATTAGAATCACCTTTGATTTCAGACTGCGACACCAGATGATATTATTTATTACAATTATTGCGCACAATGGTTTATTTACATTAGAATTAAAAAATAGCTTCTACATTTTAAAACACGCACACTCAGAAGATGTAGAACATCAATACAACAACATAAATCATTGCATCCAAAAACCAAGCTCCAAAATTAAAGCAACAAAAAATAAACAAAGGAAACTCAGCAATAATTCTAAAAAGTTAATAGAGGAAAGACCGAGACTGACAATCTATACACCCGAGTACTCTGAAAAGGATAGAGAAGTCAAACGCAGTATCCGAAAAGACATTCGTGATCATAATTACAAGCTCGAAGAAGCTGCACTAGAAAACGCAATGTCATTTAGAAAGGCCAAGCAAGGAATGGAAAAGGGAAGATCTACTATCGCGTATTTAAAGGACAGTACTGGTGTGAAAACAAGTGAAAAGGACAAAATACTACAAATTTGCACTAACTTCTATAAGTCACTCTACTCCAATGACTCGGTTCCCCAACAACCAGATACTTTATACTCACGCTCCGAAAATTTTGCACCAATTACTGGATATGAGGTACACCTTGCGCTGAACAGTATGAAGTATCAACTGGGGATGATGGTATCACCACCGAATACCTTAGATTTGGGGAACCAGTCTTAATTCCGCACATCACTAATTTGTTCAACTCCATTCTCGATTCCGGCATTCATTAAAATAATTGAGGGCAGAATTTCCGCCATGTTAGACAAGGATCAACCTCCCAAACAAGCAAGGTTCCGTCGTGGCTTCTCTACCACGGACCACCTTCACTCAATTAACCAACTCCTAGAGAAATATGTCGAATTCAACCTTCCTTTATATTTGGCCTTCGTCGACTATTCCAAAGCGTTTGATAGCATAACACATTCTCACGCACATTCCATTTTTCACGCACTTAAAAATCAAGAAATAGATAGCAATTACATCCAAATTCTTAGAAACATTTATAAAAATAGTGCTGCAGCAATAAAATTGGGCACTATTGGGCCATCTTTCCACATTAAGAAAGGAGTGAAACAAGGTGACCCGTTATCTCCTAAATTGTTCACCACTGTTTTGGAGGAGGTCTTCAAGAAACTGGCTGCCGGCTGGGAGAAAAGGGGCATCGCCGCCGGACAAAAGGGGTTGACTAACCTACGATTCGCCGATGACATCGTCCTTTTCTCTTCCTTCGCTTTTGAGTTACGTAACAAGCTCGAAGATCTGAGCAAGGGCAGATTGAGGTCGGTCTTCGAATGAACATGTCAAAGACCAAACTTATGACTAACAGCGTTCAACGTAAGACTTTTGTAGGGGGTGTGTAGATTGAATATGTCCACGAGTACTTATACTTGGACCAAATAGATTCCTTCCAGGCGAGACAAGATAAAGAAGTTGCTGACGCACCGAGAACGCCTGGAAAAGCTTTTGGTCTTTAAAGGACTTAATGAAAGGAACTCTTCCTCTAACCTTGAAGAGAAAGCTTATGGATATGTGCATTCTCCCCACACTAACATACGGCGCACAAACATGGTCTTTGACATGTCTTCAGAGGTCCGCTATCGGGGTTTGCCAGCGAGCTATGGAGCGCAGTATTCTAGGCGTAAAGCTGACAGATCGCATCTGGAATACCATACTGCGCTCCAGGACAAAAATTGTGGACGTGACTCGGAAAGCGGCCATGCTGAATGGGACTAGGCAGGCATGTCAGCCGAATGCCAACATCACTTTGGGCCATTACGATATCAGAATGGGTCCCACAAAACAAAAAACGGCGTCAAGGTAGACCAAGAAGGAGATGGCGAGATGACCTTGACTCTTATTTGAAGGAGTGGCTATATTTTAACCTTTATCATCATCATCATCAACCAGTATACGGCCACGGTTTTAGCCTTACGGTGCACAAATTTTAATCTCCAATGCTATATTATAATACAATACATGCATTATCTATACTTATAATAAAACTGTAACAGGTCCAATTCTGTACATTGAAGATATTTAGTAAATATTTTTTTGAGGCTGTTCTATATTCGATACTGAAGCCAAAACTGTATTTTTTTTCATTTTTGTCTGTCTGTCTGTCTGTCTGTATCTTGGCTAGGCATCATGCCGAAACTACTGAATGAATTTAAATGAAACTTGGTATGATTTGAGTTGCTACTACTAGGTAGGACATAATATACTTTACATCCCTAAAAATTAATGGGATCTCGCAGGGGTTGAAAGTTATTTAAAAGAACACTTACCACGCTGAAACTACTGGACGGATTTTAATGCACAGTCTCAGTATAAATGATGGGTTAAAATTGAGTATACTTTTTATCCCGAACAAAATAAAGAGTTCCTGCGGGATAGAGGTCCAAAGTTATGTTAATTTTGAAGTAATTAATGATACATTTTGGGGGGGTACTTTATATTCGATAGTGAAGTTATAACTGTTTGTTTTTTTCATTTTTGTCTGTCTGTCTGTTTTCATTTTTGAATGTCTGTCTGTGAGTCCTTCTGTTCGTCTGTATCTTGACCGCGCATCACGTCGAAACTACTGAATGAATTCAAATGAAACTTGGTATGATATGAGTTCATACTACGAGGTAGGATATTGGACACTTTTCATCCCAAAAAATTAAAGTGTTCCCGCAGGATAGGGGTTGAAAGTTATTTGAAAGAACACGTATCACGCTGTAATCACTGGACGGATTTTGATGCAACTTGGCACAGTCATCTATCTACACTTATAATAAAGCAATAGGTACGAAAAAGGCTGTACAAAGAAGTCAAATAAAATAAAATGGTCTAGGGTACCCTAAAATAAGCTACAGAACATTTTTTTTTATTTAATTCGTGTCTTTCTGTCTATTTGTCTGTATTTTTGTACATCAATAAAGATGACTGTACCGATTGCTGTGCGGTTTTTAATGTAGGATAGTTTAGGGTTTGACTTAAAAACTGGTGTAATTGGTATCTCAATTTCGCGTGTAGAAGCCGAGCAATTGATAAAAACATTTTCGACGGCTGAAAAAATTTTGATCTAATGTTGGTATATTGGTATTGGTCCTGGAATAGCACATTATGGTACTTTTAATCTAAAGAAATGACCACGCATGCGAAGCAGCGGGTACAGCTAGTATAAACTAAAATCATTCAATCGGTCGTTCATTCGAATCACACTTTCAATAATTTAAGAATGTATTATCAGTAACAAATGGTGACCTCTTTCTATAAGACCATCTGCTTGTTTATTCATTTTTAGCAAAGTCCATACAAAGCTTAAACAAATCCCTTAGGACCCTAAAGATAATGAATTACTTCGTAGCTCCGTTGCGCCGTTGCTCCGTAGCCTCGTAGCTCCGTAGCCTCGTAGCAAACAGAACAATAAATTGTGACGGACGGAGACATGTCGCGCTTTCAATTAAGCACATTCTAGACCTTGCCTGACCTTATTTTACGATCTTTGCCACAGTGAAAAAAAACAGAAGGACACATACTTGCATTCAAACAATGGGCCTAAGAGCAAGTCTCTAATAAGACTAATACTTTTCTACATTAATTCGGTCGTAATAAATGTTTGTCTTTAGACGGTTATTCATCTAAGAGTGTAAAGATTACGTGAAATGATTTGTCGCAAGATAGTAGTTGTGATTATTTCTGCATCCGAGAAAAAATCACTTCCAAGAACCTATTTTGATTTCAGGCGTTTTCAGGCATTGGGGAATTGGTGACGAAAAGATTCGACAAAGTTTATCAAATGCTGCCCAGCCCAGCTGTGTTCTTCTACGGACCTCTCTCTCAAAGTTATTTTTACTCAATTTCAGCATTTGCCCAAGGTAAACATACTCTTGAACAACTTCAAGAGGAGATCCGTGAACAGCAATCGGTTCCGGAAAGACATGTTCATTGAACATTATCTTGGTTTTGTCCAAATTCATCCGAAGACCGTTGCGTCGAGATGAATCAGCTAGGCCGTACAGCATCTGATGTAAGTCCTGCAACGTTTCTGCCATAATGACGATGTCGTCCGCAAATCTCAAGTGTGAGTTGTGCTCGCCGTTGATGTTTGTGTCACGTCCTTTCCAGTCCAGAGTCTTAAACATATCCTCCAATGCATTTGTGAACAATTTCGGGGAAATAACGTCCTCTTGTCTCACTCCTCGATGCAGGAGGATTTGCTTAGTCTGCTGATTCTGTACTTGGACGGTCATAGTTGCGGCGTCATACAGGTATCTTAACACTTGAATATATCGCCAGTTGACTTGGCATCCCTGCAGGGACTCCAGGACAGACCAGGTCTCGATAGAGTCAAAGGCCTTCTCATAGTCCACAAACGCTAAGCACAGGGGCTGATTATACTCTTCGTTTTTCATTTGCCGCACTGTGTGAATGTGGTCTATGGTGCCATATCCTCCTCGAAACCCAACTCGTTTCGGTGGTTGAAATTCATCGAGTCTACGAGCGAGACGATTCGTGATGACTCTTGAAAACAGCTTATAGACATAGCTTAAGAGCGAGATGGGCCGATAGTTTTTCAGCTGGGTATTATTACCTTTTTTGAAAAACAGGATGACTACACTCTTGTTACATGCCTGTGGAGTTCTCTCAGAAAAGATAATGGAATTAAATATACGCTGCAGTTCTTTGAGTGTAGGTGTAGCTCCTGCTTTTAGGAGTTCCGTGGTAATTCCGTCCTCCCCAGGAGTTTTTCTATTTTTGAGTTGTTTAAGAGCCATCAAGAATTCATCAAGGCTGACTTCTGGCAGCTCTTCGGTAAAGTGGCAGGTCAGGGTGGCCCTGGAATCCTCGGTGTTGGATTCTAGTCTGGATGCCTGCGACGTGTATAAAAGGCCATAAAAATCTTCAACTTCTGCGAGAATCTCTGGCTTCAAAACGACGACTTCCCCGCTAGATGTGGTCAGCTTCGTCAGATGGCTCTGACCCAGCTTTTGAACGAAGACTTTCGAATTTTGCTCAATCGTTTCTTCTATAGAGTATTGGTGCTTCGGAGGTCACGTCTCACCAGCTTAGTTATTTTTTTGCTCAACGCCCGCTGTTCTGACGAAGTGACTTTCGGATTCTCGCGTCGTTTCTCCATTAGTTTCAGAGACTTCCCGAAAGTTTAGCTTTTCTGCCAGTACGTCGCATCTCGCAGAACTTTGTACCCTCTTTACGGAGTATTCCTACCACTTGGTCAATGTCAATGTCGATTGTTCTTTCCAAAGCAGCAAATCGGTTCTCCAGTTTTAACTGGAACGTTTCGGATCCAACTACGTTCTGGAGCAGATTTGGTCGGAGCGTAGACTTCATCAAACGGACACGTTCGAGCTTGTAATCAATATCCAGAGTGCCTCGGACAAGTCGGTGATCACTCTAGTTTTAAACCTAGTGACCACTGAGACATCTCTGAATATGCGCCTTTTGTCCGCTATGATGAAGTCGATCTCTTTTTTCGTCATACCATCGGGGCTTTGCCACGTCCACTTTCGTTGGGGCTACTTCTTAAAGAATGAGTTCATTAAGAACAACCCCTCTTTTTCTAGGAAGTTGACGAGCATTTGCCCCTAGGATTTCTGCTGCCAAAACCATGCGGTCCTACTACCGATTCGCTGCAAGCCTGTACTCCCACTTTAGCATATTGTCATAGAATAACTGTACAGGTGTAACATCTAGATGGGTCAGTATGGGAACCTCCGAAACTAGAAACCGAAATAGAAAAATATGTTCCTAGGAACCATGTCATCGCTTTTAAAGATAAGAAAATCTGCATTCATAGGAATTTAATAAAACCTCATACGTTTCCCGTTCGATTCGAAAAATAAATAATCTTTATTCAATTGCGTTATTGATTGAATACTTAATTTGAATTGATAATTTGATTAGAATTGATTGCGTTATTGCAGGTTGTAAGAAGTAAATTTTGCTTTAAAACCTTGTGTCTAATATTAAAAGAAAACGCTTGGGTTGTATGTATGTTTGTTTGTACGTTTGTTAGGCGCATCCTGCAGCCTAAACGTGGATTTTGATAAATGAGGTATCTTTGGATTCGTCTTAGTCACGAGAGTGCTGTAGGATTTAAGAAGTGTCAAGAAAAATAATATGGCGGCTTACAGCTACCATATTGTATTTTTGTTTTTCAGTTAGCAATTGTCTTTCAAGCTGCTTATTCAATAGTTTAGTTCGCAGTCAGGTTTTTTGTTTTTTTATAATCATTTTACTTGTTATATTATTTGATGTAATTCCAGAAGCTTTGTTATCTACAATTTCAGTTAGTAATCTAATCATACTTAAACAATTGAAGAGTTGTTGCAAGAAATGGAACGAGTGTATTTCCAACAGGACGGGGTACCGGCACACAATATGGATTGGTACCTAAGAATAATAATATTAGTACAATCAAATGGCCCGCGAGGTCGCCCAATTTAACCCCACTAGACTAGTGGCTCTGTGAGCTGTAGACCTCGCAAGCACAAACAATCTAGCGGTGCATAGTAGCGCCATCTAGTTACCTTATTGTACAACTAACATCAATAACCAAGGTGCTCCATCAATCCCTACCTAGTGGGTAAAGGGCTGATTCCACAGGTAGAAACCTAAAAGTGAGCAGTTTTTTTTTTAGTTTTAGAGGGGTTGTTGTTTTAGTTTATTTTTTCTTTGAAATAAAAAATTAACATCGAAGTTGGATCTAATAAGGTGGAGATATTAAGTATTCCCCTTTTTGCCAAAGGAAGGTCTTCAACCAGTGCGTCCTGCCTGTTATGACATATGGAGCTGAGACGTGGACTCTCACGGTACGACTAGTTCACCAATTCAAAGTCGCTCGGCGTGCTATGGTAAGGGCTCGGAGTTTCTTTGAGAGATCAAATCCGGAACGAGGTGATCAAACAGAGAACCAAAGTTATCGACATAGCCCAAAGGATTAGCAGGCTGAAGTTGCAGTGGGCTGGTCATATTTGCCGAAGGACCGATAACCGTTGAGGTAGACGTGTTCTTGAGTGGAGAACGCGACTCGGCAAACGTAGTGTGGGACGCCCTTCGGCTAGGTGGAGCGACGACATACGCAAGATGGCTGGCGGCGGTTGGAAAAGAAGAGCCGAAGATCGAGCTCAGTGGCGTGCTATGGGAGAGGCCTATGTCCAGCAGTGGACTGATGCGGGCTGAAAATGATGACCTTGATTTTGATACATTTTGAGTACCACAAACGGGTATTTATCGCGTATAAAAGATGGAATGTGCCTTCGTGATATTTTCTCGCTACAGATTCAATCACATCCGCTGGGCTTGTTTGAGGTTAGTGCGGAACCCTCGACGACGCGTCTCATAGAGTCGCACGGAGCTCTCACGCACTGTGTGATATGTTCCAGTATAAAAAACAAGTCACGTGTTAAAAAAATAACGAAATTATACTGGAAGATCTTGTAAGTTCACGAGTGAACAGGCATTCATTTTCATCTTGCCAATTTTATCTTCGATTGCATCAATGTTTAATATAAGCTTAGAATGAATCAAATGCCAGCATTTCATAAATTTAAATTGTAGTTAGATTCTCACTATGAAATGAGAGCCAAAAAATTCACTCACTTAAGTTTTATAATCTGTATTTTTACTGATTTGCCTTGTCGTGTTTTTAAGACTTCACTTACTATTTCATTACACTGTGTACCGCCACAAGTTCATTACGAAGAGCGCAGTGAGTAGTGCCACTAATGTTACCACATCTTTGAGTACGAGAATGCTAACGTGCTTTCGTCTCACTTTGTAAATAAGTAACTACCTTCTGCAGTTTACATAGCGGATGAGTTTTTTTAACAGGAATCTCTATGGCAGCTATGATAATCGTTAAAGATAGGAAGATGTGATTTTAACAATCCACCTAGGGGTTTTCAAACATATTATAACAGCATAATAAGATTTTTGAAAAATCGTCTTTATCTCCCTTAAATCGATTAGGTACCTAAATGTGAATATACTTTTACGCGTGATTGGTTCTTTGTCATACTAGTTAGGAAACAAATGTTGTAGCATCTTTAAATAAACTGTTCTTACAACTTATTGTTTATCATAAGTATCAAATACTATTTTAATGATAATAATAATATATTATCGATTGAAGAAAGTAAAACCAAAATATTAAAAATAAAATGGAATTTAATTCCCCTGCGAACTTAACTTTGCACACACAAAGTTGAAAGAACATGTTTTTCTAAAGTTTCTACAACTTCATGAAAATTATCATTTTGATTTTCTCTCTAAAGCATAATCCATGAATGTAAAAAAAGTTTTATTTTCGTAATGATGGTAAAAACGTAGCAAATTTTGAAAGAAAAAACACAACTGTTTGCTCGTTATCAGAATATGATTTCGCAAAAAAAATACCCATCATCCATAAATTCAGTTAAAATACATTTGAAAAACTCTAGACGGAGGTATTCCTAGGAACACAAATCTTCCTATCTTTACCGTTATAGAAATAATAGCAGTCGTAGAGACCCCTGTTGAAAAACTCACCATGTGTTACTTATTCACATACATTTTATAATTATATTAACATTATTTAAAACCAAATTAGTTTGGTTTTTATTACAAGAACGTCGTTTGAGATAAATTTATTCTAGAAGAATGTACAGTTCACAATTGACATTGTATGATAGGACCAAGATAGGACCTTGGGATTCAATCTTCAGAAAGGCCTTTTAACTTTTGTGGTATAGCTATAAGTGAAAAACTCGAGCAGTCATAGCCACTGATCAATCTATACTTTTAATAAAGTAGTAAGTACGAAAAAAACTATACAAAGAAAATATTTAAAAAACAAATGGCCTAGGTACTTAAAAAAGGGTACTGCACAGGAATTTTGAAATATCGTTTCTTCCTGTTTGTCTGTTTGTTTGTCTATATGTTTGTTCGCGCATCACGTAATAACAATAGAACCGATTACGATGTGATTTTTACTGTTAGATTGCTTATAGTGTGACATAAAAACTGGGGTACCTGGTATCTTAATCCAATAATTAGGTACCAAGCAATTGATAAAAACTATTTGACCGCTGAACGAATTTTGTAGAAGTGTAGTATATTGTACTTTTGGTCCTGGAATAATACGTAAGAGCTACTTTTAAATGACATGACCACGCGGGCAAAGCCTCATCAGGCACAGATAGTCTATAATACATCGATAGAGAGTTTCAATGCAAACAAAAACTTTTTGAACACTTGTATCCTAAAGTGTCGCTTTTCTGCGATATTGGCCCTCAAGTATAGCATTATAAAATAAAACGCTGTCTTTGAGGTCCAATATCGCAGAAACGTACGTGACAGTTTAAGATGCCAAATTTTTGTGTATATTGCAGTCCACTATCGATTTATTAAGGTTTGTTCAGTGGCCGCGATTGTTCGGGGTTTTCACTTGTCCCTACGCCAGCCTTCATAGTAAAAAGTTTGGTCCCCTTTCAGAAATATTGTACATTATGTACTATTTATATGTACACAATTAAATTTAAAATATATAAAAAGAACTATGTTTTTTTTGGGTTGTCATATTTTTAACAAGGCCTGTATTGATTAAGAAATATTCGAAGTAGCATTTGGATCACATACTTATTTATCCTTGCGTAGAAAACTAATTTTACAATTTTGATTAAATCGTGGATATCAGAGGTATCCAAATCGATTTGTCGGCGCCTTTTCTTTTCTTCTCCTATAAAAACGGAAGCTCGGTTTGTCTCGGTGGACTAACCACTGCGGTAAAAGAATATTACAACCTGTCCCGATTTTCTTTTTAACCGCTTGGTATGCTATAAAAGCAGTTTAGAACAATTCAATAGATTTGATGTTTGCTAAATGATATGGTGTAGCCAATAATTAAAGTTTTATACGCTTCAATTGTTTGTCTTGTCAATAACTATAACACGGTGGTCCTCGCGCAGTTTTCTGAGAATCCCAACAGCCTCTGAAACGTTGGTCGTTTCGGTGCGACCACATCATAGAATTCTTAATTAGTACAATAGGTAACGACGGCTTTCGACATACTCGTATTTCTTGGGAGTGGCTCAGGCAGGACTGAACTACTAATCCTGTCCTCAGGTCTCTTGGCTAATTAATCCGCGGCGAGTCGCTAATGGAAATCTTGTCCTTAGATCTTGTGCTGATTTTAATTAGGCTTAAAACAGCCTCCGAGGGTCAGGTATACTTATTAAGCGGCCAACCCGTCATACTTCTCATACAAACGCTCGTACGTGATTATGGCGTTGTAACACATCTTCTTTGAATTATTTGAACTAATAGTTATCTTGTGCACTATATAAAGGATTATAAAAAAAATAAGTATAAGCCTACAAAAATCTGCTTATTCGCACGAATTTTACCTGAACTTTGGCTGTTCATAATGTACTCATAAAGTAAAGAAAAAAATCTTTGTAGAAACCTTGCAAATGTAATGGAGATTCTAAATAAACAACATTTATTTCACAAACTTATAAGGATTACTCAAAAACACGTATTTCCTAGCAGTAATTTTATGAAATTTCAGCACACTATTTTCATTAAATAATAATAATATATTCGGGACAATGTAAAAATATATATGTATTTATTATTGTTATATAATGCGCAGTAACAGCCCTAAACAACGCCTATTTAATGTAATAAAATCCAGGTAGGTTCAGAAATCTTGATTTAAATAGTTTTCAAAATAACTGAATCTATAAAAAAAACGTCACATATATTTATTTACAGGATAAAACGAACAAACAACAAAAAGTTAATTATAATAAACATAAATAAAAAACTTAACTATTACACAAAACTATCAAAAAAGATTCACAATATTCAAAACGTGTTTATAAACAAACACTAAAAATAATATGTACCAAAACAACATCACTTTTTGCAAAATTAAAAATGTATCAATACAAAAATCTATCTATCTATATCTATCTACACTTCTAATAAAGCAATAGGAACGAAAAAGTCTGTACAAAACATATACTAATTTAAAAAAAGGTACTTAAAATAAGCTACTCAACAAGTTTTTTTTTAAAATAGTTTCTGTCTATTTGTTTGTCTGTATGTTTGTTCACGCATCACATAAAAACAATTGGACCGATTGCGATATGGTTTTCATTATTGGATAGCTTAGGGATTGACTTATAAACTGGGGACTTGGTATCTTAATCCGATGATCAGATGCCGATCAATCGGTAAAAACTATTTGACGGCTGAACGAATTTCGAAGAAATGTAGTATATTTTACTTTATATGTAGTTTTGGTCCTGGAATAACACGTATGGGCTACTTTTAAGTGCAACGACCACGCGGGCAAAGCCGTGGGCACAAGTATCTACAAGGGTACTTAAAATAAGCTACTGAACAAGAATATAACGCATCCACATCACGCTGAAGCAACAGACAGTCATCCTCGCGGACTTTATTTCCATGATCAAATTCAAATCGTCAGATTAAAAAATACATTTGGCGTGTCTAATGATAGTAAAAATGTCGTTGACCATCAGAATAAAAAGAAGAGGTCTGAGAATAGACGCCTGAATGACTCCAGAGCACGTATGAAATAGAGGCGATTTATACACGCCGATTTTATTATATATATTTATTAAAATCGTGTCTGTCTGTTTGTTTGTGTATGTGTCTGTATGTTCGTTTACGCATCACGTAAAAACTACTGGACCGATAGCGATGTGGTTTACACTGTTGGGTAGTTTCGGGTTTGACTTAAAAACTGGGGTACTTGGTATCTTGATCCGATGATAAAATGCGGAGCAATCAGTAAAAATATATTTGACAGCTGAACGAATTTTGAAAAAATGTAGTATATTGTACTTTATAGGTAGGTACTTTTGGTCCTGGAATGACATGTATGGGCTACTTTTAAATTAAATGTCTACGCGGACAAAGCCGCGGGCACGGCTAGTACAACATAAGATAAGAAAGCGTTTATTGAAGTCGGTGCCAGCTGCGCCCTAATTTTTTTACGCTTCATCATCAGCGTTAACTTGTCCACTGCTGGACGAAGATCTCTCCTAATGCGGGACTACAATGAAAGTCTACCTTGTTAAATAACCTACGAATCATTCAAATCAGTTGAGATAAACCAATATTGATTTAATAAAATGATACCTAATCGGCGTAATCATTTAAATAATAAAAATAAAAACGTTTTAGAAGTTTTAGAGATATGAGATAACAAATATACAAAAAATAGTTATTATAATAGTACAAGCGACATGAGAATCTCCTCCTTTTGTAAAATCGATTAAAAAAGGGAACCTAAGGGGGGGGGGGGGGGGGGGGGTTAAGGATCAGAACCCAAGCAACCTCAGCAATCGAAATAAACCTGTCTATCAGAATAGATAAACCACATTTTCCAGTAAGTAACCCACAGACAGTTTGCGACAATCTGCGGCGCGTTGCTAATGGAGACCTGTCCTGATATCTCAAGCGGACATTAATCAAGCCTACAGCGTCATCTTTGACAATCACTTTACGCTCTCGGTTCGGTGGTATCTTTGGTTCTTCGGTGGTTTTAGTCTGTGTCGTATAATAATGTTAGATAGATAAACACTTTATTGTATACTAAAGAAAATACAAAAAATGCAATAATTTTAACTTAAATATAAATCGAGTACACTGGGTGGTCTAATCGTTTAAAGCGATTTCTTCCAGAATATCGTTGGTTGGTTTTTACACGACTGGCCAAAAAAGGAGTGTAATGTTTTTAGGATTTTTAGGTATCTTTGTATGTATGTGAGTTTATTTATCTCACCAGAACTTTTAAATGCCTGAACAGATTTAGACGTATGGGGTATCGTTAGAATCCTTACATCCAAATATTATATTTGAAAAAAAAAAAAAAAAAAAAAACAATTTGGCTGCAGTATGGCTCCATTTTCAATTGCAAAGTTTTTGTTTTTTTTTCGATTATTACAATATGGGTATCAAATTAAGGGCCTTGATAAGCACATTCCAATAGTATGTAATTTATCGGCATAAATTATTTTTTGGCAGGGCAGGCGTGTTTTTTTTAGCTTTTAAGCTAGTTATTTTATCATATACTAGCTTTCTCGCCCGAGACTTAGTTCGCGTGGACTACAGTCTATCGCGAAAAATAGCATCATATGTTCTTCTAGGACATTAAAAAAACAATGCAAATATAGATATTGCACCAGTGCTCTTGACGTTTTTTGACAGACTCGTTATTTTGTTTCCATGGCAACCGTTTCTTACTGCGAGTAATCAACATTTTTCAGTTTTGCCGTGAATACTTACAATTTCCGGGATAAAAGTATCCTATGTTTTATTCCATTTTTTTAAGCTATCTCCATTCCAAGTTTCATCAAAATCCGTCCAGCCGCTATCGCGTGAAAGCTCCCAAACAAACAAACAGACAACGTTTCACTTTTATATATTGGTATGGAATGTTGAACCGTATATAATGGCAGCTTTACAAATTTTTCAATTTAGTATCGATAACTACTGGGGATATTAAGTTTCACAAATCTCTGCTACATGTATTTCCATCATTATATTACAGTCAACCAATCAACTTCTATGTTTTGGTCTAAAAAATCTAAAATTCTTATAATGTTGATGATCTAATTCTTCAATTATTATTTGAAACAAGACTAGCCTTTGGTCTGTTAAATATTAAAACCGTAAGTAAAAGCTTTAAACCTGCCTCCTCATTTTGTTACTGCCATTTTGTTACCAAACCTGTTCAAGTTTAAACGTACCGAGTAGGAAGCATGCAGCGGACAGCTCGGTTGAAGTATGGAGCAGTTTGTGACCCGGCGTCACGGCGTATGACGTGGGTTTAACGGCTGACGTATTGGGAAATGTTTACATTACTTACATTTGATCAAACGACTAGGAGCAGTCTAGTTAGACATAGCCACCTTAAAGTATACACGGTGTATGTTTGGAAGAACATACAGGTCGAAATATAGTAGTTACCATGCCGAGTATCACTGCCTGATTTTAAAAATAAATGTTTCAACAGATTACATTCTGCCTAAAATTCTTAGATTATGCTTCTAATATCAAAGTTGATGTTTTAAGTGATACTTTTATGGTAGTTTATCTATACTCATATCTTAAAATCCGGATTATGAACTCAAAAATGGTGGCATAATGACATACATTACGCACGGCACGTCTCAAATAAGTTTTTTTTTACATAATAACACTCTTTTTTGAACTAAACGATGTTATAATAGATAGATAGATAGATTAACTCTTTATTGGACACCACAAGCACAAGAAATTATATCTAAAAATAAAGTGTAACAATGAGTGTCACAAGGGGCGGTCTTATCGCTCAGATCGATCTCTTCCAGACAACCGTGCACGGAGAGGAATAACGAGTGTGGTGTAAGGGAGGGTGGTTATCAGTAAATAAATGAGTAACCAATAAAATATATGAATGTAATGCAATAACGCTAATATATACAGGCTGAATTTTTCAAGTGGGCGTTGATGGCTAAATCAGAAACTATGAGGAATAGCGAAAAGTACTCAAAGGAGTCTCGGGCCCGATTTTGATGAAAACTAAAACTGCATCTATGGATTTTTGAAAAAAAACAATATTCCTAGGCAGGAATCGAACACGTTGATTTTGGAAAAAAAAGCACACACTATATTATTACACCATTTGATATTGTCGCTAATAAGGATTGAATTATGGGAAGAAATGACATACGGCAAACTTAAGGAAAATGTTGTATTTTAATAAACTGATTCATATTTTAAAGTACTGTTTTAATTCATACCTGCATTACCTGTTCCTTGTCCGAAATGATGCTCAATATTTTTCTCAACACAGACCCGCAGCGCGGTCATCTTCACAACACTATGTTCTAATTTAAAAAAAATATTATGTCTTCGTGGTTAAAGGCCACAGTAAAAGAAAAAAAATGTAAACAATTGAAATTAGAACGTAGAGTAAATTGGTGCCAATAATTTAGATTTTGTTCCACGTTTCGTTGATTATTACTAACTGTTTGCGTACTGTTTCGTATAGTAAAAGAGATGTTGATTCAGCAGTTTGGTGAACATTTTAAAGCAATTTATGGTCCTGTGCCGTGGCCAGCGAGGTCACCGAATCTTACACCCTTAGATTATTTTCTCTAGTGGTATGTAAAAAAATAAATCTACAAAGACACGTATAATGCACTTGATGACTTGAAACGAACTTAGGAAAATATTCTAAGCGGAATCAATAATATTTTAATACTGAATGCAGTACAATCCTTGAGTCGTCGAATCCTAGCTGGGTTCGATGTATTGAAAACAACGGTCATCATTTTGAACAATTAATCAGTTATGGTTTAACTATTTTCGTTAAAAATGAGCTCTTTCCTTAAGTTTGCCGTATGTCATTTCTTCCCAGAATTCAATCCTTATTAGCGACATGACATATGCGACTATGGAGTGGTGTAATAATACAGTATGTGTTTTTTTTCCAAAATCAACGTGTTCGATTCCTGCCTAGGAATATTGTTTTTTTCAAAAATCCAAATATGCAGTTTTAGTTTTCATCAAAATCGGGCTCGAGACTCCTTTGAGTACTTTTCGCTAAACCTCATAGTAACATCACGGAAACAGCAACGAGCATGACGAACGAGCTTTTACCAGAAAAATTAAGAAAATATTACGACATTTTTTTTATTCTTTACTTGAAAGTAAGTTCATATTGCATGAGTGTAGATAAAGCAGTATATGAAACGGCAAATAACTAGATATTAAAACACTCGAGTGATACTATTAAAAAACTCGCCTACGACTCGTCTTTTAAACTCACTCTCGTGTTTTAATACCCCTTATTACCCCTTATAACCGTTTCATAAACTACTATAAAAAAAAATAGGGAAAAAAATATTACAACACTTTTTAGTTCAAAAAATAGTGTTATTATGTAACATTTTTTCATACTTGCGACGTGCTGTGCGAAAATATGTCATTGTGCCACAATTTTTGAGTTCATTATCCGGATTTTACGATATGAGTGTAGATAAAAGTAATATTTTAGCTGAAGCTCGACACAATCTTGATACGAAAAGCTAGTGTGTTATTTTCATTATGTCGATTACAGACGTCACCACCTGCCACCACTGCCATCACCTGGCGGATTCAGCACATGGCTTATCCGTGCGGTGCAGCCTTGCACGGCTATCCTGGCATTGCATCGCGTATAGAACAATGACTCTCGCATGTGTGGAGCATCGCACATCCGCGCGATGTTTTCCATTATGTTAAGACTGTGGATTAGGCTTACAGCGCAATGCAACATTGAGATCGCTTTGATCATGTAACGCAGCGGCGGCAGTGTGATATCTCACTCACACTGCCATTAGTTCTTGTATCTGCATGAAATTCATCAATAATTACGTTTTTTTTGTTACAGGTATCTCCTCACATATTCTTCAAAAATTGGGTAAGTTCTACATAATAAGCTGTATTAAAACTAAAAGCTCATGTATTTTTTTCTTATATAAAAGTCGTTATTAGCAGTGGAGTCGTATGGGTTATGTTTTAGCCCATACGACTCCACTGCTAATAGAGTTGCCACTGCTCCACTGTTGAGACAATTCCTCCCCAAACATGGATACAACAACAACAAAACAGCCGCTTTATCGAAAATTCCCTCACAAGAGGGTAGTTTCAACTTTCGGCTCCTCGTTTGATTTCGCGTCTCGTCTCACTTTGTTTGGAAACATCAGACAAAGGCACAAAGGACGAGAAGCCCCGGCCTCGATCCAAGGGCCCGTAGCTGTTCGAGGACCACTTCCGAATAGAAATAGTCGAGGGCCTTCAACCGTGAAACTAAAGACGTGTCATGCCTTTGAAAAATAAGAGGCAGTTCTAAAGTGTCTATCGTTTTTATTTGGTAGATTTATATTGGAATAAGTCAGCCACGGTTTTAAAATTTTGGGATTATTGTGAAAGTCAGGTATTTTTAGGTTATAAGTGTTTAGAACTGTTTTCTCATGGACGTTTTTCCATTATTGGCATTAGTAGCATTATTATCCAGTACGGCAACGAGGGTAATATGTAAGACAAGTGAAATAATTTTCCTCTGACCTACTGGTGGAATTTTATACAGTATATGAATGCCCAGCTATTGAATCGATGGTACAGTACTGTAATGTTGCCGTGTACTTGCGGCGTGAAGTAAACGCCCAATGCCTTTTAGCAGTATCCGTTTCAATATTTATGGATTAACCCCAGGCCCTTTCAACGGCGTAAGGCCACATGCCCAACCTTGAATGGCTGGGCTATAGCAGCACAAAATAGTGAAACTTATAATAAAACAAGGAAGTCTCACTCTCCAGTAGGACTGTTCTGGTACCCTATATTTTTTAAGAATATCAACGAAGTCTTTCTGCCACCAAACCACGTCTGGTTGGCCATTTCCACCTTTTAACAGCCCCATTTAGCCTCAACTACTCTTACGGTCCTCCTACAATGCCATACAGTGCTGGACGCGTGTTTTGAAATCATTGTTGAACCCAGCGCTAAGGTAAGCTGAAGCACGTAATGTTTAAATTTTTAATTTTAGCTCAAACCTTTGCGTGCTACAGAAGAGAAACGCTCTGAGCTGCAGAATGCTTTTAGAAAGAAATCTCTGTACGATTCGCTAGAAATCGTTGTGCAGCACAGCGCCATTATAATTACATTATCCACAGTTAGCGATAGCGAGCTCTCGCCTTCGTCTTTGTGGGTTTTTTAGTCTTGAAATCTGATTGAACACCTTTGGCAAAACCCTATATTAATGATTGTTTTGATACATAGTTTTCAAATTCATATAATTTTTTTAACAGAATTATGATGATAACACACTTAGCAACTGTTATACACTATGTTTATGTTTAGTTTATGACATAAACATAATGATTTACTCGTATGAATGGTGCTGTGCTGTACAACGATTTCTAGCAAAATGCAAAGAGATTTCATTCTGAAAACATTGTCAGAGCGTTCTAAGCGCTATAGCTCGCAATGGTTTCAGCTTAAAATAAAAAATGAAACATTGCGTGCTCCAGCTCACCTTAGCGCTGGGTTTTTAGAATACGCGCCCCGGACTGCCAACGACCGCATAGTCCGGAACACGGGCACACATGAACAGTCCGATAGTGACGTCACATGTGCGCATAATGACAAACAGATTAAGTAATAGTACGTTACTGGGCTGGCGGCAGGCCAACGCTGCCAGGGTCAGTGCCGGCGCCTACTGCGGTAGTTGATGCCGAGGTGAGATAGCACTGCGAACGGAACTGTTACCTAATGGGAAGTATAGGGCCATATCACACTATCTATATTAACGTGCGGTCAACGTGAATAAGTGAGCGGTGGTAGTCTAACGGTACAGTAGTGAAACTTAGAATCCATTGATACTGGTTTCGGTCCTAGGCTCCGCACCAATGACTTTTCTAAGTTATGTTCAGTTTTCCATCGCTGCGTGCTTCAGAGGGCACGTTGGTCCTGGCTGTTATTGATTAATAGCAGTCGTAAAGACAAGAGGCAGGCGGGCGGCCTGACAAACTGTGACACTAGAGGCCAGCACTACCTCATAAGCCAAACAAACAACGTGAATTGCGATCCATATATTGATGGTATCGATAGTATCCACATAGTAGTAATATCAAGAAGAAATATTACTTTTTAACAATCCGCATTGACAGTATCGTTGCCTCATATTCACACATTATGACCCCCGAGGGTTGGCCCACCATCTCACGGGGACTACTCGCAGATGACATATATTGGGAGTAACTGGATCAAAGTCCGATCAAAAGAAGTCCGATATCTGAATATCTGATTATTTACAATTCTGGAGAACTAATTTTGTGCAGATATAAAATCGGAGACAGTGCTAATTTATTGTGCACTTAATTTAAACACTAGCGCGTACAAATTTTGCCCCCTGCCCCGTCCCCCTGTTGTTAAATGGATAATAATATATTACTTAGAAAACCAAGAAAAAATAACCACGCAAGCGAAGCCGCGGGCAAAAGCTGGTAAATAAATAAATTATTACCGGGTTACCGGGCGCCTGCGAATATCAAATAGCACTCGTTCTTGACCCGTTATTTCCAACTTAACTCCCAAAACGGCATTATAACAGTGTGAAGGCGACGTGCACGCGACGGTAACGCTGCATTTTGCCGTTGGCTGCCGCCCAAGTTATCGCGTATATCGGCCGTGCCAATATTTCTTACCAGGAACGTTTCGAACATGAAAATGTTCTAAATATTGAACGCGACCATAAAGGACGGCGTTCAAGTCTTATTTTGGTTGTATGTACTTTGCTATTTCGTAACGATTTGCAACACTATGACAGGGCCCCAAGTGTGTTAGCTATTGAGAATAAAAACTAATTTAAAAATATTTAACCGACTACAATCTTAAAAAAGTTAAATGATAGAAATAATTCAAAATGTTGGGTCTGTGCTACGCCCAAATCGGCTAAAGTAAAATAAGGAATTATTTCGTTCTTTTCAGTTTTATACGATTTAAAGTTTTTTTTTTTATATCTTACCTTATAGTTTTGTTAAAGTAGTAAGTAAGACTTGTAGTTTCCGAGAAACCCTTGGACAAACATACATACAAACATAATACATATATTCGTAAATAATGGTATATATGTTCAGATACCCATTTATACTAACATATATGAATATTAGGTTTTTTTGAAAATATCACGTCATCATCATCATCAACAACTTATACTACCATCACCAGCAGTGGACATAGGGAGAGGCCTATGTCCACTGCTGGACATAGGCCTCTCCCAACATACATACACGAAATTTTGGTATATATAGGTATATGCTTAGACACCCATATAGATTAACATTTATGAATATTACGCATTTTCAACAATATTACATACATACATATTAACTTAAGAACCTTATTTTTAAGTCGGTTAAAAATCATCGCCACTGCGATATCTCTGCGACTGGACTGTCATGAGTCAAATTTTGTAGTCTGCTTAATCAATTACGCTACCGCAGTTGCAATGCAGTGGCATGGATGTGCTACGGCTTCTGAAATTATTTTTTCCCCCGAATATTGCAAGGCAAAGGAAGAGTTATCTGTTTAAACTAAAAACTTGGTCTGATTTTGACAAGCGAGGTATCAATCGATTTGTCTTCATGTATAAAGTGTCATGGGCAATATTTTTTATCCGTCTGTGGCAAGACAAAGGAAGAAATATGTGTTCAAACTAAAAACTTTAGACAACCGAGGTATCAATCAGTTTGTATTCATCGCAAGTGTCATAGGCTATTTTTTACCCGACCTTAGTCGGGTTTTAGTTTTTGAACTTATATCTTGTTCAATTATGTATGTTAGCGTGCGTAAAAAGATCGTGACTAAGTACTATACTTCCTTACCCTTTCAAGATTCACGGAATCCTACTCGCAGTGTCATTTATCCGTTCCGCTTTATTAAAAAGAAAAGTTGGGGAAACCACAGACAAGAATGTCTGATAACACTTTGCTGTCGCGGGTATTGGACAAGTTAGAAGCTTATCGTGTTACTGGCATCGGTCACGAAGGGCGGCCACAAACAACGGATGGGGTGTGGTGCAGTGCGCAGCAGGAAGCGGTTAGACCGCGGCTTGAGTGACGAGTGAAGGCGACAACGACGGCGGTAAGCGGTAAGTTATGCTTTCGTGTATAGTTCGTTTATATATTATATTATTTCTGCTGAGATGTATTTATATTAACTATATTTATGTATATTTTATATTTATTTATATATTTATAAATTAATTCGCACCTATTTAACATCACGGGGTTTGCCTGAAAACCTGAGTACAGTGGAATTCACGGGTAATTTATGCTGAGTGCAGGCCCATTTGGTAAAAGTTATAAAAGTCATATAACATTATTTTAGTACGTAGTTTTTTGATTTGTTTTATTATTATTATATTTTTTATAGTGTTCTGTGCCAATAAATGTTCTTATTCTTAGCCAAATAATGATTTTAATTATAATATCAAACTTGATGGAGGTGACGGTACTTTGATAAAATATTTTACATTTCGAATCGAAAATATCAAAAAGGTTATAGGGTAGGGATGATAGTTGACTCTGTCATAACCACCTGGGAGTTAATTTTAGCCGTAGAGCTTACAAAAACATAATATGGCCTGAAGTTTTCTGTCGAATTTCTAAAACTGGTTATTTTGCCGGACAACGTCAATAATCTTGTTCACGTCTATCTATGATACCAAAACTGAACAGTCGTTGAATTGTAATACCTTCCACTACAATCTAGACAGTTCTAGACAGATGGCAGCACATGTCACTACGTTCACATTCCAAATCTATTCTTCTCGCCACTCTCCCCGCTATTTATCCGACCACACCCTGCCTCAAGAGTTCAACGTCCCCCCTATCTGGCCGTAGTTTACAGCTATCGAGGAGCAGGTAATCATGTGAGTGCGATACTGTGTTGTACCGTAGGTAACTACACCATGGGTACATATACCATGCGATGGGTGCACCTGGCAATTCACATAGTAGGGAGAAGGGGGGTAATTTGGAAAATCAAACACGCTACGTTTGATTTTCTTTTGTTCCTTGAAAAGATTTGATTTATAAAATTATGGAAATGTTGCTTGTTTTCAAGTAGTCGCTGACATTTGTTTATTTATATTAGTATTTTTATTTACCAGCTTTGCCCGCATGCAAATTTTGCCATCCCCGTTCACCTCGTTAGGAGGAATATTTTCTTCAAAATTACAAATCTATAGATTTACCGGTTTAGGCTGTGCGTTGTCTGTCAGCCAGTCAGCAAGTCACGGTTGCCTGGAAAAGATCGCTCTGAGCGATAAGACCGCCCATTGTGACACGTTATTATTAATTTTTTTATTTTTATTTAAAGATTTTTATTGGTGTGGTTCAATAAAGAGTTCTCTATCTTTCTATCTATCTATCTATCTATCAAGTCACGGTAATGATTTTTATGTAAAAAGAGATGTCAACCGACCCAACACTATTCCTTCTAATCTATCCAAAGTTTATCAGGTATAGAGAACCGCCCATTGAACCATTTTTCTAGTGAAGTCTCTTTTTAGATATATTTTTACCTATATTATCTTTACTTCAGGTTTTTATTGAGTACTTTGAAAGCCATTTTTGTCAAAACGGTAAATTAAAGCCTCCGTAAATAAAAAAGCCATTAACCGGCCATTGAAGAGTATTCAGCTGTCGATGAAGTCATTATCGGTAATCGGGTTTTAATTACTTATTTTGCGTCTTCTTCCCACACTGTGGAGGAATAACAGTACGTGTCGACGGTAAAATTAATTATCAGTATAAATTGAAGTTATTGAAAAATTAAAATTATTACGCAGTAAGTGTACACTTATTACGCAGTACGTAATATAAGTGTACTAGCTGCGGCCTGTAGCTTCAAACTTTACCGCCTCCGTTAACCGCCTTAGGGGGGAATTTATAAAAATCCTTGCTTCGGTTTAGGCTGCGTGTTGTCTGTCAGTCAGTATGTCACGGTTCTGTTTTCTATCTCTGTATACTATATACTTATAATAAAGCAGTAGCAGTAAGTAACAAAAAGTCTGTACATACAAGATAATTGAAAAAAATGACTATGTCTATGTCTTCAAATACACTACTGAACATTTAATATTTTTTAAATAGCGTCTGTCTGTCTGTTCGCGCATCACGTATTAACTACTGTCCCAATTGAAATGCGGTTTTCACTGATGGATAGCTTAGGTTTTTATTAACCTGGTGTAATTTGTATCTCAACCCAATGAGTAGAAGCCGAGCAATCGATTAAAACAATTTGACAGTTGAATGAATTTTGATGAAATTTGGCATGTAGGTACTTTAGGAATATCACATAGGCACATAGTATACCTTCCATCATCAACGTCATAATCTAGGCGGGTGAAACCGCGGAGCGCTGCTAGTTATACGACATTTTACCTCCTGGTTTCTTGAACTCATTAATTATCCCATATACTTAGCTTATTTTTTTTTATTACGGACTAGGCAATCGTTTGACCACGATCTCATCTGATGGAAAGCGATGATGTAGTCGAAGGTGTAGCACGCTTGCCTAGTAGACACATCACTCTTGACTTAAACACACTTGGGTTATAATTAACTTAGCTTTTATTTAACTTTTGCTTGTATGTATGTATGTCCTGGAATTTTGCAGGCAGTATATCACCCACATCCACTGAAGCTATCAGGCTCAAATTTGGCACACACGTTTGTTTCTCGTGACATGACATGGTTACTGCATAAAGTTTTTTATTTAATTTATATGTTTTATAAATAACTTATTTTGGAATTTACTAAATACTTGTTGAATCGTTTCGGTCGAATAAAGTTTAACACCTTCCTCCAACAAACTTGCCCCATATTATCTTGCAGTTAACATTGTTTCAATTTCCCGAAAACTCCCCGGCTTGTACCGGAAACTGATCCCGTATTTACCGGTTTAGGGGAATATTAATATATTTCTTTCTTTTAACTTCTTTTATTGCTTTTCTAACTTTTGGGAAAGCCTTTGCGGTGGAACTTTTGTTCTTTTCAATTCAAGTTAGAAATTGATGGATTTGTGTGATAGAAGTTCTATAATATTATTTTGATACATTTTACTCCATTATTGCCGCACTCATAAAGCTTCACTATAGAAGCCTTAATTATTAATTAAGTATACCAATAAAAAGCTTAGTTGGTAACGTTTTCTTTCAGAGTTGTTTAATTAATGTCAATTTCAAATCAAATCCAAATTTCAACTCCAGATGAAAACTCCAAAATTAAGAGAGTTTTTATTAAATTACTTGGCTCCTACTCATCGGATTGAGATACCAAATACACCAGTTTTAAAGTGAATATCTAGTCTTTCCAACAAATGAAAATCGCATCGCAATCGGTCTAGTAGTTTTAACGGGATGCGCTAAGTTTTCAAGGCCAGTGAAATTTATTCCGTGCTCCAGATTTAAATGATAGTAGTGTTGGATATAGTAGAAAAGCTAAAGACGTGCAACGAAAGCCTATTAAAAAAAACATTCTTACATGAACCTATTCAAAGTGTTGTTGTTGGTGGGAATTGGTATGACCTTACAATACAATGTTGTGTCAGTATATTGTTAAAAACGTCTAGCCCAGAATATCCAGTATGGTAACAGAAAATACCTTCCCAGTGGTTACTGAAAATTATAGCTTCATCACATTGTCTGTAATCCTCGGGAAAGTCACAACTCAAGATTGAAACTCCTAAACCTTACAATTTTATACTCTCCTTTCTAAAAATCATATTTTATCTATACATGTTTATATCTACTCGTAAATCCAGCGTTTCTTGCCAACCAAGTTCACACTCTATACTAGAATGTTAAGGTTGATTTTTGATGGAATGGTGTCGAGATTATCTGGGTGACAGGTTTCACCACTGAACCCGTATTCGTTCTATATTCGATACATATACTTTGTTGAAAATTGGATGATAACAACTTATTTGCTTTTAATTTCAGAGTTGTTTTTTGTACTGTTTGTTTGTTTGTCGTATGAGGTAGAGGTGCCCCCTGGTGTCACAGTTTATCAGGCCGCCCGAGGGCTTCAGCCGGGACCGACAGGTTGACGTGCCCTCGGAAGCATGGAATGATTGAAGAGGATTCTAAGTTGCACTATTGATCCGTTAGGCTTCCATCGCTCTAGTCTTACTACTAATATCGATTAGCCGTGGATGAGAACGGGTTCAATTATCGGTCCCGCACCAATTAAGGTTCTAAGTAGATTTGGCATCGCTAGTAAGACTTCAGTCCCGGTTGCTAACAATTGATATCCGTAGTTAAGACATGTCAGAGGCCCTTGGGCGGCCTGACAAACTCTGACAGCAGAGGTTAGAACTACCTTATTCGATACAAAATGAGTAGAATAGTTTATTGAAAGTAAGGACATACAATACAAAAATGTGGTACAGATCTAAATATATAAAGTTAAAATATATACGTTAAGACATCATGAGTTAAATATACATAATTTTAAAATATTGAATTGTTTAAATAAACAAATTAAAAATGTATAAAGTTTTGTTATTTATAATGGTCGTAATACCAACAATCAATGTACATATTTTTATAATACTGACAATCATGAAACCTTATGGTTCAAATGATTAAATTAAATATCTATAGATTTCGGTATTGATAATAGTTGAAATATCTAGATACTACACTGTGACAGTAGGATAAGGTGCGGCGCGGGCCCTTGGGCCACCCGTAAGCCGCAAGGCGTTGTAAGTTTTACATAGGTAATGGAAATTATTTCAAATGTATTTAGATTAAATAAATGTTTTTGTTTAAATAATGTATGCCTAGTAACCATCATATATTCTGAACTTAGACTATTTAACTATTATGCTGTTTATTAATTATTAATTTGAACTGTTGTGGACTTTATATATGTTAAATTTCGGTATTCTATCTAACAAATGAAATTATATAGGTATTTAAATCGATTAATATTTTAAAATTATGTATTTAGAACTTATGAATTCTAAACGAATATATTTTAAATTTATATAATTAGATAAAAAAATGGTAAAAAAAGGTACAAAAATGATTGAGCATTTTTGTCACGGATATTATTTAATTGTTTGCGTGTACATGTTCCAATTACAAATACAATGTGTACAAAAAGGCTAACATGCAAAAGACAACTGATAAAAAAACCTCCACAACACGGGTTGCCGTGCAGACGCCATCGATTGGCTGCTCGTTATTCATGCTTCCCGTTTACTCGGGAGTGGGTGGCAGCCCTGGATATTGTATTTATGTGTCTGGAGTTGAAGTACCTATAAGCTTTCTTTACCTAGTGTCGTTTGGGAGAACATAGAGAAGTATTTTTTGTGGGAGTAGTAATTGATGTCTATGTCAAACCTCAAAATCGATAAAGGAAAACATCCTGAGGTTCCTACTTCTGTGAAATAGACATAATCTAAAATTAAAATAAATATACTAAAAAGAAAAGTTAAACGTTTTTATCGTACTAAAAGCTAAAAAATACAATAAAATCATGTAGCTAGTCGAATTTTGTATTACTCAGGGTACGCTACGCCCCACGATTTAATTTAATTTTTTAGCTTTTAGTCCACATAAAAATGTTGTTTGTTTATTTCTAAACTTAACTGTGTTCTACTTGCCAAGCCCTTTCATTTGATATCTATATTGAGGGCATTGCAAAAAAGTAATCCAACATTTTGTGGTGATGGCCATATTGGATTTGGAATTTCCATAGTGTTTCAAATAAAAATTCCATAGTGTTTCATGAAAGGGCTTAACTATTAGTATTCTAATAGTTAAGCCCTTTAATTTGATACCCATATTGAGGGGATTGGAAAATAAGAAATGATCCGCCATTTTGCGGTGATGGCCATCTTGGATTTGGAATTTTCATGGTGTACTGTATTCTACTAATTAAGCCCTTCCATTTGATACCTATATTAAGAGGTATGAGAAAAAAAAACGCCATTTGTGGCGGCGGCCATCTTGGATTTAAAATGATACTGAATATACATAATTGTATTGTCATCAGAACTCAAAGCGAGAACCAAATTTCAGATCAATCGGTCAACAGTAAGAGGGTAAAATTTCAATTACTAGATTTGAACTAAATAAACAAAAATCAACAAACCGTTCAAGCTAAATAAAATTGTTTAAAATAAAACCGTTTAAAAAAATGTGCGTGACAAAGAGAGAGGCTTCTTCTCGATGTTTTTGTGCGTCATGGAAATCCGCACTTATATCATTAGAAAAAGGCGCACGGCCAAAATTTAACTTAAAAAATGTGTTAAAACGAAATCGCCCAGATTTCTCACGTAATTTTTCATCCTAATTAACTTTAGCAGGCTCTATTTTACCTCCAAAATTAAGTTGGTACGTTTTATATTCAAGCCGCATTTTCCGACAACCTCAAACCTCCCGTAGCACCTTTTGTATTAAACCGTGAGTTTATACGAAACCGCTGGATTATGTGTTGTATCCTTTATGTCTGGAGATAAAAAAGATAGCGCTGTTAATATTACGGTGGAAGTATAGACGAGGTATGTGTAAAAAACTCATTAAAATAGCGTGCCTAATATAAAAAAATACTGATAGGTGTCCTGCGTAGAGTAGCGAAAATTCTCTATTTTCATACAAACATGGTTATTATGTACATACAACAAAGACCATTCTATTCAAAATTAAACTTTGTAGATAGACCTCTCTATCATCGTCATCATCATCAGCCGGTATTCGTCTACTGCTGGACATTGTCGTGAGAATACTTGTTTTATGAGCAGCAGCTGTTGTCTATTTCTTTCCTCTGATAGGTATTACTAACTATTGGTTTCGTTCAAGATAGACTGGAAAAAGATTTAAACAAAGGTCTAAAACAATTACAAATTGAATTCTGAATAGTTCAAATTGTAAGGACCCGTAGCGCCTGAAACAAATAAAATAACATTTGTAACAATGGGTGTGCAGCGCATAAAGGATAAGCACCGACGGCACGTGTTTTGTGAAAGCAGATTTGTTGATTGTTCTATATTAAATCAATAACAAAACGGTGAAAGTCGGAAAGGGAGGGGTGCAAAACAACTTAGTCTTGAAATTATTCCAAAACATATAAGCACTTAATAGAACTTATCTTCAGATTTCTCAAAAATATGAGAATAACGTGACATTTCGTAAACGACTGCACGGCTTCCCTGTTTTCGTGGGACCAACCGAAATGGTATGAGAACTAGGCTCCCAGAAAAATGAATTTGGTACCACGTCATTCGCAATTTTGTAAACACGTTTTACCGCTTTGTTACATGAATTTGTAAAGCCAAAATTTGTAATATTAATTAGAAAATTATCTTCCTTTTAGCATTATAAGAAAAACCCTATTAGCTTTTAGTTAGTTAATATCTTAAACTAGGTGTTACCTCATAGGGAGAGGTGGAGAGGTGCAGCGAAATCACAAACACCCCCACACCCCCCATTTACACAAATACATTTTCGCCCAAATAAGCGAGAGAAAAAGCAACGGTCATCGACACGAGACGCACGCTCCCGGTTTTCCTAAAACTGACATAAGGGACAACTGCAGCGGCTTTCAAAAGAGGACGTCAGAGACGAGAGTTTGTTGAGGGCGCGGGCCGTAATAGAATGCGTCCTAGCCTACGGCTCAACCTTCGGTGAAGAAGATCTCACGCAACCTTCCAAGCAAAGCTTTGTATCCAGCCCAGGGTATTGATTCCAACATACGCTTGCGTCCAAAGTTACCTAAAACAACTAACAAATGCGCGAAAAACCCCGTCTTCTCCACGGGCGTAGCCTAATCTGTCCTCCCGGATTCCTCCATATAGACTCACTCAAGTATTAGATTATAGTTCTAAATATTCAGTTTTGTCCGTAGAAGAGCAAAAGTTCGCTTAGTATATTTTGATATTAAATTCTCTATAATATTGCTCCATATTTACTGTTTCTCTGGCAATTTTCCCAGCTCTCCTTGGCTATTATAGGCAAAAATAGGTCTCCTTTCCATCAGGAGAGGCTCTCAGGGATCCAATCAGTAATACGGCCAGGTCACAAGGCTCATTGCTCTGTAACTGAAACAACTCCAGGCAAATCTTCTGGAAAAGTATCCAAGTAGTATGAACTCATATCATACCAGGTTTCATTTGCTTTCATTCAGTAGTTTCGACGTGATGGGCGGTCAAGATACAGACAGACAGACAAAAATGAAAAAAAATACAGTTTTGGCTTCAGTATCAAACATAGAACAGCCTCCAAAAAAAATTTACTAAATATCTTCAATGTACAGAATTGGACCTGTTATAGTTTTATTATAAGTATATAGATGAAACTTGATGAGTGTTGATGACTTACTTATATTTTTATATTGTGTCGTTCGTTCATCAATCGCCAGTCAATTTCATGAAGGTCCCGTTTACCTTGTATCAGCTTATGCTTAGTAAATCAAAAAATATCACAACACTGGCTTATACTACTACTACTCTTTTTTTTTTTTTTTAGAAAGGATTTGTGCTGTTGGTCTATAACTGACCTCTACAGCGTCATCGGACGGTGGGGCGGGCGCAAAAGCGCTCCGCCGCAATGCGTGACGCAGAAGGCGCACGCCAAAGTTAAGTTTGTGGCCACTTGCTCAAGGGCACCCAGGGGGTACGAACCTCGGCTTGGACAGTTGCCATTGATTACTTGGGGAGTATTGAACTAAACACCCCTTGATCTCTACTGTTAGGTAGTGATCGGGGGGTCCTGATGAAATGGCTGGAGCCCTTTAGATGAATTGCATTACTGACCACCGATTCGGAATACACCTTCGAGAAGAATCGGCAAGAAACTCGAAGGCGAATAAAGTCGACATTAATTACGGGACCTTCGACCTCGCATCCGGCGAGGTCGGTGTCTGTGTCTAATTGTGTTGAAAGATGGTGATGATGACGGAGTGAGCGAATCAATCGCTGCCTGCACTGCGGCAGCGATTTCATCGTCCGGATCGCTCAAGATGTCTCTAGGGCGTCTACGAAGGGGCCGTGCGTCTGTGGTCGCGTCTGTCGTGTAGTCAGAGGCCTGAACTACTAGGGGGTTGGGGTGATGGGGTGCCGCGTGAAAGTAGCGGCGAGAGGCATTTTCATATATTGATCTATCGAGGGAAGCTTGAGATCACTGTGCAGGTCGATGTTCCTCTGATACCAGGGGGCATCTAATGCACCGCGAACGAATTTATTTTGTAAGATCTGAAGTTTCTCTAGGGAAATGCGGAAGGCGTGAGCAAATGCTACGGACGAGTATATCATTGTCGGTCGGACGCAGGTTTTGTAGAGTGTCAACTTATTTCTAAGAGACATTTTACTGTGCCTGCCTAGGAGTAACGCGAGGCGGTATAGGTAGAATGCCGCCCTTTTGTAGACGGCGCTGATGTGATCATTGAAGTTGAGTCGATAGTCAAGGGTGACTCCTAAGTATTTAACTGACTTTTCCCACGGTATGGGTCGGTCATTGATCGTGACTTGTTTAATTGGGAAATAGCGTTTAACCCCGTGAGTGAAACGCATCGCTACGCTCTTCTCGGGATTAATCGTTATTCGCCACTTACGGAACAATCCATCGAGCGCTCGGAGCGTTCCTTGGATGTATCTTTGTAGAATAGTTGGATTCCATCCGGTGGTATAAATCGCGGTGTCGTCCGCAAAGAGAGCGATCTCTACTTTGGGAATGCGGGGGAAATCGCTTGTGTAAAGCGTGAACCGAAGTGGAGATAGCACGGAGCCCTGAGGGACTCCGGCTCTGATGGGATGGGGGATGATCAGTTGCCCTCGACACGATAGCGGAAGCTCCGGCTGGTGAGGTAGTCTTGTACTATTAGCACAAGACGATCTGGCAGTAATCCACGCGGACGAAGTCCGCGTGGACTACTGTTTATCGCTTTGAAAAACATCCTGATGTTCATCTTATCGACATTTTCCAGTTTTCCCGTTGCAGCATACCATTTAGCTTAGCTATCGTGAGCTTCTAAAGTAACCCAAAAGTTCCACCACGGAATTAGCAACCTTTTTATCTTCTTTTTAACACCAAAAGGTAAATTACGGTATACGGGCGCTTTGTTTCAAATACCAATGTTGTTTTAGGGTACCTACCCTTACTTTCTAAAAGTTACACGTGTTGAAATTTGTACTCCATATTAACACCATGTCGCGTAAAGTTTGAATTTCAGGCGTGAAGCGTGGAGTTAATATTCTAGCGTTCTGACGTGGAAAGTGATAGTGTAATCAGTACCAGGGTGTGTGTGTGTGTGTGTGTGTGTGTGTGTGTGTGCGCGCGCGCGCGCGTGTGTGTGTGTGCGCGCGCGTGTGTGTGTGCGCGTGTGTGGGTGTGTGTGTGCGTGTGTAAGTGTGTATCTGTGTGTGTGAATGTATCTGCGTGGGGCTTTGAAGGACTGGTGTTGGAACCCCCGAATTGACTTGTCGAAGATTTATTGTATGAGGGTTTGTGCCACCAATGTCTTTACGATGTTTCGCAGAAGCTCAAAATGCTCATTTTGACCACCAGCTGTGCAACTATCGCTACAAAGTAGTGTTTATGTAGTGTTTATATAATTATCATCAATAGCCTGTATTAGTCCACTGCTGGACATTTTCCCAGGGCACGTCCCTGTCGCTCCATCTAGCCGGAAGGTTTTTTTTCTGATTATGAACTCTTACGTGGTTTTTAAACATATTAAAAGACAAAAACGAGAGTAACGTCTATAGCAGTTGAATAATTCCAACTATAGTTTTAACCACGTTCGGTGGTCTCCCTGAAGGAGAGTGCGGAAAGCTCGCGGACTTCTCTTGCCTAGCACTTGTTCTTCTCTCTTGTCAGCTTAAAATAAATTAAATTAATGTAAAATTTGACGAAATTCACAACGCTACACTTGAAAACCTTCACCAATTAATTATGAAAATATTTTATTGGCTTTGAAGCCCCTATAATTGTTTTCAATATTATTAAATTACCTGGCGTATATTTTCAAGCAAATTTCTTTCAGAAGAAACTTTTGCTTTAATGTATTTTATCTTTAATTTCCATTACAACATTTTACGCTCTTGGTTTTACGAATATCACACAAACGAGCCGTAATAATGACAGACACATTACACACTTAACGACATTTTTATGTATTTTTCATACCAATGAGAGGACAACATCTCCCTCTTCTCCCCTTGTAATAATTTCAGCACCTTCTGAAACAGGGGTACTGATATCAGAATCTATACTTATTATAATAAAGCAGTAAGTAACGAAAAGTCTGTACAAAAATGATAAATAAAAAAATGACTAGGGTCTTATCATACAGAACACGAATATAACATTTTAAAAAATAATGTGAAAATGTGGCTTCCACTGTTCGACAGCTAGGTTTAGTCTTGAAAACTGATGTACTTTGTATCTCAATCCAATGAGTAGAAGCGGAGCAAAAAGCTCAAACAAAAGGTTTTATGAAGTAGCCATGTCATGGTGAAACATAACGGGCTATTACAATTAAATGTGCATACAACATTTCGTGTCTGTGCTGTTAACCGTTGAGGGGTTACCTAGGAAGTGGTTCTGATTCAGCTTGCAAGATGTGACCTAATCAAACATACATACATACGTATATCGCTCCGTGCTTCGGAGGGCACGTTAAGCTGTCGGTCCCGGTTGTTATTGATTAATAGCAGTCGTTAAGCCATGTCAGAGGCCCTCGGGGGCCTGACTAACTCTGACTCCAGAGGGCATCACTACCTTATACTACAAACCAACAAACAAACATATATACATACAAACATCGCAAGTAAAATGAAAGCTTTTAAAAAAGTTGTACTGTATTTCACTGTTCTACATAATTTTACCGAATTTCCTCTGATTTTCGATTCGTTTTCCAATCCTTTTAAACCTATTTGTCGAACCTTTTATTTTCCGTATGTCTGAGCTTAATGTTCGATGGAAATGCTCGTTCATTTTGGCAGTTCTGTTTAAAGCAGTGAAAAATCCGATATCAATGATGTATGGTAGTTTAAACTATACATTTAATTCCCAATGATAAAATAATCATGAATCTGAAAGTACTGCAAATTGTATATAACTTTTTTACAAAAAACAATTTCTATTTTTATATTTTGCAGTGAATAAAACCGAATAATATTTTTGGGGGTGGGGATGGAAGGCTTGTATTTTAACGGAATACTTACATGCATTATACTAGTATTGAAACTTTTTTATAAAAAAACAGTTGTCACTTTGACACCTGTTACTTTGACACCTGTCACATTGACAACTGTCAATTCTTCCAACATTTATTTTATCCGCGCCCCGCGGTGATAGTTATGATGATTAAAAGTATTATGTTCTATTTCAGAACCTTAAGTATCTACATACAAAATTTCATCAAAATCTGTTGAGCCGTTTCAACGTGAAGAAGAAAAAACGTACACACAATCACAAACATTCGCATTTATACAATTTGATTAGTGTGATTAATGAAAATACAAAACCCTCTACGCTTTTCAATGGCACACTACTACGCTACTTAGTCAATAAAAACTACTTTCCTTTGAACGGTCTTACGAATAGCCTTACTTCCTTTACAAATTAGTCTCCATGGTAGCTTTTTCCGGTCAAATTTACGGACAATATAGTCAGTTTCCTGTCTTTACATAAAAAAATAGTCAGCAATTTGCTCCGTCAGATGGTCGTGATGAATGAGTGACGGCACGCCATCAGGGGCAAGAAGGGCGGGGGAAAAGTGGGGAAATGGGCTTAGATGGAGGTATGGATCTAAATAATTGATAAATGCACTGTGCGGGGTGAAAGCACTTGTGTCGCCGACCTTACAACGCTTCACAATACATAATTATTATAAAAGAAAGTCACCAAACGCATCTGTCTGTCTGTCTATCTGTTCACAAATATATAAGAAAATATTTAACCGATTTTATTCCGATTTCCATCAAGGCGTAGGTTGATTTGATTCCAGAGGAAGGTTTTATAGTATAAGTCATAAGTATTTAAATAAAAGTCGATGAAGGGTGAGTTTTCTCAACGGAGTCGAATAAAAACAGCCGTCTCAAGTGTATTTTTGCGTACGCTGCGTATACCATAAGTTCAATATGATGTATAAATGTAATCTGAGAAAGAATTGTTATTTTCAACAAGTTCTCCAAAAAAAGTCAGTGACATCGGTGACTTACCCGTGGTACTACCGCTGGTCCTACTGGTTATTTTTTTTTGACCCGTAGTACAACTAGTCAAGTTGGTAGTACCACCGTAAATTATTTTTTCCCGTGGTACTAGGTACATATACGTTTTTTTTTTTAATTTACAGAAATATCAAAATAAACGTTTTCTAGTAACAAAAAAGTTTTAGTTTTTATCTTGTTGAGGAATAGTTTGAAAGTTACGACGATGTTTTTTTTGAGCAAATTTCAATTCATTCGGCGTGACCCGTTCTTCGTTCCTACTATAAGTTTATTCTGTGTAGTAGCGCAGACGCGACGCGTGTTCCCGTAGTGTATTGACGTTAAACGTCTTTAAAAATGTCACCATGACTAAAAGTGGACATGTACATAACGGAATGTAACGGTAATGACATAGTATTATCACAGAATACCTAATAAAACTACGTATTACAACCAAATTACGACTTACTTACTATTTTCAGATATAGATAAAATATATTTTTTACATGCCAAAGATATGATAATGAGAAAATCCGCAGAAGAACGAAGGTTACCGACATTGCTCTCAGAGTTTGCAAGTTGAAGTGGCAATGGGCAGGCCATATAGTTCGCAGAACTGGCAACCGCTGGGGAATAAAGGTTCTCGAATGGCAACCACGAACAAGCAAGCGAAGTGTGGGGAGACCCCCCACATGATGGACCGACGACTTTGTAGCCATCGCAGGAAGTCGGTGGCTGAACTAGGCACAAGATCGCTCGTCATGGCGTTCTTTGGGGGAGGCCTATGTTCAGCAGTGGACTTCTAAAGGCTGACATGATGATGATGATCAAATATATCCTCCATACCAATATATAAAAGTGAACCGTTGTTTGTTTGCTTGTTTGTTTGTTTGGGGAACTTCCACGCGATAACGGCTAGTCGGATTTTGATGAAACTTCGAATGGATATAGCTTAACAATACCCTGGAATAAAACATAGGATACTTTCTATCCCGGATAATTATTAAGTTTCCACGTGAAAACTGGAAAAACTGGAAAAATTTTGATTACTCGCTGTAAGAAACGGTTGCCATGGAAACGAAATAATAAGTATGTCAAAAAAACATCAAGAGTAGTGCTATACCTACTTTTCCGTTGGTTAATATCCAAGAAGATCATAGCATGCCTTTTTTCGCGATAAACTGTAGTCCGCGCGGACGTAGTCACGGACGGGAAAACTACTCCTTTAATAAACCACCTTGTAGGTCGTTCGATTTGAAGCCAATGGAGAAAAACAAAACATAACAATGGCAGTGCGCCCCGACTAAAGCTTACTGAATCGAGATTTCATACTTTTTAGAGCGTGATTAGTCGGGTTTTAATTTTTGAACTTATTTTTTATACAAATAATTTGGAGTTATTATGTTATCAAGTGCATGCAAGCAAAGCCGCGAGCAATAGTTAACAATATATACTACGAGCTTTTTATCCGCGCGGACTACTGCCTGTCGCGAAAAAAAGCATCCTATGTTCTTCTAGGATATTAAAAACCAGCGCAAAAGTAGGTATAGCACCTCTTAAAGTAGCAATGCTCTTAAAGTTTTTTCAGACTTGTTATTTTGTTTCCATGGCAACCGTTCCTTACAGCGAGTTATCGACATTTTCCAGTTTTCCCGTGAAAACTTTCAATTTTCTGGGATAAAAAGTCCTATGTTTTATTCTAGGGTATATCTCTATCTCCATTCCAAGTTTCATAAAAATCCGTCCAGCCGTTATCGCGTGAAAGCTCCCCAAACAAACACACAAACAAACATACAAACAAACCAACAAACAAACAGACAACGTTTCACTTTTATTTAGTGGATATGCTTTTGAAATTTGCTAATTAAGCTTTTTCATTAGATAATCAACACGGCATCATTAAATATGTATATTTTAGTTCATGTCCTAATGTCCTCTAGAGGTCGCAATATTTAATTTAATGTGACGTCACACGTCGTTGTTGTGTGAGCCTATACCATACCATCAAGACACTTCCAACGATACCTCATTTGTCAAAATTATGATAAGTAGTATATAAGTTATGAGGGAACAGATGAACATACATACTGGTCAAAATCATAACCCTCCTTTTTGTTTTGCCGTCGGGTAAAAATAAGCATTCTGAATAAATTTACGGTGGCTCCAGACTATCGTCCAAACTACCAACTCCAAACGTTGGGCCAAACATCGAATCAATAGATGTGGCTGCGCTGTACCTGAACAACGTTTAAATTTGTTATATTCAAGCCTAAAGACGACTTAATAAAACATGCGTAAACTAAAATGATGGATGCCAACAGCACGTAAATTAGTAACGTAAAAAAGTAAAATAGTATTTATTGCCACTAGAAATAAAGTAAAGTGTGCACACAGTATCAATACAAAAAGGATATAATTATATTTCAGGGCAAAGGGGTAAACTCAGCATGTGCGGCGTTCACATGAGAATGTGGACGCCGCGCTGTTTTTCAGCTACCCCATTGCTCGGACTACGGTGTTAGCCGAGGAAGATATGTTATTGGCGGACAAAGTTCATTAAAAAAATATTAACATTAAGTATACTCGTATATCAGCGAAACAAAACAACTAAAATATGTCCTTATATACATATATAAAACATATAAAATAATTACATCATTATTAGAAAGTCTGAAGATGTGGGGATGCATGTGGGCTTGTGGTATATGTATATTGTGTGTGTGTTTGTGTGCATGTGTGTGTATTTTTATTTGTTTGATGCTGATTTTTTGAAGGTTGCTTCAAAATTGTGTTTTTGGCGATCAAGCAAGTTCTTTTTGTACCGGATTTTAAATGTATTGCTGCTTATTTTATCTCTTAAGGGTGGTGGGATATTGTTCCAAATCTTTGATGCACTATATTTGAAGCAACCTTAAAAACGTGTAGTTTTATGTTTAGGGATGGCTAGAGCATTGCGGAATTTTGAGCGTGTATTTATTTTGTGCATATCTTGGCCCATGACAGCTTCTCGAAGAGATATTCCGGCTTCTTATTCTAAAGAACTTTTTGCGTTATGCATGCTAAGTGAAGCTCTCTTCTAGATTTCATGTTAAGAATGCCTTTTTTAACAAGGTAAGGTGTTACGTGCTCTCTCCTAGGTATGCTAAAACAGAACCGTGCGCAGGCATTTTGCACTCGTTGGATGGCACTTTCTGTTTTTGCCCATAACCTTGGCCCGTACACCGCACTGCAATAATTAAATGGCGAGAACACTAATAGGTCACATAGTAAAATTCTAACCTCTTCAGATATTTGCTTCCTTATTTCATATAAAACCTTAACTTTGTAAAAAGTGTTTTTGATCTTTTCATTAATATGTTTAACATACCTCATGTCACTGTCAATTATAAGGCCTAGATTTCTAGCATGAAATTCTATTGGTATATCTATTCCATTAATGTTTAACTTAGGGTCAAAACATAAAACCTTACTTACTTGCATTTTAGTGCCTAAAATCAGCATTTTGGATTTGGATTGATTCAGAAACAAAGAATTACGTGAAGCCCATTTGTCGATCTCATCTAAATCTCTGTTGATGAGTGTCATAGCTTCCACAGTATCTTCAGATTTAAAACTATGATAGATTTGTGTGTCATCCGCATACAAATGGTACCTGCAAGCTTTTATATGGTCAGGCATATCCGCTGTTAAGATGGAAAAGAGTATAGGACTCAGAATTGAACCTTGCGGCGTTCCCTTAGTTACGTTTTCCAAACTAGAGATACTTTTGCATCCATCCTGATTCTCAATCTCTAAATATTGTTCCCTGCCGATTAGATAGGTCTTAAACCACGTACGTACACTTAGGCACGTGTCCTCTGAAAACCCGTAGTATGAAAGCTTAGCAACCAGTAAATCGGGGCTTAAACAGTCAAAAAGCACGAGAAAAGTCCAATAAAACTAACACACTACTGAGTCCAGCATCCGATGCTGTTATCAGATCATCAGACACCTGCAAAAGAGCTGTTTCTGTACCGTGATGTTTTCGAAACCCAGACTGATACGAAGGAATAATATTCTCTTTACAAATATATTTTTCCATTTGAGCTAATACTACCTTTTTTAACACTTTAGAGAGCATTGGAAGAATGCTAATGGGCCGTAAGTCTTTTAGTTCTTCAACAGTATTCGATTTAGGAATCGGTTTAACTAAGGATCTTTTCCAAGCATCAGGAAACTCACTTTTCACGATAGAACTATTAATTATATCCGTGATAGTTGATAAAGTCTCAGACAAAGTGAGTTTAACCATCTCCGCGTTTAAGTGGTCATAACCAGTAGCATTTGTTTGTATGTTTAGAATATATTTAGAAACAGTCTCTTCTGACACTGAGTTTAGGGAGAATACACTGCTCGTTTTCCTATTGGAGTTAAAATAAGTAAACGTGTCATCATCAATTCTCCCATCCCCCGGTATATTCAAAAAATGGTTATGAATAAGATTAGAATCCATTAAATTGTCAGGAATTTGAATACGATTACTGCAATTAACTGTTTTTGTTTGTTTTCAATACTTCCACATTTTTTTGGGGCTGATGCAGGTTTTTATTTATATAATGTGTAAAGAAAGCAGTTTTCTCTCTTTCTATAACTAAATTTCTGTAACTAAATTTCTCAAACTTTTATAATAATTTTTAGATGAATCTGTTTTTTTTCTATGCGCTTTAATGAAAGCTTTGTCTCTAAGACATCATAAACCTTATAGTGTACGTGATCCATGGCTTTGGAGAATCTCTTACCCGTTTCTTTTTCAATGGAGCGTGCTTGTCAAACAGGCTAATTATGTTTTCATTGAGCTTCAGCACTTTGGACTGAACATCTTCTGAAGTAGTAAAAAGCTGGCACTGTAAAAATTTTAGGTCTGATTCAAATGATATGGGACTAATCTCATTTATTGGACGAGATTCTACGAAACGTGCAGCTGGTTTATGTTTTTTATTATTAAACTCACACATTACCATAGCATGATCACTAAGACACTTATTATGAAATACAGTAATTTTCTTACATTTTTCCGGTACGTCTGTAATAACCAGGTCAATGAGAGTTTCTGACCCATCCGTTATTCTGGTGGTCTCCTTAACTATCTGAACAAGACTCTGCTGCGCGCAGAACATAAATAGCTCGCGAGCCCTTGGGGAGTCAGATTTGAGCAAATCTACATTAAAATCGGTAAAAAGACAGACATTATCACAATGGGCAAAAGAACTCAAAGACTCACTCAGCACTTCCAGAGCAGCAGTCACTTTGACAGTTTCCGGTCTATATGCCGTACCTATAGCCATTCGGCCTCCTGGCAGTGTGAGCTCCAACCACAATTGTTCTAATTGAGAATCAGGATGAACGCGAACTCGTGCACGTAAACCTTGTTTTATATAGAACCCTACGCCACCGCCTTTACTATTAGATCTGCGGGCTCTATGTTTAAATATATAAACAGGAAGGACCGGAGCTATCATTTCCTGACCTTTCTGGATCCACGTCTCATTGAGTGCCAGAATGTCTGGCTTGTTAGTCTCCATACTCGCCTCCAGCTCATCCCTACCCGTGTTGAGTGATTATATATTTAAAAGTCCAATTTTCAAACGTTTTTTTGTTGTGTTAGCCATTTTTACTGATTTTTTGCCTACATATTATGCTATGTCCTAAACTGGCTTGTGATTGTGTAGTGTTTGTGTAATGTATGATAGTGTAGTGTATATATTTGTTGTAAATACATTAAGTAGATTTGCCCAGTTTAACGAGAGTTAGGTTTAATATTAAAGTGATTAGAGACACATCTATTATTATTAAAAAAAGCACCATTGGTATTTTAAAATACAGGTACAGGTAATTACTATGCATAATTTAACGATGCTATTTATTGGTACTAGACTGCACTCTGAAAATCCTACAAAAATCATCCTCGCAATGAATGCGAAACGCAGGCTTTCCATCTCCTTCTTTGATCAATACCCTGCCTTCCCGCGTCCAGGCGAACTTCCAATTATATTGTTTGCAAAGAGTGCGAGCCCGTCCGAACAGCATCCTGTTATCTTTCGTGAGCCGCTCATTTAAGTATATAGGTCGCGGCGTCCCCGCTAGCTCGATGTCACTCGTCGAGACGTTGCGTCGAGTGCACGCGCAGCGCAGCACTTGCTCGTGCACCACACGCCGAGTCACGCGCATCACAATAGGACGCGGCCGCTGCTTGCCGTCCTCGCCCACACGGACCGGCCCGACCCGGTGAGCCTCCACGATGTCACGCTCATCCACCTCCGCGCCTATCTTACTCATAATAAGCCCCGGAACGTGATATTCACCGCGTTGCTCAGTTACTCCACTGATCTCAATATCATTTTGCAGAGCTAGTTGGTCCCTATTGTGAAGTTCCTGCTTTAGTACATGAATCTGCAGCTTAAGATCCTGTGTCTCCTTGCAGAAAGTCTCCAGCTGCCCGAGCCTAGTATCTTGCTTGTCTAGCCGCTCTGAGAACGACTCCATTCTGGTATTACAGCCCTGGTACATAGCTCTCAGATCTTTCATTTCATCTCGAACTTCCTCCCGGAAGCATCCAAAGTCTTTCCGGAAGCTGTTCATGTCATTACGCAGAGCACGTATTTCTCTAGTACTAAGTGCTGATCATTGCTGTCTACTATGTTGTCGTCTGTATGGGGAGATTCCTCCAATAATTGTTGTTCCGGCTGTTCTTTCACAGGCGTGTTCGTATTATCCTTCCTGGGAACATTGGCAATGCAACCCGGACATAACCAGTGCTTGGGTGTTTTGTTTGTAATATTGACACACTGTTTGTGAAACATTAACTTGCACTTCGAACATGCAACGCCACCCGACAGGAATTGACCACAGCCTCCGCACTTACTCATATCTAATATCGATTAGAATTGATATTCTTATCTAAGTGTATCTTTAAATATGTAGATGGCGCTTCCAATCCTTCGCTGTCAGTGCCGCTAGATGGCTCTGTGAGAAATTAATTAATAAAGCCAATAATTTATTATTCCAAACTACAATAAATTGAATTCACTGACTAGCTTATTGTGCGCTGCGGCATAGGCTATCAGTTTCCGTGCTTTCTGAACATACGTCACGCACTTTTGTTTAGTATTTTGTCCAGATTAACGGCGCCTTTAACATCCAATATTATTGTCACTAAGCGTATTTCCCTTACGCTGATAACGCTTGTACAGCGAAAATACACCACACTAATCAACAACTAAGATACTATTGACTGTTTCACATAAAAAAACTATTTTAATTACAAAAAATACAGATTAGCTGTTTCGCCTACACGGACTACCCGCCTTCACGCCTTCAACCTTCACGTCATAAATGTGACATACATTTTGAATAAGACGCGGAAAAAAACACACGACCGGTGGTCATTTAATTTAAAAGTAGCCCATATGTACTCGTACGTGTTATTCCAGGACCAAAATAACCTTTATACTCTTAGTACAAATAGAGTGTCCGTGGCTTTGCCCGCGTTCTCATTTCATTTAAAAGTAGCCCATATGTGTTATTCCAGGACCGAAAGTACCTGAAAGTACATTTTTCAAAATACGTTTAGCCGTCAAATAGTTTTTTATCGATTGCTCGGCATCTAATCATCGGATTAAGATAACAAGTACCCAGTTATTAAGTCAACCCTTAAGCTATCCAACATTGAAATTGGATACCTCATTGCAATTAATCTAATAGTTTTTACGTGATGCCCGAACAAACAAAGAGACACGATTTAAAAAATCTTAGGTTTATTCATGTTCAGTAGTCTATTTTAAGTACCCTAGCCTAGACCATTATATTTATATTATCTTCTTTGTACAGAAATTTTCGCACATAGTGCTTTAATATAAGTAGGTATTAATCGGAACTGGAATTTGAAATGAGAATTAGGCTTCTGTTATTAACCGTTTTTTTTGTATAATAACTCTTTAATGTCTCCTCACACTGGACCAAGCGCTAAGTAAGTCGGTGCGATGCGGACTCCGAGCAAAAAGTCGATCAATCTTGTAGTTTTTTCCCGTTTGACAGGAAACCACGTCGGGCTCATTCGGGGAAGTTTTTCCTTCTGCTGCCATAAGTCATGTCCCGGTACGTCAAGGGTAGTCCACACTGCACATCTTTGTATTGGCATATTTTTATTTCAGACACGGAAAATACCTACGATGAAGCTTACGTGTGCAGACCATTGAAACTTCAGTCAAGTTTTGTTTTAGACTTCAAGACTATTTTGGAAAATAAAGACATGGAGATCGATTAACTCGTCAAAAAAAACATGTGTTTTTTAAAAGCTTTTATTTAACATCACTTGTATGTATGTATTAATCTAATCTTTGTATGTATTTCTGTCTGTTCCGGAATCTTGCAATTTAAATATCGAGCACTTCCCGTTCCTTTTTTTTATTATACTTATTCGATTTATTTCTTTTATATAAGTAAATTATCACTGGGTTTGCCACACGCAGCATCAATAAAAGACAATTACAAAAACATCGCAGATGGATGGTAAGGACTATAATTAGATGGTGGTATAATTTAAGGTCGCTCAGCAAGCTATGGAGAGAGCTATGCTTGGAGTTTCTTTGAAGGACAAGATTCGTAATGAAGATAGCCGACGGAGAACCAAGATAACTGACATAGCTCTAAGGATAAGCAAGCTAAATTGGCAGTGGGCTGGTCTAAGAACCTATAATGGTTGGGGTAGACAAGTTCTCGAGTGGAGACCACGTTTAGGCAAATATAGTGAAGGACGACCTGTGGCCAAGTGGAGTGACGACTGCGAAAAGCGACTGGAAGTAAATGGATGATGAGAGCTGTACAACAACCTACGCACAACAGTAGACAGATATAGGCTGATGATGATAATGATGATGATGGTATAATCAACGATACGTCAATATCAAAGGGGCTGGTTCCTATATCTTAAAACGAACCTTTTCGCGTACTGTCCGTCAGCTTTTGACATAAACGCCATCCAAAAAACGTCAAAAAGCAACGAGACGTTGGAAAAATGACTCATTTCATTTTTATAGGAATGGGGGTAATCAATCTACTAACGAGGCTTCACATATATTCCACAAGTTTTTACGGCGACAAGTTTCCATATTTTGACCGAATTACGCAATGTAACTTTTAAAGTTCACTGGTGTTTAGGTTAGTATAGGAATACCATAATAATCTATCATCTCCATGCATTATGCTAACGGAACGTAGCTGGTAACCCTGCTATCCGTTAGTAGTAAACCTTCATTTTATAGGAACCGTTACAGCTTACGTCTGGTAGAAAATGTCACTGTTCGTTACTAAAACGAGTCGATTAATTGATGTAGGAACCGGAAATAAGCCTTCCATGGGGAAGATGTACCAATATAGCAATGATTGAAACACCAGAAAGCTCGGTGACTTTGTATCGGAACTAGTATTCAATGTAGACTACGCTTAATTTATTTCTCGGTTCTTTGTTATGTTATTTTCCGATGTATGTATGTGATATTTGTTGGTATTCTTTCTTGTACCTTATTGTGTTCTGTAGGGCTATGATTTCATTTATATTCAGATGTCAGATACACGAGTTTGACTTTGTTTGCCAATGTGAGAGTTATTTGTGGTCGGTATGCTTTGTTTGAGGTAAAGGAGAGATAAAAAAATGATTATTAATTGTCATGTCGTAATGAGTAAAGAATAAGTATAACTTTGTGTGATAATTAAATTTCGTATAGCATTTGTCAGGGACTTGAATTGTAATTTTTAATAACTTGACACCATCTATTTTTTCATATCTCAATCTTCATAATGACATGTACACGTGTTTTTTCGTCAAATTTTCCTAGATGGGTGTTATTCATTTATTTTGTGTAAGTAATGTTTACTTACAGTAGTTTTTAGGTATACAAAGCTACTGGAAATTGTACCTACACATAAAACGATGTAATGTGTAATAACCAGTTTTGTGACCCAAATAAAAAAATACATCAACCAATTATGTTTGTATTAATAACAAATTTTTTTCGAAGCAATACGCATTATAATTAAACTCTTTGAGGTTGGTGTAGTCAAAACAAAAATGTATACTGAATATGCTAATCAGATCTAAGCCATCTTATGAGCCTTAAATGATAATTTAATTCCTAAAAAAAATGCTCGGTAAACCTAACTTTACAAAGGAAAATATAAGAAAAACAAGGCTTGAAATGCAGCAACCAGAAAAAGTGTCCGTGGTCCACCCAGGTGACCTGAGCAGGTAGACCACGACCAATGCCCGGTGAGTAGTAAGGTTAAAGTTGTGGCACTAAGTTACTTAGAAAGCACCTTTTACCGGATGGTAACACTATGATGACGTATGTAGTTTACAGTTACACTGAGTATCTGAATAAGGCCAAATTACAGACTACGCGACTCAAAACATTTTCCCTCATTTTCCTTATGATTACTACGCAATCTACCGTCTTCACTACCGTTACAAAAAGTGTAAAGAACCTCCCACGAAATTGCAAACAAATTGCGAGTGCATTTCCCCTGTAACTACCCCATTTGTTCCCCTTAACAACTTGGACTGCGAAATATCCCCAGTCTCCCCACTGTCGCCATACCTTTGCCGAATTTCCCCTCGCTGCTCTAGGTGACAAAAATATCAATAAAACAAATGAAATTGTTGATTTGGGCGTGAAAACTTTCTGGAGTTTGCCAGTACTTCCACCCCTCTATTGCGTATTTTCTAAACGTTTCTAAACCTTATACAACCTTGTCGTAATTAAGATATTTGTTTTTTTAACCATACGCTAGAACATTTTTGGTGTTAATAATGTTTTGAGAAAGTGCTTTATTGTTCATAGTAATAAAGTTCACTATGTAGCCGAAATTGGGAAGTTTATTTGTAATATTTTATCGCCGGAAGCATAATATTTGTATAAGAAAAAGCTTTTATCGTTTCAAATGGAGTCTATATTAAAAGGACGTAACTATCCATCCACAACATTATTACATTGTAAGCTTTACAGCAGCCTTGCTTTGATGTAGAAAGAAATGGTTGGTTGGTACTCATGCCCGGGACTGTACTTATCTAAACAGACGTTAAAAAGAAGGTTATTAGCTGATTAGTAGAGGCGTAAAGTTAACATTCCTTAAACACATCACCTCTATCTAGATAACTTCGCGCATAAACTTTCAGAGACTTCGCAACTCCAGCTGACTACTTATAAAATGATTAAGCAATTTTTTCCAACTTGATCAAGAGCTCGACTGGTTAATCCTGGGGTGCATTCTTCAATCAATTTTGCCTCAGTACTTTATAATCTTTTCACGTCTGATTTGTGTTATGAGAAAGAGCGGATACATAGTAGAACTCTCATAAAACCAAGGAGAGTCTTGCGCTGTTTAAGAAAAACAATTATTCCAGAATAACCGTCAAGGAACTCGATAGCAATACATATTTTTCGAAGTCGTACAAGGTATTCATAAATAATATTATTCTTATATTTATAACCGTTAAGTACATAAGTATATAAAAATAAACTACTGGACCAATTGCAATGAGGTTTTGATTGTTGGTTAGCTTAAGATCCTGGCTGAACCCTAAGTCTATGCATGTCCGACACAGATTTGATCGGTTTTGAATTTCAGACTGGACAAATGTCAACATAGAAATAATTAAAAGAAGCGCACTCGCACTGTATGTGTATATGATAAAACGAGCAAGTCTATTGTCAATTTTATCTATCGTCACCAAACAAAAAAATGAAAGAGACTTCCTAAAAGATACTTCAAGACTAGATTTTGATACTCTGGTGCAATGGGTAGTTCCCTGAATTCTAAGCTTAGTGTCGCAGGTTCAAATCCTGGCCGGAGCAAACATTTTGTGTGATGAGTAGAAATATTTGTTTATTTGTGTCCTGTGTCACAGGTGGCAGGGATGGTACTCCACACCATGATGCCGGTTCGATTCCCGCTCCGGGAAAATGATTTTGTGAACCACAGATAATATTAACTTGCTTTGGATCCAGTTGGTTCTGTAGTTCCTGATCCCCTAGTTTCAAGAAGTCCTAGTTAGGGCAGGATCTATGTACATGATCGTGAATTAAAATCGTACAACTGAAACCTACATGTATGTAGGTATAAGTAACTTTATTATTGAATTGTTGAAATAAAAACGTTTTATACCAAAAATTTATACAATAAAATAACAAAGAGTTTTCATAGATATAAAAAAAACTGGATAGTATGTTGGATGCCTCTTAATTTTATTCCACCATAACTTTTAAATGCCTGAACAGATTTAGATGTATGGGGTATCGTTAGAATCTTTACATCCCCCCGAGTAACATAGACTATATATTTGATTGAAAACATTAGATATGGCGGCAGTATGGCACCATTTTCAAACTCGAAAAATGTTTTTTTTTTTTTTTTTTTTTTTCTAAATTTACATAATGGGTATCAAATTGAAGGTCTTGATAAGCCCATTCCAACATATTTTTTTTTTTGGCAAAAGCTCTTTTTTGGCAGGGCAGGCGTGTTTTTTTAGCTTTTAAGCTAGTTTTTTATAAAATTGCTTGGTTCCTATTCATTGGATTTTTGATCCCAAAAACACCAGTTTGTAAGTCAAAACTTAAGCTATCCAGTGTGAAAATCGCTCGCAATCCAGGTTTTAACGTGATGCGCGAACAGACAGACACAAATTTACTGATTTGTATATTTTTTTTAAGTTAAATACGTAACTAATGTCTACGTACTAATGTTATACGTATCTATTTAGCCCGTATGCACCCACTGCTGAGTACAGGCCTCCTCTCGTTCACGCTAGTATTTCCGGTCATTTTTTTTTTTTTTTTGAGCTGGGGACATGCCTTCGCACTTCCCTTCCACCACGGGGGTGAGGGGGTATGTGGGGCTTGCACCCACTAAAACCCCCCCGTGAGCCATCCTCCACCGAGGTGGGGCAAGATGGGGTCGAGGTAGCATTCTACCATCTTGCCTCAGTGGCAGACCCTTATCGGACCCTCTCTGCCTTTGGAGGGGCGACCTTGCTCACAAAGGTCACCCCTCAGACATGTGGGGCCGTGCAATCCGATGGAGAGTCCCCCGACTCTCCACCAGTGACCCCACTACGGAGGAGGGAGGAGGTGGGCGAAACGCCTCCTCCTCCCACCTGGTTTTCTGCGCCGGAGCGCGTCCGCTCGGGCGTTGGTCTCCCTGGCCCGCTCCACGGTCTCCTTCTGCACCATAACGGCTTCGCAGAAGGACACCATCACCTGCCACGATCTCTCGCTGCCAAGCATGGCGTTTACCACGGTCGGCAGAGAGAGATCCAGTCCTATTATATGGGTATGCAGACCAACGACACAAGAAATTATTCTTAGTGTAAGTTCTGCACGTCACTACAACGCACACAAGTCATTTAAGTAAGAATTACTTCTGAATTTATTGTAAATTGTACGTGTATTTTCAGTAATAAATTATTATTATTATTATTATTATTATTAACGCTGAAAGCGTGTGCCGCTGTGGGCCCCATGCGGCACACGCCTCCAGCGTGTGGAGCGCCGTGTCCTCCAGTGCCCCACACTCGTGGCACACCGGAGTCCTCTCCCGTCTTGCGATCTTGTGCAGGTACCTTCCGAAACATTCTTGTCCGGAAAGCACCTGCACCAATCGGAAGGTTAGCGGCCCAAATTTCCGCCTCACTCACCTCTTCAGGACCGGGCGGATAGCTTCCACCGTCCACTGCCCAGGGACCGGTGGAGGTAGGTCCTCCGACCACCGCCGCAACATGGAGGCCCACGCTTGCAGCCGCATGCATGTGACCTCCTCCCACGCTGGGGGGGTCTCCGCGGGATCTCTTCTCCGCCACGAAGTGGACTTCGGCGAGGATCTCCGCTTGGAGCTCACCGGCCAACACGCACCCTGCCATCCAGGACACCGTCCGGTATCCGCGTATCGCCCTCGTTGCAATCACCCGCTGCGGACGTCACTGCAGGGTTTTAGTCCTGCGGTTGAGGGCGTCCACCCAGACCAGTGCCCCATACAGGGCCATACTCCGGACCACTCCGGAGTAAAATCGACGGCAGTTGGCGCTCGGGCCACCCATATTGGGCAGCAGCCTTCCCAAGGCGGCTGCCGCTCCCACCACTCTTGGGGCTATTTGGGCAAAGTGGGCCTCAAATGCCCACCTCCCGTCCAGGATGAGACCCAAATATTTCATCTGGGTCTCAACTCGGACCATCACCCCATCCAGAACCACCCGCGTTAGTCTTTCCGGTCCTGTGCTAATCTAATCCATTGACCTCCAGCGTACCTCACAATGGGCCGGGTTGGCTGCCCAGAGGTCGTTTCTCTTGGAAACCATTCGGTGACTGCCTTGGTCCACCTATTTTCATCCCTTCTTGCCAAATGTCCTGCCCATTTCCACTTTATCCTGGCAATTTGCATACCTACATCTTCAACTTTGGTACGATGTCAAATTTCGATGTTTGGTAAGCGATCTACCATAGCTTGTTGGGCCACTATTATTTTATATATGTGCTATTTGGTGAGCGGTCACGTTTCGGCACTGTACGGGCAGGACTCATTGGTAAAACACCTTGCTCTTCAGGTTTTGAGGGATTTCAGATTTGAAATCATCTTCGTGTTTTCCAAAGGCATCCGAGCTGCACTCGCCTAGCGATCTCCTTCAGCTGGGAGCCCTGGTTAAAATACAAACAATGACCAAGTCGACTACCTATAAGGGGCTGCTATTGACGATAAAATTAGGTCTTCGTGACGGAAGATCCGTCATAACCTTGATCTTGGACATGTTCATCTTTAAACTGACGCTCGACTTATGTATAATAAACTATAATTTCAAAGAAAGTTGATAACTTTTGCTATAAAACGTTTTTCATTTCAAAACTGCTAATTGCAGGCAGTATAGGAAAAATAGCAATTTCAAAAGGCCTGGGAATATTGAACAGAAACTCTAACCTACAATATATTTTTATCGGTGACACTTGCTTAGCTAAACCATATCTTATCATTTACCGTCCGGTCCACGTGAGATGTATATCTAAGTCATAGTCAAAGTACATTATTGTAAATATGCAAAATAATAGTACTTTTACAAGTCAAAATTAACTTCTCATGAACACAAGGAGAAATATATAAAATATTATGAATACATATAAAACAAAAAGGTAAACTAAGTATGCTTTGAGTTTAAGAAACTGAAGAAAGAATTTAAATTGCGATGTAGCGGTCACGGAGACGTACACCTTCAATTTCGGTGTTTACGATTTATACGGGTAAAACGATCTATAATCAATGCGCGACGATTTTGTAAATGGTTATGAGCATAATATGCACGATGAAAAATTGCAAGAATAAATAAATATATTCGGGACAATTCACACCAATTACCTAGCCCCAAACTAGTAGGATACCCTGTACTATGGGCACCAGACAACGGATAAACATACATAGATACGAATATTATACAGCTCATCATACAAATGAATGCACCTAGCGGGATTCGATCCCACGACCGGTTGATTTCGTAGCCAGTAGACCAACCGGTTGTCATGAAAGATTGACTTTATTCAGTGTTTTTTTATTGTCGGTATAAATTAGTGTATAACACTAAAATATATTTATTTTTTACTACACTTGCCTCGATTGATTAAAAGAGGAGTTAAGAAACGAATGGCCCTAATGTTTTAAAATTAACACCGTTTATACAAAAGGTGCTATTAGGCAGCAATTAACTGAATTACAAAATACATTTTGAGCTAATGAACGAGGTAATAATAGATCTGCTTCAATGCCTACGTGTATTGTAGCGTAGCTACCTACAAATTCGCATTGAAATTGATTCATTGATTTTCATCCCAAAAAACACAAAACATCAAAATATATTACTTATCTTGTTTTTAGTCACAAATATTGGAGACTAGCTGTACCCGCGGCTTCGCACGCGTGTTCTTTTCTTTAGGTTCAAAGCAAAGTAAAGTACCATAATGTGCTATTCCAGGACCAATATACCAACATTTGAACAAAATTTCTTCAGCTGTCAAAAATACTTTATCAATTGGTCGGCTTCTAACTCACCGGATTGAGATACCAACTACGCCAGATTTAAATAAAACTCTAAGCTATCTAACAATGAGGGTTTCTGCGGGATATGGGTCCAAAGTTATGTTCATAATTAAGTAATAAAAATATTTTTTGGATGGTTCTCTATATTCGATACTGAAGCCAAACTGTTTTACTTTTTAATTTTGTCTGTCTGTTTATCCGTATCTTGACCGCGCATTGCACCCAAACTGCTAAATGAAATCAAATGAAAAAAATGCTTTGGGTGCTTAAAAAAGGTATTAAACTTTTTTTTTGTTAATCTTTTCTTTCTTTCTGTTTGTCTGTATGTTTGTTTGTTCACGCATCACGTAAAAACTTTTGAACCGATTGCGATGCGGTTTCCATTGTTAGATAGCTTAGAGAAAATAAGCCTGAGATAAATGTAATTGTGAAAAATACATAGCACCTGATAAAGAATCTAAAATATCAGGAATGTTTGGAAGAGGAAATTTGTCATCTATAATACGGTCATTTAATTTTCTAAAATCAATTACCAGTCTCCATTGCTCAGATTCATTATTTGATTTTTTGGGTACCAGTAAAACAGGGCTTGACCATTCACTTGGCTGGTTCTATAATACCATTAGAAAGCATTTTTTGAACTTGATTTTCAACTTCACCACGTTGTGAAAAAGGTAACCTATATTGTTTTACATATACAGGATCTATATTAGGTTATAGTTGTATCGTTTGGTCGTATAAGTTGGCTGTGGTTAATTTATCATTCGGTAAATGAAATACGTCTGAAAATTTCGCACAAATATTTTCAATAGATGTACGTTCTTCGTTGTTTAAATGATTCAAATCTAAATGAGTAAACATCGTACGTACTCTTTCTCCATTGACACTACTATTTTCCTCAAAACTGCCTACATTATAATCCAATAAACAGTGTATTTCCGGTCTAAAATAACTAAGATTCACTTCAGACTCACGAGTATTCATTACTTATATAATAATCTTTCCATTACTAGGCCTACAAATACTTCCTGCTATGAAAACTCCTCACTTCTACAGTCTATACTAAATAATTTTTCACATCTTGGTGGAATACATAAATAACTTTCTTTGTCTAATAAACTTTTGTTCATAGATAATGTTACACTACTACTATCATTACTAATCGAAACCGTATTGTTTTCAAAATCCAAAATTGCTTTATATTTTTTTCATAAAATCTCGTCCTAAAATTCCATCTTGCATACAAGGTAAACTTTTGATCGCATAGAACTTATGAGAAAATTCCTGACCATGTATGTTCAGTGTTATGAAAACATAACCTACTGTTTGGACTTTGCCTCCAATACCATTTATGTGAATGTACTCTGAATGTATCGGAATATTATATATAATGATGCTCCGGAATCTATTAGAAAACTATGTTTGGAACCTTGAACCTTTATGTTGAATTGTACTGAACTACTATAATCACATGCCAATATAAAATTATTATCGAAAAAAACTGAAAAATTAACTCGTCATTGGCCTTTTCTGAGTTTTGATTTGTCTGTTGAATCTGTTCAGAATTGCTGTTCTGATCATTATTCATATAATGCATATTATTAGTATGACCTTGCCTACCTCGGTAAAATCCTCGAGAGTTACTACCCCGATAACCCCGTTGTACGTTTACTTGACCACGTTTTTGTGAGTATCCCTGGTAGCGCCCCTGTGAAGATTGCACATTACCAGAGTGACCTGATCGCCCCGCATAATTACTTTGGTAGTTGTTTTTATTAAATATACCTCTATTACCTGCAAATCTCCGATTACTTGATCGTCCTCGCTGTCCAAAGTACAAGGATGACTCTGTGTTTTGACAATTGCATGAAGGTTCTTCATCCTTCGCCGCTCTTAATATCCTTAAGGGCAGAATAATTGCGCGCTGATAATATCGTGCTAAGTTGACGATTCCGCAACCCATCCGTGAAGCTCCTGATCGCCAATTTCTCATTCAATGGACTTAATATTTTATACGCTGCGGCCGCTTGGTCACCGATCGCTTGAGAAATAGTTAAATCCACAAATATATTTTTTAATTTTACTCCCATACTGATCCACACTCGTACCATTTTGTCGCATCTGTATCAACTCATTGTGATTGTATTGCTGTACTTGATTTTTTAGAAATTAAGTGATTATGCATATCACTTAGTAGCGCTTCGCATGTAGTGTATGAAGTCGACAACTTCAACTTCGCATTTTCATTCAATCTCGTTTTCAAAATAAAACTTATTAGCTTAGTCTTACCTTCAGATGTGAGCGAAGAATTGTACAACTCTATGGCGTCCATGAGATTTTTGGTGATATTTTCATTACCCGTCATCACCGGCAGCAGCGAAACCGCAGTCCTAAAATCTAATAACTCCATTGTGCTGATTAGGTTTTGTACACGCTGACCTTGAATACTCCCTGAGCTGTAATTTTTGGAACAAAATTACTCTATTTCTATGTATAGATTTCTAATTGAATCGCTATACGATTGGATATCTTGCAACACATCTCCTACTATTTGTTTTTTATCAATTTGTTTTAATACGAATATAATGCACTCGTCAAATTGACGTCTAAACGATCGCCTCCTTTAATTTTTGTTGCAAAACAATCTCTGTTCTCTTACTGTAATTTAATTTAACTAAATTATCTCTTAAATATTTAAATTGTTCATGAATGATTTTAATTTCATTTGCCATTTACTTATTTCTATAATTACTTCAGTATAACATACTTTATCAAATCTTATTTCCGTGTCCACCTTAAATAAAATAAAATAGATGATTAATTATTCATATTAGTAATGTTCACCAAACCAAACCGTAGCTCGCTCAAAATATCTCGAAAAAGTTCCATTTAATATTTTTGTTAGTGCAAGGACAGCACTTAAAATACACTTTATCAAGGTTTTTTTTATTATTCACTTCAGCACTTTCTAAGGTTACTCTCCTCCAGTGGCTGATGATCACGGTAGGCGTACGCAACACGCGGCTCCTCTACAGCTGTATTCGAACTCTGAGTTGATCGCCGAAAAGAAAGATCGCCTCAAACTCTGTGTGAAGAATTCACTTCTAATCCAGTCATGGTGACATCTTTTGTAGAGCAGATATAAGCCAAACAATCCCATAATTACCAACATGGTACATATAATAAACATCACAATGCTTATGTTTGAAAGATGGTACTCCGTAGAATTTGTTCCTCCCGACGCATCTTGTGTGATGAACACTTCATCTTTTTCAACTGATGAACGACACATTTTCACCTAATGTTTTAATTTTCGGTATATATTAGTCCAGTTATAATTCACCGTACAAATTACATTTTGTCTATTTGCGTACTAAACTTTTAAGGAACGTAATGCGATCGGTCTTCCCGATGAAGCCTTAATTGGCAGGGTCGCCATGTAAGTTTCGTTGAGGGGAGTCAAATGGTAAAACGACCGAATGGCTTGGAAGTATCTTTATTACTGTATTAATAATATTAGTCTACAATTAGGTATATGAGTATACATTTGGGCATACCGTACAACACTGCGCGCAACTCATCGAGCGCACGCTTGACACTCTACTGAATGAACCCCAATATTACGGCCCCGAAGTTTAGGTATAATATTTTTACTTGTTGCGGAGTGCGACCGCCCTGCTGTAGCGCAAAAGAGATAACAATATTCATTCTTGAACCAAATACGATTCAGGTATCGGGTAAGTCCGTCTTAGTCCGTAAACAAAATGTAACGGAGGTACCGTCAGCAAATAAATTTCAGTGAAATAAAATAATATTAGCTTCTACCACGGTTTTGATCACCAATGTAAAAAAAATTGTTTAGTTTGGTATTTTTTTGTAGTAGGTACTTAAAACAGCGGTGTTAGTGTGTGCTTGAGTAACAATATTTGAACATTTTATCGTCCAATAATACCATTTACGAAAGTTTGTTTATATGTTACAAAATCACGCTCGGACTGCTGATAAGACTATGATGAACATTTGAAAAAAAAACTCGATTTCTTGGCCATAAATGAAACTAGTGTCAATCGATAGGGAAAATTATAAGAAACAAAAAGTTATCTATCACAGAATAAATAATAGTACAAGTACAGAAGGATAACTGAGTAAAGTCATTTAAATAAATAGCGACTCTCGCTACAACGCTATAAAGTGCAATTTAACTCGCACAGCGCTGCGAGCTTTCAATTATATTTACCTAGAAGGCGCTCGCCCATCGCGTGCAGGCTAGAATGCACCGTATCACAACGCGCGAGAACTTCCATTGCTCTAACCGTTTCAGAATCACTCTGTCCCTTTTTCGCTCGGTAGGGTTGTATTAAGATATTACTAGGTACTTGTACTACTAATTATTCTGTGATATGTTATGACTTAGATATTGTAACAGAATAAATAAGTAATAATGTATTATGTTATTACTTATTATTATAAATTAAAATAGTTCTATAACAAACAATTACATTCTTATCATTCCTCTGACACCAGAGGCCAGCACTACCTCATACGACAAACAAACAACAAACATCAGAATAGACCTACTACCTAATTTTTACTACCTACCTATCCCGTTTTCAGAACGCCGAGTTTAGTAAGATACCTACCTACGTATTAAGTGTCGTTGGTTGATTATGATTATATCCTATAGGTATTGCACTTTGATGAATAAAGGTGCCTGTCTGAATTCCATGCTTTTTAATGATTGAAAAAGAAATTGCTACCTACGTAATAAAAGGTATTAAAAGTAGTTAGGTATTATACGAGACCTGTCAATGTCATACATCACTGGTGCATGAAGACTTGCCACGACTTGCCGAATCTGGGCGCGCGGTGATTGTGACCGTACGACATGTAGCAACGCGACGCGCGGCTATTATAGTTCGGGAGAAGAGGAGCGATTTTGGCAGTGAAAAATAAATGTAAGTAGGTATTTACCTAGTGTTAGATTGCAAAACAATTATTGTATCCAGATTGAATGTCTATGAAATAATAATAAATGAACTGCTAGAATTTAAAACGTCAAATAAGTTATTCATGGATTCCACAAAATTGTCTGTCGGCCTGGCCTCTTCGGAAATAATTCCCAAGTCTATGTAGGTATGAAGAGCAGCAGAAACCGTGCGACTAAATATTTGGACTGCGTATTTCACTCGCATTTTTGAAGTTATTAGGATCTATGTGAACTTCAGTTATTTTAGGGATGAGCCTTAAATTTCATATTTTTTTGTCATCATAATGAAAGTCACTGGTGATTAGATTATTGCGAATGCACTTGATTAAATGAGGGACGTCGAATATATAAAAAATCTTTTGATGATATATGAAGTAAGGTTTATCTACTGTTACATTTTTTAAATCTTTTGCGAATTTGGTCAGAAGTAATAGCTTTTACTTTAATTCCTATTGCAAGAAGTTTGGAAATTACTTCCTCCAACCATAAATCAAGCTCGCCATAATGCTTTGCAGATGATAGCAAAGCGTAAGCAATCGGATGTTTCTATTTTATATGGATACCTTGAAGCATTATAGTATAAGCATTACCAGCAATTTCTGGTGATATATTAATATTGTAAAACCAATCACTTCATCTGTTTTTGTATTGTAATACAAGTTTCTTTTAAGTGTCATCTCATCCACACAAATTGTGCAGTATTTCGCGTCATCACGGAGAGATTTAATTTTAAATTCCAAACTTTTGATTACTCGATCATCAAATTTTGGTGGAATATCAATTTTAAATCTATTAATAGTAGCTTTATTTGGTAGTTTTAAAATTGTTTGTAATAATCTGTAAGCATGGGCACTTGCATAGTATAAATTTAGTGCAAAAACTTTGTATTCTAATTCGTATCGATTGCCTTTAAATCTGCTTTTTAATTTGTTCTGCCACTCAATCAACTTATGGAATCTTTTACTGACTTCGTCATCAGGATGCTCACTCGTAATGGCTGTATTCTTGCCTTCTAATTCCTTTTGTATTTTTGTTATTTCACGATCTAAACGCCTGCATTTATGTATGTGTAAATATCAACAGCTAACTACATAACTTTCAATATCCTTTGGAAGCGTAAAGAATGACAATTCGTCATTTCTATCACTATTCAAACAGCACCTTCTAGCTTTCTTCTTGGTACTCATAATTAAAACACGAATAACATTTGTCAATAACTTTACGTAAGTAGGTACTTTATTGCTAAGTACAAGGCGCGCGACTCATCGAGCGCACGCTTGACACTCGACTGAACTGACCCGAATATTGCGCCCTCGAATTGCAGGTATAATATTTGTACTTGTTGCGGAGTGCGACCGCCCTGGTTCTATGAAAAAATAGTGATATACTTTAAGACATATTTCGGTTTAGTTTTCGTCCAACTTTACGGAAATATTAATATGTCATGCAATTATGGGATGGCGCATGTAAGATTAGTTGTTTGTGACATTAATTTCATCAGACCCCCTCATCCCTTCCTGACCAAGACAGAAAATCAATACCTACTTTACGTTCCTAACGCATGTAAAAGACGAAAAAATATTTTTATAACCAAATATCTCAGAAAATATATCACTTAGGCAGTTTATTAATACACTTTATGGTTATTATATTTTTTCCAGTCGATTGATACAAACTCATTAATGGCCAAGAAATCGCCATTTTTTTTCAAATTCGCTGCTGTTTAGGTATGCCAATAAGGTAATATGCTCTTTAATATAGATAAGTACATATCACCTACCCAAAAATATAGACCTGCGCTTATTAATATCTTCCTATATCCATTGTGAGTTGTACACATGTTCTGATTTGAAGTGTATGGATATAATCAACTGTTATTGTTGGGTAGCCAATCTGGCTCTTCCCCATAGACAACTGCATATTACTAGTACTCTAGAGACAGACTATTGACAAATGTCGCAATTAGCTCATTTGATTATCGCCACTTTGGCGCTGTTGGCGCTGATAGCAGTACTTTGGCAGTCGTGAGTGTCCACGGAACTAATGTATTTACTACGTATGTAAGTAGTTAACGTATTTACTTTTTTTTGTACTATTGTACGCTCAGTGGGGCGCTTTGAATCGGCACAAACGAAAGTACGGCAGAGCCTATCCATAGAGATCAGTGCTCTTCCCTCTTGTCTTATGTTATGCCACTTATGTTTCCACAGTTCATCTTTAGGAAACCTATTAATAACAATTAACATATCAGTGGGTGTAGAGTAGACAAAATAAATATGTGAAGAAAAATCAGGAAAATGTTAGAAAATATCTATTATGTTGACTCTTCTAATATAAACAAGGGGCAAATACCTAAAGGTAGGTAGATTAAAATAAAATATGCAATTTTTAAGTGAAAAAAAAAAACAATTCCAAAATCTATGTAATTTTTTTCTTCCTGACGGTACAAAGAGATCTGGGCCCTATATCATAAAGCGACAAATCATAATAAACCTACAAATGTCAGTCGAATACGCAAAACCTGCGTTTCATATAACAAAACTGAACGACATTTCTATGGTTTAACTGACAATTGTCGGTTTGATTGACATTTGTCAGTGTACTATAGTTTTATGAAATAGGGCCTTGATCATACTTTTATACGCCGTTTGTCTTGTCGCACTCTTACGAATCGTATATTTCTGTCCTTTTCTGCAAATGGCGATTTTCAAATAATATTAATTAGTACAATTTTAAAGAAAATTATGATTTATAACGACTGAAAAGTAATGCAGTGCAACTTATTTTTGGTTCTTGAGCTATTTGTGCACCTTATAAAAGAACAAGAAGGCATTTTTGCTGCGAATTCCGAATAATATGTGGTAAAGTACACGCACGTGTTACACCAACGCAACTCCGATTACGACTGAGGCCAATTGTATGCGTTGCACCTAATATACGCGGTCCATGCGGAATAGTTGGTTCCTAGTCCTCCTTTGTTTAATAGGGTCGATAGGTAGAAAGTATTCTATTTCCTTCCTCAGTGTTCAAACTATCTCCACTCGGACCAAATTTCTTCAAAACCGTTTCCAACTTTGTAAAATGGGTACAACAGACAGGCAGAGCTACCTTGGCTTTTATAATATTAGTATGGATAGTTGTTGTAGCTTGCAGTTTACTTGGTTTTGGGAATCTTGTCTATAAATTCTATACAGATATGCATAATTATGTTGGTGGTATTATCACACAAATTAATTACAAATGCAGGAATAGTTGTTGTAGCTTGCAGTCTTCTTGTTTCTGGGAATCCTGTCTATAAATTCTATACAGATATGCATAATTATGTTGGTAGTATTATCACACCAATAAGCTTTTTTGTTTATGTTGAAGTTGCAGGGAGGTCGGTACCTATATGCACTGGCTGAATACAAAAATAGTGAGATGTCAGATGTATCTTAGATACGGTTGTATGTTTTGACTATGTCAATAGGAGTTTTTCTTTGCAAGAAGAAATAAAAATACCTTCTGTTGAAATGTTACCAATGATTTATTTCTGAAGATTTGTAGTCATTCTATTTCACCACGCCTATAATTCCACAAACTCTGTTAGGTTATGTGACCCCAGTAATTGAAAATGGAAGGATTTACGAATCGCTGGATGGGAGTAACTGGCCAACATGGAAATACAAAGTCTCAATACTCCTGAGCACTTGCGAGAAAGCACTGGAGGCACTGTATTAGAACCCTTTTCGTGTCCAGGAAGAGGTGACGCAGAAATCGCGGCATTCAATTTGGCTCTAGCTAAATTCAAGCAGGCAGATAGATGCGCTCTACTTATACTCACCAACAACATAACAGAAGAAACACTGACAAAAGTCTTGAGATTTAAGACTGCAAGAGAAGTCTGGGAAGAGCTACATCGCTTATACGACGGACAATCAGAAAATAGAGCCTATCAGCTATGTCTTCAGTTTTTCGATTTTAAGCACAACCAGCAAGACACCGTGGACACACTAATGTCAAAACTGAAAAATATATGGAGTGCTTTAAATGCCGAAATCACTAAAGAAGATGCAAGCTTGAAGCTTCCTGATATGTTTCTGATATGTAAAGTGCTAGATTCCCTAGATGAAAAGTTATTTGCATTTAAATCTACCTGGCTTCTGGTTAACAAGCAAGACAGGACCATTGACAACTTGACAAGCAATATTTGTGCGTTCGAACGGTCTTTGAATGCTAAAGACGGAAATCAAGGTTCTCCGGAAGTCTTAATAGTATCACAAGAAATTATTAAGCAGAAAGGAAAGAAAGATGAGAAAATTAAATGCAACTATTGTTCTAAGATTGGACACAGAGTTCGTAACTGCAAGAAGTGGATTAAGGATGGAAAGCCACCTAAACCTACAAGTGCAGGAAGTTCATCTTCTAATGCTCAACTTCAAAATATAACGTTGATGGTAAACGCCTGTTCAAAGGAACAACCACATGATAGAAACAGTTGGTTTGTTGACAACAAGGCATGTCACCAATAGACGAGTTTTTTTCCATGAGTTTCATAAATTTGATTTAACTCACACAGTCATGACGGCTGACGGCACCACTATTGCAGCAGTTGGAACAGGGACCGTGATCGTAGAATCAAATGTCAATGATCAAAAGCGGAAAATAACACTCGAAGATGTGTGGCTAGTACCATCTTTAACGAAAAATCTTTTTTCAACATTATCCGCGCAAGACAAAATGCAAAATAGCATCTTTAAGTCAACTATGAGAGAATGCAAATTAGACATTGAAGGGATTACAGTATAATTGGAAGAAGAGAACCAAAAGGAGGACTGTATAAACTAGATTTGAAAACTGTCCTGCTAAATAAAACTCTTGAAGTGAATATTATTTCTAACAATTCGAATATGCTACAGCTGTACCATGAACGTTTCACGCACCAAAATAAACGACATGTGCGAGATTTACTCAAGAGAGAAATGGGCATAGAACTGTCACTTGACAACATGAAATGTGAAGGATGCATATACGGAAAAGCACACAGACTCAAGTTTGGGACGAGACCAAGAGCAACTAAACCAGGAGAGCTGATGCATGCAGATGTTTGTGAACCCTTTACCCCGAGCAGCTCTAAGTTCAGATACTTCCTTCTCTTCAAAGACGATTACTCCAGCTATCGTTTTGTTTACTTTATCAGAGAAAAGTCTGAAGTTAAGAATAAACTTCTTCAAATGCTAAATGAAGCCAAAACTTCAGGACATACTGTTAAAACCTTATTGAGCGATAACGGGACTGAATTCGATAATGAAAATGTACGGAATATCCTGAACCAATATGGAATTCAGCAGCGGCTAACAATGCCATACACACCAGAGCAAAATGGTTGTAGTGAGCGTGAGAACCGCACCCTCGTAGAAGCTGCAAGATCTATGCTACATGCCAGAGAAGAGCTTCCTCAGTTTCTTTGGCAGAACTTATAAATACTGCCACATATTATGTGCTCAATCGTACTGGACCTACTAGAGAGAAAAGCAAAGTACCTTTCGAACTTTGGCACAACAGAAAACCAAAGATTAGTCATCTTAGAGTTATTGGTAATGAATGCTATGCTCACGTACTTAAACAAAAACGTAAGAAATAAAGAAAAAAAGCTATAAAAGGTAAACTTATCGGCTACGAGAATGACGACGGATATCGTATCTGGACACCCAGTGGAACGATTAGATCCAGAGACATCACCTTTGAAACTAACATTGAGTACAAGATCTCAACTACATTTAAAGAGAGTACTTCCGAAGCAGAGGGAGAACCACAATTAGATGAAGGTCAAAGCGATACAGCACAGCCGAGTGATAAACCTGATCAAGAAGTCAGAGATCAACAACCCGAGCATGATCTAGAGGGAGATAGTGAGTTCACTGGTATAGATCAACCTCGTGATGAAGAGTTTGCAGATGCCGAAGAATCTCAAGAAGAGATTGAAATTGATGAACCAGATCTCACAATAGGAAGATACAATCTCAGAGATAGAAATACTCTGTCGCGCCCAAAACGACTAGATGACTACATTTGCCATATTAGCGTAGAAGACGCACCAGAAAGCTATAAATCAGCTATAGAGAGAACTGACGGAAAAGAATGGCTCAAAGCTATGGCAACTGAGATAGAATCTCTAAAAGAGAATAAAGTTTGGACTTTATGCGAATTACCGAGTAACAAGGTAGCTCTACCGTGCAAATGTGTTTATCGCATTAAGAAAAATCCTGACGGTTCTATAGATAAATATAAAGCTCGCTTAGTCGCCAAGGGTTTCAAACAAAAGAAAGGTATCGACTATGAAGAGACATATAGTCCAGTAGCAAGAATGGCAACTATTAGATCTTTATTAAGTGTGGCTGCTACTGAAAAATTATACCTTACTTAGCTCACAGCGTTCTTATACGGTGAACTAAATGAAGAGATCTATATGAAGCAGGCTGAAGGTTTCGAAGATGACTCTAAGAGAGTTTGCAAATTGATGAGGCCGACATAATGACAAAGGCCCTACCTAAGCCAAGATTTCAAATGCTGAGATCTGCACTAGTATTGTATTAGAGGGAGTGTTGAAGTTGCAGGGAGGTCGGTACCTCTATGCACTGGCTGAATACAAAAATAGTGAGATGTCAGATGTATCTTAGATACTGTTTTATGTTTTGACTATGTCAATAGGAGTTTTTTCTTTGCAAGAAGAAATAAAAATACCTTCTGTTGAAACGTTTACCAATGATTTATTTCTGAAGCTTTCTAGTCATTCTATTTCACCACGGCTATAATTCCACAAACTCTGTTAGTTTTTTTATTCTATAGTTGTTGTATTTTGCAGTCTACTTGGTTCTGAGAATCATGTCTATAAATTATATACAGGTATGCAGAATTATGTTGGTAGTATTATCACGCAAATTAATTACAAATACAGGAATAGTTGTTGTATTTTGCAGTCTACTTGGTTTTGGCAATCATGCCTATAAATTTTATACAGATATGCATAATTATTTTGGTAGTTTAATCACACAAATTAATTGCAAATACATGCAGGGTAACCAGCAATAACACTAATTCAGTTTGGTTTAATTATGAATCCTATTATGTACTAATTTAAATTATAAACTGATGAAATACTAACGCACCACCATCACCCATCTAATACAAGATGGTACCGGAGCTTACGTTTCGTAGGCATATTATTGACATCTGTGGTAAATCTTTCAGGAATTTAGGTTTTATCTAGACTGTGAAAATCCTTACGCTGTCTTGTACAGCGTAAGGATTTTCACAGTCTAGATTTCATCAAAGTTCTATGTAATGTACATGTCCGGAGTCGTTTGGAACAATCGCTTTTATTTGAAATCCTCATGAGGCTAAATATAGTCTCAAGGTGGAAAAAATACTAAGTAAGTTTACGCGCTTTTTATATTTGAAGGAGTACGGCGTCTATACTTAATATCGCCTGAAGTAACCCCCACCCCCTGTTCGTTATAGGCATGTACGGGTACAACAGGTGAGGAGGGACCTTGCGCTCGTCAAATACACATTTAGGGTCCTTCGTGGGGAAGTGCATCATCTGGAGATGCTGGCAGAGCTGGGCTGTGCCGCTGGACGGGTGCGTGGGTGCACGCCGCCGCCCTGCGACGCTCAGCGTACCTTCATCGCGGACTAATCTGTAGAAGATTTCACTTTTTTCACGCACTATACGTCTCCTTAATATAATTTCGCGGGACATTGATATGTTTCACTGCAGCCTGAAGTCCACGGAAATTGCACGGAAACATTTGGAATGTACTTAAAGTTTAGTTCATTTAGTGATTACATCGCATTGGTGCGTATGCTGTAATGATGTTGTAATGTGTCTCAATAAATAAATAAATAATAAAAATACCATCCACAGTGGTTCCGTTTGATATCACATTTAATAATGTATCAATCTAGACATTTTGTACATTGGACATTGATTTAAGACGTTAGTTAGGCTTCCTGATCAAAATAATGTAAACAGTTTTATAGTACTGTCACAGAATAACTGATAGTAAGAAACTATGGATCTATCCAAAAAATAAGTCACCGTCCATTTCCAGTAGTTCACCGTTTAAATTAATACAGACGGTTGCTCGGATCGTCTCAAATTGGGATATTTAGCCGAGGATTTAAAACTAATTGCTGGCTGATTGGGATCAGCTGATTGAATTGTTATGGTAGCAAAGTGGCTTGTCTTAATATCTACTTAACTAAATAGATAAATATAGAGTTTATTAAAATTATTTTTATCGGATTAAGTTGCATTGACTTGAACAAAATACAAAATACTAGTTTTTGTCATAAAATATGAATTCAATAAGAAGATGCTCAAAAACTTTATTGAAAAAAAAAACGTTTCAAATACACTGGCCTTCAAAACTTAGAACCACACTTTTAAAATTAATAGATTTTATATTAAATTGCTTAGCTCTTACTCATCGGAATGAGATACCAAGTACACCAGATTTCAACCAAACTCAAAACATAAGCTAACAAACAGACACTTTTTTTTGGTTTTATATGTTTTAAGTTAAAAACGTTAGTATAATGTAAAGTAACTATCATTTTAAAGAAAGTTGATGAAATTTAATATAAAACGTTTTTTATTTAAAAACTGATTTCTATAGTTTAGGAAAAATTGCTGGGTTTTGAAGGTCTGTTTAGTAACGATATCAAAATTTAATTTCTTCCAAAACAGCCTAGGAACGTTTCGAACTAAGGCCAACCGCCCTAACTCCCTCTGAAAACGGAGGCTTTTCGCAATGTAGACTTTGTCAGGGTCTATATCCACTAACACTTATCAATAAGAGTCTGTTTGTTTGTTTTAGTACAAATCGATATAGGTCTTTGAACCGATAGTGAGCGTCACTTCACCTAAAAACTAAACACATTTGCAGAAAATCTTGCAACTTATTTGTATTGTCTTTTCTGAAGGTAGCTGAGTAAAAGGCGAATGCAGCGCCTGCATCAGATCTTTTAACAAAATTGCAGTCATATAAAAAATTAGGTGGTGACACACAATGACATAAATATATGCTAGTGGCTCTGTGAGCTGTAGACCTCGCTAGACAAACTTTTTTGCAAACATTCTAGAGGTGCACAGTAGCGCCCCGTCTAGTTATCTTATTGTAAAACTAACATCAATAATCAAGATGCTCCATCAATCCCTACCTAGTAGATAAAGGGCAGATTCCACTGGTACAAATCTAAAAGTAAGTACTTTACTGCATTTTCAGGAGCTATTCTGCTCATCACGCCAAAGGCCTCATCAGATCTTCACCAAATTTGTATCAGATAAATTTAAAGTTTTTACCTTTCGAATAAAAGAATAACCATTGAAATCTATCCATTAGATCTAATAAAGCGGAGATGTTCAGTAGCCCCCTGTTTGCCCTTTTTTGGGAGAATTCGGGGTTTTTTTTTGTACAAAAAAGTAATACTGAAAATTCGTTAAACTTAAATACCAAGTTTCGTCTAGATTGGTTGAGATATGCGACCTGTAGAGGAGAACAGCCGGACAGTCCGGCTGTCCGGCTGTTCTCCTTATCCATTGTCCATTCGGACATTCAGACATCCGACGAAATTTTACCCAAGCTGATACGGAGACGCTTCGCTAGCGCTTCGCTAGCGCTTCGCTCGGTCAATTAATTTATTATTTTATAAAAAATATTTAATTTAGTGTACTATGGACATGTACTACTGAAATAAAGATTTATTATTATTATTATTAATTTTGAATTGGTAATGGCCGCGGCTATAAGTTTTTAAGTTTTCTTTGGTTATGAGGTACCAGAACCGAGTAGAGCCAGAAAATGTCTCCAAGCCTCTTTGGGGCACCAGCAAAGTGCCTCCGAGAATACCCTTCACAGACAACCAGTCCCACTTAAAGCTTTGCATATTTACCAAATTCGCAAAGTGAGAATCTACTCGAATGTTAGACGAAAATCAATAAAAATTACCGGTATGACCATTTACATCGCTGGTTATGCCTAAGAAGGGAAAAAACTACCTACCAACAAGCTGAACTTATACCAACAACTTCCAGAGTACCGTTCCATTGCTCCTCAACTGAGCAATCCCTTACAGCAACCTTCAAACTTGGAAAAAGTATTTGGCTAACTGCAACTGACTTTTGGGTATTCCACAAATAAACTCTAAGATTCCGAACCATGTGATTGTTTTTCTGTCCAAGCAATTAAATGCAAAACAACCGTTTTCGTTTATTCCCCAAAAGATGCCAAACACGAGTTATATGAGACTGCGGGTAAAGCCGACGAGCGCGGCTAGTAGTACGTCCCAAGTACATAGCCCTTGTACTTAGCTGACTTGAGCTACGGGCTCTCAAGGGCTATCTCCGAGGCTTCCAGAGACATTCGGACAAATATGTTAAGGTTTTCGGGAGCTTTCACATTAGGGTGCTTAAACGACGAGACCTCTGTTTGAGCGCTCTTACATTTACTAGTAGTTGAGCCTTGAACTGAGACCTTGCAATTCATCCTTTTAATTTGGGTTTTGGCTTATAAGCTTTTAACTCAAAACTACGAAGCCTTAAATTAATTTTAAATAAGCTAAGTATTTTTTAGCTAATATATAACTTATAATTCAGCTATCACGGGTTATTTTGTCCAAAACATGAGTTTTTGTGTCGTTCTGTAGGTATGTAAAAAGCTTGAATAAATCTTGCACACAAATGTTCTTTTAAATGTTATGCAAAGTCTCACTTGATGAAAATGACATAATATTAAGAACTAGCTTACGCCCGCGACTTCGTCTGCGCGAACTACAGTTTATCAAAAAAAATAACTTTTCTTCTAGGATATTAAAAACCAATGGGAAAGTATAGCACCAACGTTCTTGATGCTTTTTGACTGACTTGTTATTATTTTGTTTCCACGGCAAGACGTCATTCTGTTCCCTTACAGCGAGTCATCATCCACCTATATCTGTCCACTGCTGGACGTAGGCCTCTCCTAATGCACGCCACTGAGGTCGGTCTTCAGCTCTCTTCATCCATTTTCTACCAGCTGCTTTTCGCAGGTCGTCACTCCACCTGGCCACAGGACGCCCTACACTACATTTGCCTATCGCATTATCGGTTTATCGAGAAATTTAATGTAATGTACAGAGAGTAATCGTGATTATCCAGTTTTCCCGCAACTTTCCATTTTTCGGGATTAAAGTATCCTATGTTGGTCTCTATATTGTACAGTAACTACATACAAAGTTTCATCAAAATTGGATCTGAATTTGAATTGCGTGAAAGCTCCCCAAACAATCAAACAGACAACGTTTCAGTTTTATATATTGGTGTGGATGTTTCCTTCTACTGTTATTCATAGTACATAATGCCATCTTTGGCAATTCTTTATATCTAATGTGAAGGTTCGTCCAACTGCTAGCATACAATCGTCGCTTAATATGCTAACGACAGATGTTTGGGATTCAGATTACCTAAATTCAGAATGTCTATATATGTCCTTGTAGATTTGTGACGAGGTCAAAACCTCTTTCATAATAATACTCTTTTGATCTCTTAATTCTTTCATAATCCATTTCTTTTCATTTTGATAGTTGGTCATGATTCATTCTAAATACAAATAACCGGTGATTGATACATTGATTTTTGGGAAAACCGAAATAATATTAGAGAATACATAAATAAGTTTATTGAAAATATATATATAAGACTTTTAAATATATATCAGAATACCTACAATACCTACATAAGTGGTTTTAATCCGTATCATCAAAGTATAAAAGTCTGTGAGTTCCTGAGCACCTAATTATTATTGTTCCTGTAATTCTGTGTCACTGAGGTTTGGGTCCTGGGCTAGTGGGAGCAACCCAAACCCTGGGACCGCCTCGTGACAGATTATATAATACACTACATATGATAAAAGAAAGTCACCGAAAGCATCTGTCTGTCTGACCGCAAATATCTCAGAAAATCCTAAATCGATTTTGTTCCGGTTTTCATTTAGGCGGAGGGTTGATTCAAAAGAAAGGTTTTAAAGTATTAAGATACGATGAAGTTTTTTTGAAAATTTAAGTACAATGTCGAAAAAGATTGTCGTCCCGGTAGTGCTTTTTTGCGTACGCTGCGTATACCAATAAAGCTATATGAAAACAATGTAAAAAAGGTTTGTTCTTCCCAAAATGTCCTACAAAAAAGTCCGTGACACCATATTTGTGTACTTGTTATAGGAAGCTTGATATAAACATTCTTCAGTTACAAAAAAAACATAATATGTTGCCTCAATATTCTAGAGCCTTTTGTGCTAAACTGTGCCTACAAATCCCGTCGGGATAGACGAGTTTTTGAGTAGAGACCACGTTTAGGCAAACGAAGTGTAGGACGCCCTAAGACCAGGTGGAGTGATGACCTGCGAAAAAAGGCTGAAACAAAATGGACGAGGAGAGCTGACGACCGAGCTCAGTGGCGTGCATTGGGAGAGGCCTACGTCCAGCAGTGAACAGAATATAGGCTGATGATGATGATGTACAAATTATTTTGAAATTAATTATAACTAAGACTATCACAATGAGAAAGCTTTTGACTAAAACGAAACCTGGGCTGTTTTAGAATATCTGCAACGAATAACAAGTAGGGGTAATAAATCGTATTTCTGTTTTATTGTAATTTAAGGTAACTGCCCTGCGAGCATGGATCTTATCGATCGATAAAATTCGATAAATTTATCGACCGGTAAACAGTTCTTTTTTTTATCAATTTTATCAAAATGCGGTAGCATGGATCTAGCCTCTCGGTAAATTTTATTGATTTGATAACACGTCGTGAGTTCATCGATTTAAAAAATGGCAACTCGTGGACTATACCATATATCAGATAGACGACTAATAGTCTAAAAAATATTTTTTGACACAATTTGGCAGATTTTTATTATTTTGAGTTGTTACGGAGAAACTTCTGTCATTTGGAATTCTACCTAACTATCAAAAGCGTACAGCTGATAGAACCTACAACAATGATTATACAGGTTGTTTTTTAGACTGAGTACCTACTAGGTACCATAACAATTAGAGCATTAGACACAATCACAACAAAAGATAATTTCTGGAAATAGAAAAAACGTAACTAAGTATTTTGGTATTATTATGTAAAGTAGATACTACAACATGCGCAGGCAGTCCATTAGATCGACTCCTTCTCAAACGCCCTCAACATCTTGAATGAGGGCGAGGGAAATTTCCTTATAAATTCTAAAAATAATCTTAAAATGCTGATCTTCCAGATCGAAAGGATCATTGGCATCTCTGAAACTTGCCTCACGATGTTCTGACACCTCCACGTTTTGGCTTATAATCCGCGAAAAGGAATTTACAAAAAAAAAAGTTTGTCGTGTAACTTTGGAAAGCCGATAAAATTCGATAAATTCTGTAAAATTACCGACATTATATCGACAACAATTGTCAAAAATAAGATTCATGCTTCCTTTTGTTGATATAAATCTATATATTAAATATGATTTATCGAATTTATGTCGTTGTCGATAAATACGTTCCGTGCTACTGAACTCGTATTATCGAATATTAACGTAAAACTTAATTAAAAAGGTGGGTAAATTTATCGATCGATAAGATCCATGCTTGCACTGCTGGCCCCTTAAAAATAATCTACCGACACATTTTCCTTGTGAGGGGTAAAATCTGTAGCATTTTATGTATTTATGTACACAAGAATGGACCAAGATGTAAGTAATTGTTCTTGCCAAAAACAGTCCTTGTACCCGGGATGCCCCATGCAGTGCAGTGCCTTTTGGAGTGCGCTATCGAAATTAGAGCTGGTGCGGTTTTATGATATCTCAATATTGTAGCTATGATAAATAATTGCCTAACAAAGAGATGATTGACTTCTTTATGCAGAATTTCAGTGGGGTGACGGAATGGTTTATGATATGCTAACTTTAGGACACGTTAGGCTCGCTCCAATGTGTAAGTGAGTTTTTCATGCAGCACCCCAGGATACAATGCAGCAATGAGGTCACTGACTGACAAATTGCAAGATATACGAATCTAATAGTATCTTGGTCCGCAGAAGATCTAAAATTTTTAAAGATATGTAACATTTTATGCAGTCTATAAAATAATGTATCAATTTATTTGTACCACGGCAGGTTTTCATCAATATGAATACCCAAGTACTTTATATGGTTTACCTGTCCCAAAAAGGGTCAATCACATAACTTTTTACTTATAGGAGGATATTTAAGAAATTGAATAGTCATAGTAATATGAGGAGCGGAACGAGGAGAGATAAACAAATTTATAAATTTAGTTTTTCCTCTATTTAGAGTCAAAAGATTATGTTGTAGACAACTAGAGAAATTTTGAAGATTTCATTGGGCTACATTGGAAATGTCTTTCCAAGTGTCACCATAAAAAAATATAGTAAAAGAAAATTGCTTTTTCTGAGCTAGATCCAGGTCACAAAGACTGTTTTTATATATAAGGAACAAAGTGGGATCTACCACACTGCCCTGGCTCCAAAAATCTATACTACGGAGTTCACTGATATGTTACAACTTTATCCACTGCTGGCGACTGTGTAAGTACTAAGTATGATTAGATTCACTTTAGAGCATCGGCTCTTATACGCATAGTTTCCAACTTACGAAGATGTATGTTTCTCAAAACAGTATCAAAGGCTTTCGCTAGGTCGAGGAATACATCAGCGCATTTGCTACCATCGATCGTCCAGTTTTTTTTGGTCACAAAATTAACCAGTTTAGCTACAGCATCTTCCGTCGACCGGTTGTTGCGAAAGCCACATTGATTTTCCGAGAGTAGTTCTTCGCTTTCTAGAAACTTTAGTACACGTTTGTTCACGGTTTTCTCAATGATCTTCGAGACATAATTGAGCAGCGGTATTGCCCTATGATTTGCTGAATAGAAATAATGAAGAGATAGATTTAATGAAGCTAGGCAATATTCCGCAACTGAAGCTACGGTTACTGTTACTTTAGAATAAAATATTGTGTGCAAAAATTTGATTACGTTTCTTAGGTAATTCATTGTTAATGTTGCAGCCAAGCCTAGCTGATTCCAGAAATTGGTTCCAGATCAACGAACATGTTATCCTGGAACCAATTGCTCTCGAAGTTGTTGAGGAGTATGTTTATCTGGGGCAAATTTTTCAACTAGCTAAAAACAACTTCGAGAGAGAGACCCGCAGAAGAATGTATTCTTCTGCGGGCCGGGCAGCATTTCCGAAACTTCGTCGAGTCTTCTCGACGCCAATACCGTAAAGTTTGAAGACAAAAGTCTTCAACCAGTGTGTCCTATACGGATTCGAGTCGTAGACACTCGCGGTCCGACTAGTCCACCAATTTAAGGTCGCTCAGAGGGCAATGGAACGAGTTATGCTCGGAGTTTCTCTGAAAGATCGTATCCGGAATGAGGTGATCCGGCAGATAACCAAAGTTGTCGACATAGCCCTTAGGATTAGTAAAGCTGAAGTGGCAGTGGGCTAATCATATCTATCGAAGGACTGATAATGTTGGGATAGACGTGTTCTTGAGTGGAGACCGCGACTCAGTAAACGTAGTGTAGAGCGCCTTCCAGTTAGGTGGACCGACTATCTGCGCAAGCTTCCTGGCAGAAAATGGATGCGAAGAGCCGAATATCGGGCCAAATGGCATACCTGGAGAGGCCTTTGTCCAGCAGTGGACGAACATCTTTCTCATTTCAACTATATTAGTTTTGCCTATTACGCCATATTTTTTGAAGAGTTGTTTGAAAGTTATCACGATATTTTTGACGAGCGGATTTCAGTTAATTCTGCCTGGCCCGTTCTGCGGACCCATTATTTCTTTATTATGTGATGTATTAAAGCAAAGACGCAGGTGAAGGCAGGCTGCGGGTTGACTATGCACTGAAAAAACAATTCATAAAATTAATTAAAAATATTTTTTTTTTTGTCATCAAGCAACTTGTATATATACGAGCACATAAAGTAATATGATTTCAGCAATTTCGAGTTCGATATCAGAATCAAACATTAATGTATTCAAATTTACAACACTGCTTTCTTCGTTGAATGAAAGTGCCTGTTCAATCAAATATAGGTCATTGATTTTATCTTACAAGTTAATATAGTCATATAACAAAGCACCTGATTATTTTATTTATGTAACTTTATTGATTTGATTATAATCGATACCAGAATCAAATATATCACTTATTCAATCATCTCGTACCTACCTAGGCTACTGCCCGAAAAGCCCTGGGTAGAATACTGATCATAATAATGTTCTGCAGCCTGTAGGCGCGCTGCTGCAGACGGGTTGAAGCCGCAGGCTGCTTTTGAGAAATCTTGATTATGTGCCTACACCTATTTACTTGGTCCTAATACTTATAGCTAGTCAAGTTGGCAGCAGCTGATATACTCCAGCTATAATCTGAGAAATCAGCCTGCCAAACCTTCCAACATTAGGAAAAAGGCTCTAGGCCCTAGTTGAAGAATTTACTCATTAATATCCTCATGGGAAAGAGCAGCCTGTGCTTGTATGTTTATTCCATTACTAGCTGTACCCGTGGCTTCGCATGCGTGTTATTTTCTTTAGGTTCAAAGTACCATAATGTACTAATCCAGGACCAATATACATTTGAACACAATTTCTTCAGCCGTCAAAAATACTTTATCAATTGCTCGGCTTCTAACTCACCGGATTGAGATACCAATTACACCAGATTTAAATCGAACCCTAAGCAATCTAACAATGAAAACCGCATTGCAATCGTTCGCGTAGTTTTAACGTGATGCGTGAACAAACAAACATACAGACAAACAGAAAGAAAGACACGATTAACAAAAAAAAATATTGTTCAATACCTTTTTTAAGCACACAAGAGCATTTTTTTTAATTTGTATTCATTTAGTAGTTTGGGTGCGATACGCGGTCAAGATATGGACAAACAGACAGACATAATTAAAAAGTAAAACAGTTAGGCTTCAGTATCGAATATAGAGAACACTCCAAAAAATATTTTTTATTACTTAACTATTAACATAACTTTGGACACATATCCCGCAGAAACCCTTTACTTATTCGGGATCAAAACGTGTCCTCAATTTTAACCCATCATATAACTTAAGACAGTACCTAGTTTCATCAAAACCCGTCCGTAACTTTCAGCGTGGTACGTGTTCTTTTAAATAAGTTTCAACTCCTAAATAATAACCCATAAATTTTTCGATATGTTAAGTATCTTATGTCCTACCTCGTAGTACGAACTCAAATCATACCAAGTTTCTTTTGAATTCATCCAGTAGTTCCGGCGGCGTGATGCGCGGCTAAGATACAGACTGACCGACATACAGACAAAAATAAAAAAACATACAGTTTAGGCTTCATAATAGAATATAGAGCAACGTCCAAAAAAAACACTGTATCTTTAATGTACATAATTTGGACCCATATCCCAAAGGAACTCTTTATTTTTTCGGGACAAAATGTATCCATAATTTTCACCTATCTTATAAACTATGTCTGTGCTAAGTTGCATCAACATCCGTCGAATAGTTTCAGCATGCTAAGTGTTCTTTTAAATAATTTTACACCCCAAACCTGCAGGAACACTTATTTTTTTCGGGTTGAAAAGTATCCAAAGTCCTACCTCGAAGTGTGAACTCAAATCACACCAAATTACACTTGAATTCATTAAGTATGTTCAGTGTGGTGCGCTGCCAAGGTACAGACAGACAGACGGACAGACACACAGACAGACAAAAAAAATACAGTGTTGGCTTTAGTATTGAACATAGAACGTCCTCCAAAAAAAACATAATATTTTCAATTTACAGAATTTTGGACATTATCCCGAAGGAACACTTTATTTTTCGGAATAAAAAGTATCCTCCATTTTTACCCATTATATAAATTATGACTGTGCTAAGTTTCAACAAAATCCGTCAAGTAGTTTCAGCGTGATACGTGTTCTTTTAAATAACTTTCAACACCTTTCCTGCAGGAACCCTTTAAATTTCCGGGATGAAAAGTATCCTATATCCTACCTCAAAATATGAACTCAAATCATAACAAATTTCATTTGAACTCATTGAGTATTTTCGGCGCGATGCACTTCCAAGGTACAGACAGACAGACGGACAGACATACAGAAAGACAGAAAAAGACATAAAATAATACAGTTTTGGCTTTAGTATTGAATATAGAACAGCCACAAAAAAATTTTACAAAATATCTTTCATTTACAGAATTTGGGACATTATCCCGTAGGAACTCTTTATTTTAACGGGATAAAAAGTATCCTCAATTTTAACACATCATATAAACTATGACTGTGCCAAGTTGCATCAAAATCCGTCTAGTAGTTTCAGAGTGGTAAGTGTTTTTTGAAATAACTTTCAACCCCAATCCTGCGGGAACCTTTTCATTTTTCGGGATGAAAAGTAGCCTCGTAGTATGAACTCAAATCATACCAAGTTTCATTTAAATTCATTCAGTAGTTTCGGCGTGATGCCTAGCCAAGATACAGACAGACAGACAGACAGACAAAAATGAAAAAAAATACAGTTTTGGCTTCAGTCTCGAATACAGAGTAAGGTCCAAAAATTTTTTTCAAAATATCTTCAATGTACAGAATTGGACCCGTTACAGTTTTATTATAGGTATAGATATATTTTGACGACCGGTTGGTCTCGTGGCTAGAGATCCTAGGTACGAAATCGTACGGTCGCGGGTTCGAATCCTGCAAGGTGCAATCATTTATGTGATGAGCAGAAATGTTTCTTTCCGAGTCATGGATGTAATATTCTTATCTATGTATGTTTATCCGTTATCTAGTGCCCATAGCACAGGGTATCCTAGTTTGGGGCTAGATAATTGGTGTGGAAATGTCCCGAATATATTTATTTATTTATTTATTTAGATATGCAAAATAATAGCCATTACAGTAGTTATTGTTGTGAAATCAAAGTAGATAGGTATTATGTTGTTTTTGAATTTTCCTGTAACGTTAAGTAGATATATACTTACTGATACAAGTACCCGCTCTAGCATCCCCCAAAGCTGGCGTAGATCGAACACTTCAGCCATTTGTTGTGAAAACTTAACTTTATTTTCGGTCACTGAACTTCACTGGTTTACACTACACAATACAATACATATAACCACACCTATATTGGAAAACTTAGAATACATAAAAAATAAAACGCGGCGAAAACCATGAGAGGCGCAGAACACTATGAAGTCTATTTTATTACATTTTAATGAAATAGAATGCATGTGAGGTCCAACTACTAAAACAAAATGGACGTTCGTTGGACTTGTTTTAACTTGTATTATGCAGGCGAATTATTGAATAAATAATTTAGTAATTATAGCACCGATAATCCAATTTGACTAAAACTATCAAGTGCAATTGTTACCGTGCCTCAATCATGTTTCTTGATTGGAGTGCATGAGGTTAATGATAGTAATTACTTACTTACTATGTTCTCAAAATTAATAAGCAGAATAATAATATTAAATATGTTCAACTTGTTAGACATTTGATCATTTTAGCTTTGTTGTCGCAACAACTGGTCGTTTATCATTTCTGATACTTTTACAATACAATACAATAACACTTTTTGACACACAGTTAAACAAGTTACAAAAAAGAAATAACATAAACAATAGGATAAAACCCGGATAGATGTCCCACTTTTTGAAAGGGCCTCCTATACTTTAAACTATTGATTTACCATGATTAATGCATATGAATGTAGCTAGTTTGTTCTGGTACCTTAAATTACTACATATTTTTGTAACAATACTGTAACAATTACTGATTCTGCTGAAATTGAGTTTTTGCAGACCTATGTTTTTAGGATAGATGCCTATATGGACAGATGCCCCACCATGAAAATGCTAAGAAGGATAGATGCCTGTTGTATAGAATAGAAGCCCTATATAATAAAATAAGTGATATACATATTAAATTTGTAGTCTTTAGAACATAATTTTAGTAGACAGTGGTAGCGATTTGGACATACACTAAACTAAACTATTTTTTTTCAAATGTAAGTGTTGTTTAATTACGTTATTTTAAGCGGTGCAGCTTAAATTGACGTACGTTTAGAATACATGCCAAGGGTAAAAAGACCTTGTTACGAAGTCGACAAGGTTTAAATAACATCTGATTTTTCAATCAATTTTTATTTTTTGTGTTCCTCGACCTTCTAATAATTGTATCTTTGGTTCCTTTGTTTGTTTTCTCAAGTCCAGGAAAGTATTCGAGTTCGTACTCCTTCCTTTCTTTTGTATTTTCATGGCATGGTTCACCTAAAAACAGTATGCATTAATAAAAAATACACATATAGCACATTCAGCTAGCACTATCGGGGTAAAGACGCCTCAACTTTTTTTTTAAATATATCTTGGAATCGATTGAAAAAGCAATAAAGACAATAACAACAATTAAAAAACATTTCAAAAATACACTGACATACGTTAAGGGATATAGAGGATAGATAAGGGCACCTATACCACGAAAAATTAGGGCGACTATCCTTTTTGATATGGATAAATGCCCTTTCATTTATTTAACTAATCTTTATAAAAAAGAGCGATTATTGAAACTTAGATGTGTACTTAATAAACCAGTGTATTGATATAATAAAAATAGAACGGAATCTATTCTTACTTCTAAAGATATGCAACAGTAAATACTTACGTCTGAAATTTTGAAGCGTTCGTTGCGTTCGTCGCGGAGATAATCACACGCACAAGCGAAACGCGTCTTTTTCGCACGACGGCTTTGTAGGATTGGGATGTGTGGCACCCGAGCTCCCTAATTATACTATTAATTCAGTGCTGCGATTATGGAAAGTTAGGTTTTAAAAAACGAGGCTTCTAATCACAGCGGCATCTATCCGGGTTTTACCCTAGGTACAAATGGCGGTCTTATCGCTCATAGCGATCTCTTCCAGACAACCTTAGGATGGAAAGAAGTTAATTGCTAATGAGGGTCGGTAGTGTGGCAATATTAAATTTCTATACAAATTTAATGTAAATAAAAAGAAAGAAATAAAATATAAAATAAACTACACGGTAATAGTTACTTAAATACTACGTTAAAATATATAGCTATAAGTAATTATAAACTTACATACATACAAATGTATAATTATACATACATAAATACATATCAAGTCAGTCCTGGTCAGTCAAGTTAAATCATCTGAGGGGCTCTGGAGAGGTAAAAAAAAAAAACACTAGGGTCTTAAAGCTATCAATATATTGTGCACGTTTGATGGCGACTGGAAGGGCATTCCAGAGGCGCACAGCTTGGACAGTAAACGAGGAGTCATAGAAGGAAGTAGTGTGTACTGGGATAAGGAGGACTAAGTACTTTTTTGAATATTTTAATCCATTTTTTTTCAATCAAGCAAGTTTAGAACTTGATTAGCCAAGTTTTTTTCAGTGTGTAACTATTTTTTCAAAGAAACATTTAGAGTAACCTTTAGCTACCCATGCAAAACCAGGGCAAGTTGATAGCGTAACTATAAATTACACATCATTTTATTTTATTAATTTTAAAGTTGGTTTTTACGTATTTTAAAGTTTATTTTATTTCCCTATTTTGAGTGGCGTGAACATAAATACATGAACATGCCTTGAACATGCCATGCCATGCCAACAGTGACTTGATGTTATCCATTGTGGAGTTCCTTTGTATCTCCGAAGATCTTCATCAGATCTTCACCAAATTATATATATGGGACCATACCTAATATATATATAAAAAATCAAGTATATAAGTAGTCATCCCCTAATTTTCCACCATTAGAGGTGGAATGTTTTCATGTAGTAACTACCCCTGAGGCATAACCAATCCATAAACCTTTTTGTTTATATCATTCCACAATTGCCGGACATATCGCGTAACATACATACAAAAAAACCATGAGGGTCGAATTGAGAACCTCCTCTTGAAGTCAGTTGAAAAAATTAATTTTAAGAAAAAGTATGTATAATAAAGCCACTATCTACAAAACAAATATATATGGGAATAGAATATCATATAAAAATAAAATGTATAACAAGTAAAACAAATTTTTAAATCAGTGAATTTTATATTAGTAATTTAGCATAAAACGATCTCAGTTTCAGTCCGAGCGTTTAAACTACTTTTGAGGATTGAATATATGTTAGTTGCAATTTTGAGTTTTGTCATTATTTGAAGTCGCTCTCTGGAAATAAAATACCGACCAATGTAATGCCGTACTTTAAATTTCTATAGAGCATTCTATTTCTTAGAATAAGACCGCCAAAACTCTGCATCTCCATGCTTTTTCCGTCAAAAAATTGAATAGGCCTAAATAGCAGAAACATGAGCTTCGCTCACTCAATCAATTATATGAGGGTCTGACGATGAGAAGCATATGAAGATCTAAATCGAGGAGCTATGTGGCGTCAAGGAACTGTGGACTGAACTTATTCATGTAACACTAGCTGTGCCCGCAGATTTGCCCGCGTGTTTATTTATGTGGGTTGAACGTAACCTATGTGTTATTCCAAGACCAAATAAACTACAAATTCAAGGTAATTAATTTAAAAAAAAACATTTAAGCAGTTGGCTACTGCTTAAATGATTTTTTTATCATGGTGAAACTTAGAACACAATTAAATGCGTATTCAACTTATAATTATTTTTTCAGCCGTCATACTTCTACTTATCGGATTGAGAACCGACTGCGTACAAAATTATTGACTAAGAGGAGCTGACCGCCCGCAAAAGAACCTTAAAAGAAAATTGCTACTTTTTAGTTATAAGAATTATACATTTTTGAAATGGTCTTTCAAGTACTTGTATTTTGATACCTCACTCGATAGATTTGGGTAATTTTTTGTTCCGTCGGAAATACAATATGGCAGCTATCGGCCGCCATATTAGTTTTCTTGACACTTCATAATGTCCTATAGTACTCTCTTAATCAAGACGAATCCAATACGAGTTATACCTCATTTATTTAAAAAAAACATCAAGCCAATTAGGCTGTATGACGCGCCTAAGAAACGTACAAACATACAAACAAACAAACAAAGATACATACACCCCAAACACATAACCCTTCTCAGTCGGGTAAGAAAACAGACGAACACGATTTTTAAAACGTTTTATTCTTGTTCAGTTGCTTATAATAAGAACCACAGCCCATTTTTTAATTATCTTCATTTTACAGACTTTTTGGTACCTACTGCTTTATATAAGTATAGATGGAGTATTGAAATGACCGTGATGTATTGACATCATATAAGAAGTGATTGACCACACTAACCACCGCTAAACAGCAGCAGTTTAATGTAAATAATAGTTGTCATATACATTCCCAAGCTGAGGCACAAAATAAGGTATAATAGAATGAAAAAACAACATTTAATCAAACTAAAATTATATTTTCTTTACTAGTTCAGTCAGGTTCTAAAAAATCACGTTTCTGAAGTCCACCTCCTCGATACCTTCCAGCGGAATTGTAATACGGAATTCCGTATCCGTATTTACCGTACGGGTATTCAGAGAGTAGAAGATCGTCCAGAAGGACGCTCTTTCCTCCATCTGCAACATAAGTGTTGCTGTATGGCCATTGACGCCATTCCCGAGGAGCTGCGAGAGCTACGGCTAGCACAGCCAGTATGAGGATCAAATAAAGCTTCATCTGCGAAAGGAAAATGTTGGTTAATGGTTAGTTACCGATCTCTCTAAGTGGTGTTAATATAACGGCTAGTCCTCTCACCGCGATATTTCAACCACGCTAACAGATGATCAAACAGAAAAACTAACATTACAAATAGCTGGCTAGTCCTCACACCGCGCTGTTTCAAACATGATAACAGATGATCGAACAGAAAAACTAAAATTAGGAATAGCTGGCTAGTCCTCTCACCGCGATGTTTCAACCATGATAACAGATGATCGATCAGAAAAGCTAACATTAGAAATAGCTGGCTAGTCACCACGATGTTTCAACCATGGTAACAAATAATATAACAGAACAGATAACTATAGAAATAGCTGAATAGATCTCTACTTGTGGATTTAAAAAAAATGATGTAAAAAGATTATGTTTATTTAATGGGTTTTTTTCCATCAAGTCGATAAAATGGTATCGGTCAAGTGGCCGCCGTCAGCTGTCGCACGTTTTATGACATTTTCCATCACTTGTGTCAGAACTTCTGGCGATAGGTTCTCGCATTTTTCTCGGATATTCTGGTTAAGGCGCTATGGGCTCCAAATTTTTGTCCTGCTCGTTATGGTGCAGGGTAAGCAGGAAAGGTGATGCTTCTCGGGAGCCGATTTTAGTTCATATTTTAAATTTAATTTAACTTTTTTTTAATAATCATCCAATTTTCCAAAGAACTAATCCCACAGAAGTATTTGAATGTTTGTTGGGATTACACACATTTCTTTTCAACTTTCGCGATTCGAACACATAGTTATATATTTAAACGGGACTTAACCGCGCTGAAAACTTAATATTTACAATCAATGCAACTTATCGAAACGTCGAGGTAAATAAATATTAAGTTTTCAGCGCGATTAAGTCCCGTTTAAATATATAACTATACACACATTTCGTTTTTGTAAAAATATCTTCGATAGAAATTGAATGAAGTTGATTCATTCCATCGACGGGACCGTCAAAACGGGTGATTTTTAGGAAAATTTAGGTTTTTTTTCTATAGAGCCAAATTTATTTAAACACCTGATAAAGTATTTTGTGAACATATATTACTCATAAAAAAATTAGTAAATTAACCGTCTTCAAAGGTCTAGTTTTAAATATTCGTGAGGACGAATCGACAAATTTGGATACCATTTCGCCTTATGGGCTCTAAGATTGTGAAGCTTGTTTACATAAACTGGGGAGTTCAAGTAATACAATAATACAAATATTAAAATCTATGATACATTTTATAGTTTGGGACCCTCTTTTAAGTATATACCTTATTAAGTATTTACCTGTGTTAGAGGGTCTCACTATTCCGTAAAGAAAGCCCACAAAAAAAGTCTGGAGCGGTCAAATCGGGTGATCTGGCCGGCCAGTTTGCCGGCTGGCAAAACGAGAGATTAGACGACGCGTTTTTCCGTTCCGTTCCGTTTATTCCGCGTTCTTGAAGACTATAGCGTTCCATGACTTATTGACGTGTATTCTGCATCTGTTTACTTAACAAAGTCAAAACGAATTGCCGCCATTTGAAAAAGTTATAGCGTCTTCATTATGGTGATTACTTTTGCCCCTTAATAACTACTGAACTTGTAGTGTATTCTATAAAACTATCATATTAATATACTTGCCTCGATTGTTGTTTCTTTTAACCAATGTAAGAAATCAAACGACTGTCACAAATGTTTTGAAATTGACACTTTTATACAAAAGGTTTAAAACATTAGTCAGCAATTAACTGAATTACAAAAACATTTTGTAGCTAATGGAAGAGAATAAAATTTCAAATAACGACGCTCATATCTACTAAAATATTCCGTAGTTAGAACTATTAATTCATCTGTGCCCGAGATTCAAGGCGCCGAAACAAGGTCATCGGACACACAGCCCGGTGGCGTCTTTTAAAAACATTGTTGAACCCAGCGCTAAGGTGTGCTGGAGCACGCTATATGCTAACCGTTGTGACCCTCGCGTGTTATTACGCCAGGACGTTCTGAAAGGACGGCCGATTGTTTGAACTGCTTTGCTAAACCGAGACTATCACGTTCACATGGGTGGGTCTGGTGCTGCATTAGCAAACCAGAGGTTTACCAACCTTTCTACTAATCACGATTCACATTAACATTATAAATGCGAAAGTATAATCCTCTTTCTTTCTCTGTTTGTAACCTATATACACGACTAAACAGCTGAATCGATCTTGATGTAATTTGACAAGGAAATAGGTACGTTTGTAACTGCACCTACGTCATGAGGCAGGACTAGGCATTACTTTTAGCTCTGGAAAAAGGTCTTAGCGGGAAAAACCGCGGCGCGCAGCTAGTAAAAGATAATTATGAAGTTGCTACAATATAAGTCGGGTGAGTTGATCCGTATCCTTCATTACACGCTTACATCCGCATCCGGATAAAACAATAGTGAGCGCGTAATATTCGGACAATACAAATGATCCGCAAGACGTGTGGGGATTGTTTCACGTCCGGAAAACAATTTGGTTGTGTGGCCATTGGAAAAGCGGACTTATTATGAGTGGAACTAATAGCGAGACAGGGAAAATATAAACACACTGAAGTGAAGAAACTTGACTCGTGAACTACAATGTCTGCAGTCGGTGAGGACTAGTCCAGACTAATTTCTTAAAAAAATTGATGAAAGGAGAAATTGTATTTATCAATTATGGTTTATTATCTGGTAACTAGGTTATAGAAAAACAAACGAAAAAATAGAAAAAAAATAATAATAGTGTAAATAAGAAAAAAATGTTTTATTTCAAAAAATCGTGGGGTGCATGGGTCAATAGTTATAAATATTTCATTGACAGAGAAGCACCCCACGATTTTTTTGAAATAAAACATTTTTTTCTTATTTACACTATTACATTTTTATTTCTATTTTTTCGTTTGTTTTTCTATATAAAGCGTGATTTTTAGTGTTTTTATTATCATTGTGAACTACTGCCGTGAATCATCATGCCAGCATGTGTTGTGAAGAGGTGCAGGAGCCATACAAGATTAAAATGTCTAGGGATCACTTTTCACTAGTAAGAAGTTGCAAAATTATAATTATATTCAAAGATGTTCAAATACGTTATCAAACCGAGATGGTCAATACTATGCAAAATGAAGTCAGTCAATTTTTGCATAATAAAAAAAAACTCGAATACTGTTACTCAACAAAGAGTAACAGAATATACTAACTCCTTGAAACCAGTGACCAAAACTCAGTCCAAAACTGGATTTCAAGTTTTAAATTACTTTTTGCACGGCTAGTAGAAGTACAAATATTGAAATTTATTTTACCTTATTAATTTAGCCAAGATCATAATGAGTTGTGTTGTTGATCTGCAACCATTGCAACAATACGCCCGACAGTATATGGGAATATATAAAATGCATTTACTGAACTTGAAACTCGGCTGAAAATTCACAGGCAACAGCATACCATTAGAGGACATTCCATATTCAATTTCTCAGAATCCGTCTTCACTACATCGCGAAGAAAGATTCTCTTTGAATGTCTTCTAGACAAAAGCTTAATAAATTAATTATATTTCGCTGGACATATAGTTCAATGAATTGTAAAAAGTAAGACAAAAAAATAACATTGTACAATAATATTGGTCCGGTCCACTTATTGCATAACATCGTCCACGCCGCTATGAATCAGCTGTCGTGTGCTATGACAGCTGAGTCATAGCGTCGTGGACGTAGCGGCGTGATTGTAGCACGCGCGTGAACCAATCCCTGCTTTTGTTCTGAATTTAAACCAATCACCAAGCATGTATATTTGTAACCTCGGAAGTGATTCGTATTTTGAATCATACGTCGTTTTAGTTTGAAGTAGGGACACTTTTTATCTGGCATTTGTTCTGAATTAGAGTTCTTGACTTATTATTTATTCGTAGGCCAAGAATGCAATATTGTACTAGGACAGCGGACTGTCAGCAAGCTTGTCAGAGATGTGTCTCAAGCAATGATGTATACAAATATGACTTCCTAGCTTGTCAGGATTGTGCAAGGAAGTCATATTTGTATTATTTTACTAATAGATCATCGGGTGGCGATATATCTTACATTGCGCATTGCAGCGCGCATACTGCACGTGCGCGTTGCAGTAAGCGACTGGCTAAGGTACTTATTACTTTAGGTTAGGTTCACGGAACATACTATCTACGCCAGTAAGCGTAATGGCTCGTTCGTTAGAATCGGTATATGTACATTTACGGTAACGTACAAAATGGATCATTAATGTAGGGATAATTTGCTCTTCGCTACAGCTGTGGCGTTTCGTTATGACAAGTATATTTAGCAAAACATTCATAGAATAATGCATTTTTTCTTTGTATAATTTCAGTTCGTGTAATTTACACTGCTAGAGGCGCTAAGCGAAAGCCCGACTTGGCCATGATAGGTTAGAAGACGAAGGCGGGAGTGAAGCGTAGCGTAGCTTTTGTCCTCGTGTTTTCGTTTTTTCATACTTAACCTCTTTTTTTTTTGCTTTTTCTCACAAATTATGGGATTCCGCCACCACCCCTTGCAGGGGGAGGGTTATCCCCCTCACTCTGCCACTCCCCACTCTATTTAATACTTATATACATATACTGATTCTAAAGTCCTTCCAACGTAATTCAAAATCTTTGAGTAAAATTCCAAAAGTTTCTCCGTATTATGTCAAAAAAATAAGAATCTCCAATATGATGTCAAAAAATAAGTGTTAAGTCGATTAGTCGTCTATCTGATCTGTGGTACAGTCAGAGTTGCCATATTTTAAATTGATAAACTCACGAATGTTACCGAATCGATAAAATTTTACCGAGGCTAGAAGATCCATGCTACCGAATTTCGATAAAATCGATAAATTTAACGATCTTTATCGATCGATAAGATCCATGCTCGCAGGCTGGAATCTTGCAATTCAAAATTCGAACCAAAAATTACTTACCGATTAGCTATCCGGCTGAAACTTTTAGGGTAGCTCACAAATCGAAAAATGACAATGCATTTAAAAAACATTTTTTTTAATTTTATTTTTATTATACTTATTAGGATTTACCCATCGGGTCTAAACGTAGTCCTATTGCTTTGGCTACGCGTAATGTATGTATGTATACCGTTAGTATTACTGTAATACTCACTCTGAGATGTACAGTTATACCGTCACCGCTCACGCCACCGCACCTTTTAAACGCTAATCTACTAGCCCCCGACCTAAATTCTCATCGCATTCCACCTAAGCCTATTCCGGCATTATACAAATAGTTTTGCGAGTGGTCAGCCGTCACTCTGTCGCGTGACGCGGGTCAGCCTTCACGGTGACGGTGATCGTGGCGTCACGGTGGCAGATTGTGACACGTGGGGGACAGGAATGGAGCGCGTGACAAGATGTAACAAATATTTACGTAAAATTGCGTGATGTTTGAGGTAATTTTGTAAATGGACCTTCAGTTTATTGCTTCGGGTCAAGTCGCACCTTGACAACGTGACATTATAAAATGGGTTTACATACCTAACCTACACAACAAAGCAAAAGAAAATCTTTTCTTCGAATCGCATCGAAATGTGAACTTCCTTCTTTTCGATGTCGGTTATAATAAATCATGCCCGCCAGGCGTTAGATTATTTACAAGAAAGGAGATTATCTACCCCACAGGGGTTAAACCGTTAAACCCTCTGCTTTTTATAGCTGCACTTATTAACGTAACCACAACCAATTTGGCGTAATCTGTTGAGAAACAAAAAGCGAGCAGTAGCATAGTGCGGGTGTCGCTGGATAATTTTATTTTTAAACCAGATTTATTTGGAAGATCATCTTCGTAGTAGTGAATAGAAAAAAGTGATTCGTTTTTCACTAAGTCCAGGTTTTTTTTGAGAAAGTTTTCACTAATTGACATATTTGTACAATGCACTTATTGTAACTCCAGGTTTGTAGAATTATAACTCCAGGTTATATTTATACTTGGTTGTACTCTGAGTGAATTTACTAAGGTAACTTTAGAAGTTTTATGTTATGCCTAAATCATAGGTTATTTTTTAGCCGACTGAGGAGGGTTATTTTTAATTTGTTGCTACACTATCGCATTAGGTGAAATCCTGTAATGGTAGTTCTAAGTTTTGTAAATAAATAAATAAATAAATAAATACTTGTTTATTACTGTATAACTTATACACACACGTTTCGATATAGGTACTACTGAAGTCCTGAGAGCCGACCGTTTTTTTTTTTTTTTTTTTTTTAGGACGGACTAATGCTGTTGGCATTATCGGCCTCTACAGCTTGAACCGGACTTGGGGGCATGCACTAACAAGCACTCCACCGCAATGCGAGACGCAGAAGGCGCACGCCAAAGTTAAAATTTAGACGACCCGCACGAGGGTACCCAGGGGGTACGTTCCTCGGCTTGGACGGCCGTCTGATTACGGGGGTATCGAACTAAACACCCCTGGATTGCTACCACTGGTAGTGATCGAGGGGGCCCTGAACAATGGCTAGGTGCCCTTTGATTGACTTTTATAACTGAACGCCGATTCGTAATACACCTTCGAGAAGAATCGGCAAGAAACTCGAAGGCGAATAATAGCTGACTATGTGTTATGGGACCTTCGACCTCGCCGGCGAGGTCGTTATCTGTGTCTAAGTGTGTTGATACCCCCTGGCGGGTTGCCAGGAGTGGTCGGATTGGGCGAGGCCATCGCTGCCAGTACTTTGACTGCGATGGCGTCGTCCGGATCGTCCAGGATATCGCGGGGACGTCTACGGGGGGCAATACTGTCTGTCGTATAGTCGGAGGCTTTTACTACGAGCGGGTTGGGGTGATGGGGCGCCGCATCAAAGTAGTGGCAAGAGGCATCTTTCATGAATTGACTGATCGCCCTCGATCAGTCAATTCATGAAAGATGCTTCCCTAAGCTCGATATCGCGGTGCAGGTCGGCGTTCCCTGATACCAGGGAGCGCCCACTGCATTTCGAAGGAATTTATTTTGAACTCTCTGGAGCGGTTCCAGGATTGGTGGAGGGGCGTGCGCGAATGCTATGGACGCGTAAGTCATGACGGGGCGGATGCAGGCTTTGTAAAGTGTCACCTTATTTCTAAGGGACATTTTACTCCGCTTGCCTAAGAGGTGGTAAAGGCGGCCTTGGAAGAAGGACGCCCTGTCGCGGACTACTTTGACGTGTTTGTCGAATCTCAGTCGATAATCAAGGGTAACTCCTAGGTACTTGGTTTGTTTCGTTGGTCGAACATCGTAAGGCGCCCGGATGGAAGGTAACGCTTGATGTCCTCAGTAAAGCGCATTGCTCGCTTTTCTCAGGGTTCACCAAGATGCGCCACCTTCGGCACCACTCTCCGAGGGCGACGAGCGCCCGTTGGATGCGTTTCCGAAGATGGGTTGGCTTCCAACCGGTCGCATAGATCGCGGTATTGTCGGCGAAGAGGGAGATCTCTACGTTAGGAGGGCGCGGAAAATCGCTAGAGCGCGGAGCCCTGAGAGACTCCGGCTCTGATGGGGTGCGGGGCGGATTTGACTCCCTCGACACGATAGCGAAAGCTGCGGCTCTTGAGGTAGTCCTGTACTATAAGCACAAGACGATCTGGCAATCCGAGCTGATATAGCTTGTATATCAGCCCGGCGTGCCAGACTAGAGAGCCAAACGACTGTTCGGCCGTCTTTTATAGGTTGTAGCCGCGTGACGATGACAACACCGTCGACTGTTTCATGACGTTATTTGATACTGACAGCTGACACAATATGGAGTCAGCTGTCAGGCAGTAGTATACACTACAATATTACATTTTAAAAAAGTGACGGGACGGGACGGGCAGGTCGCTCGCCTGATGGTAAGCGTCACGCCTGTTCATAACAGTTGCAGTGCCACTCAAAACTTTGGTTGCAAAATTTTGCGCGTCACTGCACTGCGCTGGTCATCCTGAGACATTAGATAGAATATTGAATAAAAATAGTATAAATATATGGAAAGTTGGGTTAGTTGCACTATTTATAACTCAAGAACGGATAGACCGATTTTTGTGATCTTTGATTTTTTTGAATTTGACTCCGCCCGAATAGCAGAATAACTATTAATAACATCGGAAAAATTCACAAAAAAATAAAATATGATGAACATTCATATATCTCATAAATTTTGTATGGCTTTTTTTTTGATGATATCTCGAGAATGGATTGACTGATTTCATTAACTGGGGTGGAGAGAAGAGGGAGGAAAGAAGGGGGGAGGTGGAGAAGATCAAAGGAAGGGGGAGAGAGGGACAAAATTGGTACGCGTGCAAAGCCGCGGGGCGCAGCTAGTATAGAATAATAAATAAGATTATTTTGTTATCCACGTGGGGAAACGCAGCGCGCTGATAGTTTTCTATAAAAAGTATATTAGGTACAATCTGAATACTTAGTAAGTACATAAAATAAACAGTTGCCAATTTACATAAAAGCTTTTCTGTCAGATTAAAGCCGAATATTATGTGTTCGTATTAAGTAATACTTAACTTGTTTTAGAGACTAACTTATCTACACTTTTACATTATTATTATAAAGAGGAAAGATTTGATTGTTTGAATGTTTTCTTGTTTGTAATGGATAAGCTCAAAAAATACAGAACCAATTTTAAAAATTATTTCTCCTATAGAAAGCTACATTACCAGCGAGTAGCATGGGCAGTATTATATTTTTCAGAAAATTAGAGAACCCTAGGAAAATTGCAATAATATAACCCAAAGTATCAAAAATACAGAATCAAATGATGTTGCTATGGAAACGAAATAACGATACTAAAATCATGTCTGTCAAGTACGTGAGTAATGCAGTTGTCTATGGTAAAAAACACCACTATCGTTTATGCCAAATATTTTGATTGGCGTCCATTGAGGTATTATTACTACTAATAATACCTCAATGCTTACTGGTGTATTATTTTTAGAAGTTACGACGGGTATAAAAACGCTAAAGTAAAAAGAATGCCGCAGTGTAAGCACTACGCGTGCGAAGCCGGGGCGAGTCACTAATGTTATAAAACTGGACTTGATCTCTTGCACTAATTGAGCAGATTTATATAAATCCATTTCTCTAGCTGCTGTAAAATCCCTGAAATTGTTACAATAAGGCTTCTTGGAAAAAAAAAAACATTTTACCTTCACATTTTCTTTAAACCATTTTTTTCACCGGATTTTCCTTCTCTGGTAGGGTTGGGAATATGGAAACTGCAGGCATCTGTATATTATTTTGGTTGTAGGTACATTTTTAGTTGTATATATTTGTCTACAATATTTTCATCGTAGAAGCCACGTACATGGCTCTTGTATATAAAAAATACGGCATTAAAACGATTTATTATTGCTTCACTGAAAGTTTTTGCATCGTTAGTTGGCGCTCTGCAGCGTACTAACGCTGGTAGTGGCCCGGTGGCCACCACGTGGCCACCAAATACACACCAAACTAAGCAATCGTCGCTCCAAGCCCTATCGTATAAAATGGTTCTATGTACTTATTTCATAACTAGTTGCACACCGCGGCTTTTCTTGCGTTATAACTTTTCAGGATAAAATGTAAAAGATAAGTCTTTCCCTAGGTCTTATACACACTACTTCCTTGTGAGATTTCATTGAGATTGGTTCAACCTGACAGAGTCAAAATGCCGTGCATTAGTAGAGGCCTACGTCCAGCAGTGGACAAATATAGGCTGATGATGATGATGATGATGATGAGACAGAGAGACAAAATTATTTACTTTTGCATTTAGTGTTATTTTATTAGGCGCAAGTCACATATATGCGCCACGAGTATAAAGTTACTTTTCGTTTCCAATCTCCATGAATTACGTTTTATTTTAGTTATTACGTATTTATCGCAAGTATCATCAGAAACAGTTATTAAAATTAATTAAGAAACATGTCTTGCCACTTAAGTCGACACGGAGAGGCTCGAGGGCACCCCAGCCACAGAACAAATAATAGTACCAGTACCCAGCACTACGTGAAGCGCTTCTTTCGCTCGCGGAATTTCAACGGGATTAAAGCTAAGATCACGTACATAGATCTAATTAAAAGCGGGAAGATTAGGTACCAGCTCCTCGGGCGTGGACCGCATACATTTGGTGCAACGCACAAAATTAGACTTCTTTGGTCTGAGTCACAATCGGAGTGCAGTTTGTGTAGCACGTGTTAGCAGCGACTCTAATTCGCGCTGAAGTCTGCACATGTCTTTCTATCTTTGTTGTTGATGCACATGAAGCACCATACTGTGGGAATTTGGCTGTGTGGATGAGTTTGCCTGGTTTTGTATCCAGTCCCGTTTATGTTTAATTGATATTTAAGCGGGCCGTATCTACCCCCATTTAACTAGATTTATGATCACGTACCTATTTTTCTAAGAATTTCTAGTTACATTCTGAAAAAAAAAATAGAATTTGGGTGTTACTGCTATAGTTGTGCTCTTCCACTATTGACTATGTTTGATGTATTTTTAGTCGACTTCCCAAAAAAAGAATAAAGAAAAGGAGGTTCTCAATTCGATTTTCAAAATGTTTGATTTTGAGTTTTTCAACTTGGTTCTTAGGAATCCGTACCCAGAGGGTCCTAATGGAGCCCCAATATTAATCCTACGATACGCCCCGTCCGTCAGTCTGTCCAACCTTTAAGGGGTTGTATCTTTTGAATCGTCATAGATAGCCGGTTAAAATTTTCATAGAATACTTTTGCCTGCGTCACAGAATAAATAATAGTAGACAGTGATAGAATTTGGAAGGCATGTTAAGCTGTCGGTCCCGGCTGTTATTTAAGCAGTCGTTTAGCCATGTCAGAAGCCCTCAGGCAGCTAGATTAACTCTGATACTAAAGGAAAGCACTACCTCAAACGAAAAAAATTAACAACCTATGTGTTAACACAATCTAGCCTTGAATACGTAAATAAGTAATTTTATAGCCGAAGAAAGAAAATTTATTAAAGCATCTTAACTAAGTAACTAAGTCCCATAGCACATTACTTGTTGTCTCTGGTCTTATATAAGTTTGATCAAAATTCGTTCAATTATAGTTTAAATTCACTCGAAATATTTATTTTATCACAAAATGTTTTCATGCCTCTAACGTGTCAAAGCTGATTTCTTTTCGCGCACCTAACCCATTGAACATTTTGGTAAGTTGCAAACACAGTTTCCGATTACACGTCTTTTGGTTTGCTGAATTCTGAACTCGTCTCTATGTATCCAACTCTATATACATTACATACAACCTCACCTAGCCTCTCCGGCACCGGAGTACATAACCGGGCGACGTGTCAAGTGTGCACGTAACACACGTGCTTTCACGTGTGTTATTGCGTGGGCAATAAAGAGTATTGTTTAGTGACGTCACATAAATTTCACGTGTGTTATCCTCGTACGCAGTAATATACAAATTGCTTGAAGTGCCGCAAACGCAACGCCTTTCGAATTGTTTGGTCTGATGAAAACAGAAGAGACAGTAAAGTCATCATTGGGTTCCAAATTAAATAGCATTTTTGTTGCGCACTTTAGTTGATGGCTATAATATACACGTGTTAAAAAATTACCTATTAAGTTCCGGGCGGGGTATTCCACACGTCGTGGCGAACAACTTTAGTTTTAAGACTTTTGAGAAATCGCAGTTTTTCATTCATGTATTTATTTACTTTTAAAGTTTCTTCCAGGAAAACAGAATTATGCAGCCCTACTATAGCTGTTAATTTAGACCTCTAGAACTTTTTTTGAACACAAGACGAAATAACAGAAGAACGCTAATAATAATATGCATATTTTTGGGTGTCTGTGAGTAAATAAAAACAGAATGTAAACATTATATATTATTTTGTTAAGTTTTAACGTTATATTTTTGTTAAACTAATGTCCTAAGATTTATTTTGTTTGATTACGATATGTAAGTTATTCAAAGCAAAAAAATATAAATATTGAACATTTAATTTTTTAGATCAGTCCTTCTTTTTGTCTGTTTGTTCGCGCATCACGTAAAGACTACTGGACAGATTGCAATGCGTTTTTCACTGATAGATAGTTATGGGATTATTTAAAAAGATGTGTACTTTGTATCTCAATCCGATGAATAGGAGCCGAGTAACTGATAAAAAACTATTTGGCGACTGAACAATATTTGGTATATTTTACCTGATATGTACTTTTGATCCTGGAATAACTATAGTATACCTTTAATCAACAAAAATGACCACACGGGCAAAGTCGCGGGCACAGCTAGTTAATAATAATAATATATTCACACAGACTGCTATAAATAAGCGTTGAATAATCACCCCAACCCTCTCTTATTTCCCCAACAATTGCCAACAGGCCTCCTGTGTATTCCAAAAGAAAAAACCCGCTAATCAAATCAATATTTTTTGATAAAACGCAAATATTACCTACAAAAGCTCCCTTCAAACATTGATAACATATTATTGTCAAGTTTCCAAATTCGTGAATTTTCTGCAACAGCGCAGTGTAAATCAAGCAGTAAGGTAATTCTGTCTGTGTGTCAAGTTTTGATTTGACATTCACATTTCAGACCTAGATTTTTTCTTGGTTTGCCAAACATTTTAAATTTTTTGTTAGTCAAAAGAAGAAGATTTATGACTTCTGAATAGGTTTTATTTTATTTCATAGTGATCGACTTCAGTGTAGTCCCATAATTTCATCGAAATTGGTTTAGTTCTTTTAGTGAATCTATTTAGTGTATGAGTCGTTTTTTCGTGAAAAAATAGTTGATTACCCTGGTGGTAATTACCGTGCCATTTGTGATTGTAGAGGTAGATAATAATTATTAGGAGTACTTTGACAACTCTTATTTATGTTCTTTGAGGTCAGTAGGTATTCGAGGTCAAGTCAAAGTACGAATAAGTTATCCATATTTACAACAAAAAAAAGAAGTAGTTTTTTATATGTTTACAATTTCTAATCAAAACTTTTTACTATCAAAATTTATTAAAGCAACTAGCTTTCGCACGCGACTTCGTCTGCGCAGACTACAGTTTATCGCAAAAAAGCATTCTATGTTAAAAACCAATGCAAATGCAAACTACCAACGCTCTTGGTGTTTTGGCAGACTTATTATATCATGTCCATGGCAACCGATCCTTACAGAACATAAGTAATTTTAACCAACAAAAACTAGCAATTTTCCGGGATAAAAAGTTTAACAGGAAAACAGTAAAACAGGACTTATAGTATATATATATATATTGTAAATCCTGATTTATTTCAGGGTATAAGCTATTTTCATTCCAAATTTCTTCAAAATCCGTCCAGCCGTAATCGCGTGAAAACTCCCCAAACAAAGAAATAAACAGCCAACTTTTTTCTTTTATATATTGGTGTGGATTACAAATTAAAAATGTATATTAAAATGTGAAATAAATAAAATATTAAAAGCTCGAGTCATGATCCTTTAGTCTCCAAGCCAAAATACACTTTCGTAAAGTTGTAGCAAGTTGTTTTACTGGTATTTGTTTATTTATTGCTACGACGGCTGTCACAGAGGCACAGAATAAATAATACAGAGGGGAGTAACGAGCAGAACTCAAAGAAATAATAAAGTCTCATCTTTCCCGAAGTTTCCTTTTGTGAATTAACAGAAATCAATGGCGTTTCGGCGGCAGAGACGATAGATATTCTATGCGTCCTTCTTTGTTGACTTTTCATTACATGTTGGATAAAGTTGGTTTCATAACGGTTTCATACAATTGTTTTGCTTTTGAAATCGTAAAAGTTTTGGTTTCAAGTGTACTGCTGCGTAGGATTTTAGATATAAATAATTTAATTTAAAAAAGAAGGTTATGCGAAGTAAGGATGTCATGGTGAAACTTAGAACGTGCTATCATTTAAACGTATCACAATTAAATGTGTACACAAAATTTCGTGTTTGTGCTTTAGGCCGTTGAAGAGTTTATTTATCTGGATGCCAATTCAGGTTATGCTCACCATAAAAATGTAAGGTCATCGTAAATGAACCAACATGCAAAAGTTCAACTCCGTATGATAAGAAGAAGTGGTTCTTATTAAGCTTGCAAGATTTGACTTAAACAAACATACATAGAGACAAACATTGCAAGTTAAATAAAAGCTTTTTACAAACAGGTCAAGCTAAATAAAATCCTTTAAAAAGGTAGGTTTGTCCTAATAATCGAAATAATGGTAGACAAAACCGGCCAAGTGAGTTGTGACCGCGCATAGACATAGGGATCTGTAGACAGGATCCTGTGCAACTCAAGCAAAATGAATTAGAGCTGAATATATCGTAAACGAAATTAAATAGAAATAAGTTTGTTTAAATAATAATTTGAATGCTTGTTATACATATTCATTTTAAACTGATCCTGAAATTTGATGCAGTCTATAGTGGTATATTAATAATAAATTGTATACTCATACTTATATGTAGCCGTTATAAATATCTATACATGTGTCTCATTCTATCTATTGGTAGTTGCAATTAACTAACTACTACATGAAACAGTTAAGCAACCCACATGCCATTACAGGCTTATATGTAGTCCAAAACAACTACCAATTGGCATGCTGGCGGCACTGCCCCGTTGAGTAGCAATGCTAATTTGATGAGCCAATTAAGTCTAGTATTTTGGTCTTTCACGTCGCGTCGACCAGACACTCGAATAGATTTTTGAAAATACGTCGAGCCCCCTAGGGTACCAATGTCTCAACACCGAACGGCTCAAATATTTAACTACTACCAAAGATTATCGAAAGGAAAGATAGCTAACGTCATACTTGAGTACAAAGCTCACGTAAAACTTATTATCGTCGCCGGTACCTAGTAGTTTGCCTTAATATATTAGATGGCGTTACTATACTAGCTGAAGTGTGATACACCTAGTGCCATCTATCGAACAATTGGAAACTAAAATTTTGTTGTAAGTGTGTGTAAAGGTATTTATAGCGTGACATAAGAATGGAGCGTAAGTCGACTAGCGAGTGAATCAAAATATCACTGTTTTTATCCAATGATGCCACGGCTCAGTGATTAGGACATCTACCCTAGGTTCGATTCTGTTAACACTTTTTGGGTTTTTTAGAATATTCTAGATAAATAGAATTTGCCTAAGTAAAATTGATAAATTAAGGTGAATGGTAAGGAGAAAACACAAAAACGAGGCGTTTTTCGTGCCATTTCCTGGCGAAAATATTGCATGTGGAGCTTTGAAATTAAGATATCGTATGACACATATCTTGAAGTTATGTCTGTAGGTTTCAGATACTTGCTATTAGTTATAGTTAACAGTCAGAAATATTTTGAAGTACCAAGATCTTAAAATCTTAGAAGTCATTTATTATCGGTGTGTCAAATTCGTTAAGTACCAAACTCGGCCTAGTTATTCTTATAGTTCGTAAATTTTGTCTGTAGGTCCTATTTTTTTCAAATATATAATTGAACATAAGGATTTTAACGTAAAAACTATTTGCGCCTACTAAAACGCCACATTTCACGAACGTATTTTGCTCGTAAAATATGATCAGGAATTAGTATGCGCATGAGATAGCGAAGTTGCAAGCCCGCGGCATGGCGTGTGGACCGCGCCTGGACCTGTGCGCGAGGTTGCCAGACTTCTCGGCACATCTGCCGGCTGAGCTACCTCTTACGTAGTAACTATTAGTTAATCTGTGCTACCTGTACGTCATTTTATTTTAGTTTTCTATTCTGTATGTTCTTAGCAGCGCGCGCGTGCGGTCTATTATTTATTCTGTGGTGTGATGCACTAAATAATAGACTAGCTGTGCCCGCGGCTTCGCACGCGTGGACATTTCTTCAGGTGAAAAGTAATCTATGTGCTATTCCAAGACATATAATACCAATATACCAACATTTGATCAACATTCCTTCAGCCGTCAAAAACCTTTTTATGGATTGCTCGGTATCTAATCATTGGAATAAAAGACCAAGTACCCCAGTTTTCTTGAAACTGGTTTCGAATGAGTCCGAAGGGAAAATACCATATAGCAACATTTGATCAAAATTTCTTCAGCCGTCAGAAATATTTTTATCTATTGCTCGGCTTCTACTCATTGTATTGAGATACCAATTATACCAGATTTAATTAAATCCTAAGCTATCTAACAGTAGAAACTGCATCACAATCAGTCCAGTAGTTTTTACGTGATATAAGAAAAAACAAACATATAGACAAGATATAAAAAAAAACTTGCCCAATTGCTTATTTTAAGTACCCTAGATCATTTAGCTAGATTTTTATAATTATCTTCTTTGTACAGACTTTTTCGTACTTGTTGCTTTATTATACGAGTAAGTATACTTAGATATTAATAACTTCAAATTAACAATACTTTGGACCCCTATCCCGCAGGAACCCTCTACTCTATATTCGATACTGCAGCCAAAACTGTGTTTAAAAGCTTTTATTTAACTTGCAATGTTTGTCTGTATGTATGTATGTATGTTTGTCTAGGTCAAATCTTGCAAGCTGAATTAGAACCACTTCCTCTTATCCTACGGAGTAGAATTTTAACATGGTTCATTTCCAAGGATTAGCTCCAGACAAAGTGATGATGATGATGATGATGATGAATTGTATCATCACTCACGCGATTCGGATTTTGATGAAATTTGGAATGGAGATAGCTTATACTTACATGTAAGATACTTTCATCGTCATCATTATAAAATCTGATCAGCCGTTTTGGCGTTAAATCTCTCCAAACAAACAAACAGACGTTTCTCTTTTATATATTGGTGTGTATGTACAAGGATGGGATTGTTTACAATTTATTTTTGATAGGTAACTATGTAACTAAAGCATAAATAACTTCACTCCAAAGCTTGAACTTTAATAAACTGTAGGTAGGTACTAAAACTTCCTAGGTATTTATGAAGCAGTCCAAAACAGGTACTTAATAGGTAGGTAGGTCGGCTTTATTAGGGACCATCTTTTATTAGTTGATAGGCATTCTTTTATCTCTAATAAATATGGAAGTGAGTTTGTCTATCTGTATGTTTGATACTAAACTACTGTATGTACATAAAACGCTTGACGCCTATGACACAAACAATGACAAACGCGCGAAAATCTTAACACTCAAATGTGCGCCATCTTCCGTTTTTTTTTGTATAACTGCATGCTCCTTCAGCTAAATCGTGATATTGGTTCAATAAATCAACTGTTAAAAATACCTGCTTATGAATTTGCAAATTTTGTTACTAATGTTATAAAAATTTCGTATTTTATCCTCAAAATAAATAAATATGATAAACCAGACCAGTAAAATGCGATATTTCGTCGATTTCAGGTAAATTTTAGTTCTAGCGAGCCAAGTATCGCCATCTCGCAACATTTTTTAAAACTACTCTGAGTAGAGTAAGGAGATAGCTATCTTTCCTTTCGATAATCTTTGCTACTACCGACGTTAGCATATTTTCGCCGCTTGAGCTGCTTTGCTAGAGGAGCCGCGTCGCCAGCCTTACTCTGTGGCTCAGAAAGAAGTGACGGCGCCAGGGCGTCGACATAAGTAGCGTCTCACACTATAGGCTGTCCCATCTTCCAGGGTATAAGGGTCATACCGTCAGGCCCTTTACCATTTTCTCGCATTATTCGGCACGAGAACAGATAGGTACCACAATGGCGCGGGTAAACGCCCAGCGAATGATATCGGAAACGCTGTGATATTGTGTCTAAATGAAGTACTTACCTACTAAAACATTATCCAGAAAACATTAAGCAAAGTGTCCTTGTATTAGACACCATTGGATGATTACTTTGAACTAAACTTCGTCCACTTATTTATACAAAGTTATAATCTATCTACCTATCTATACAATAAAACAGTATTTAACAAAAAGTCTGTACAATGAAAATAATTTAAAAAATGGCATCGAGGACTTAAAATGAGCTATACAGATCAAGAAAATAATGATTTTTAAAATCGTGTCTGTATGTCTGTCGGGATGTTTATTGGAGCATCACTGGACCGATTGAAATGAGGCTTTCGCTGATGGATAGCTAAGGTTTTGCTTAAAATCTGGTGTACGTCATATCTCGATCCGATGATTAGAAGACGAGCATTCGTTTAAATTATTTTTGACGGCTTAACGAAATTTGATCTAATTTGAAATATTGGTATTTTTAGGTCCTGGAATAATGAATAGGGTACTTTTCTTTTTCTCAAAGTGGGCAAAGTCGGCGGGCACAGCTAGTGTTAACATGCATTTGAAAGTGTTATGTTTTTAATTTAGAGTTCGCGACTGTATTCTATTTCTATACATTTTATTTTATAAGCGCAATCAATCACTTGCCCATAGAACTGAAATTATTAAAAGGCAACATACTATTCAACCATAATTTAAAAAAATAGTTAATATCTAAGGCTTACTATGATTTAAATGAATACTTTGATTACTGAATGTGTGTAAATAAGAACGTAATGTAAATTTGATTTCAGAGTTAATACCTACTAATTAATTATTTATAAGCTTATAAATATAAATTTATTTTATATAGAATGTTATACGATAATGTTTAAAATATTAACTTTGTAACAACCTCCAGACACACATCTTGAACATGGGAATACGGTCAGAGAGCGTCACCATTATTTTGATAGGGTGTAGCATGAAGATTTACGTCTTGGGGAGTAGTATCTAACTATTGCTACCTAGACTAGTTTAAGTTACAGCATAAGCGTCAAAGTTTTAACTGGTTTGAAACTAACCTACAACACGATTACGATGGAAGAATGGCTTCTTGGGTGTTGTAGTCTAGTTGTATAGTTACACAAGCAGTTTTACACGACTGTCCAAAAAGGGAATGTAATGTTTTCAGGGTTCATGTTTGCTTCACGATAACTTTAAATACCTGAGCAGATATGGATGTATGGGGTATCATTATAATCCATACATCATCCCAAGCGACATGAGCTTTTATTTTCTGGACAGTTATTGTTTGTCAAAGCAGTTGTGTTTCTTGTCTCAGTTGAATAATTTACTTGTTACATTATTCAAGGCCTGTTTAAAACCTTCATTCACATCTATACTAGCACCAGGTGAAATAGTGGTAAACGGTAGCTTAAACAAGATATAAGTTCAAAAATTAAAACCCGACTACAGTCGGGTAAAAAATTGCCCGTGAAACTCTTGCCATGAAGACGAATCGATTGACACCTTGCTTGTCAAAATCTGACCAATAGGAGCGACGCTATGGTATAGATAACATTACCGTATCGCTGTCCAGTTTCAGAGAGAGGCTATGGTAGACCGTTTAAATTTAGCCTTAGAAGCCGTGTCCGATTGGGGCGATGCTAACCTGGTTAAGTTTAATGCTACTAAAACGCGGGCGTGTTTGTTTTCTGCTAAAATGAGTCCTCTACACCGATCTCCGTCTTTCCGTAGTGTAACAATACCAATAGGCAACCATTTGGAGCTTTTGGGTGTCGAACTCACATCAAACCTGAATTTTGGGTCTTATATTGAATCCAAAGCCAAGGTAACTGCAAAAAAACTTCGTATTTTGTCTAAGGTTAGGCGGTACTTCACACCGGGACAGCTTTTGAATCTTTATCAAGCACAGGTCCGATCTTGTATGGCGTACTGCTGCCACCTCTAGGACGGTTCTGCCAAGTATCAGCTCGAGTCTTTGGATTCAATTGAGAGACGTGCTATCAGGCTCATTGGGGATGACACTCTGGTAAAGAGTAAGCTTCAAAGTCTGGCGCATCGACGTGAGGTAGCAAGCCTGGCGGTATTCTATAGATTGCACTATGGAGAGTGTTCACAAGAACTGCACAACCTGATTCCCCCATCACCTTTCCATCACCGTACGACTAGACGATCAGCAAAGCGCCACCCTTTTATGGTTGAAATACCTCGCACAAGAACGAAGCGTTACGCTTCTTCATTTATTATAAGAACTGCAAAGGAGTGGAATGCCCTGCCCTCGTCAGTGTTTCCGGTAAATTATAACCCCGGTGTGTTCAAGTCAAGAGTGAATAGGTATCTACTAGGCAAGCGTGCTACACCTTCGACCACATCATCGCTTTCCATCAGGTGAGATTGTGGTCAAACGATTGCTTATTCCGTAATAAAAAATAAAAAAAAAAGAAAAAAAAAGGTGCTATGGTGGAACATCCACATAACCAGATACATAGACTGTTAAACTCATTACCCTTCCCTTGCTTTGCTGTAGTCGGGTAAAAAACGGACAAGTGCGAATTGAACTCTTCCTCACAATATTGAGAGATACACCATGTAACTTTAAGACCATAGACTTCTGCGTATTGGACCAAGTGCTATTAGATCTTCTGATAGGTTTTCCTGTAATCTATAAATAAACAATACTCTGTGTCATTTTTCAAAATTTGTGTTCAGCAGTTTCCGAGATATTGTTAAGGGAAGGTTAACAATTCCTATTAATCTATTTTCTTAACATACATTTAAAACAGCACTCAACAGTTTTCTATTTAGCCCCCCAAAAGTGAAATATATGTTCTTTTAAAGACCTGTATTCTGATACCTCACTCGATAGGTTTTGGTTATTTTTTGTTTCGTTGGAAATACTCTAATACTCTATGGCAGCTGCAAGCCGCCATATTTGTTTTCTTGCCACTTCATAATTATATGCTATAGCACTCTCGTGATCAACACGAATCCAATGATACCTCATTTATCAAAATCTATCAACCCGCTATGTTTGTATGTTTGTAGTTTTGTACGTTTCTTTGGCACTTTTCTACAGCCTACATATACAATCCCAAACACATAACCCTCCTCAGTTGGGTAAAAATGACGAATGCAGGAGCTCATTTGTCGATAGTATCTAACCTCTTTAATAGTTACATATTTGAGCCATTTGGAATTGAAATATAAGGATAGTAATGTATGTTCAATTGCTGGACTATAATTTTCAAACTGTTGCGTTTTTCCAATGTCCCTGAAGTTTAAGATAGACAGTTAATAATAGTAGGATTTTTAAGTTCATAAGTTTTGCTCGTTCAACCCAACTGCCCCCACGCCGACGCCATGCCATGACCGTTTATGTCTTCATTTTTTTGGCGGATCCAACGGGTTAAACGAGTATGTTGAAAAATAAATTGGGTTTCAAAACTATGGTCTTTGTTTTCCATATCGTATCACAGTAGCATACTATTATTTATTCTGTAGATGTGTACAAGTCCCATCCGCGGGTAAAAGCTCGTTTAACGCATCGCAAGTTATAACCGGTTGCGAAACTAACTAATCGCGGTTAGGACCGGATGAAGGGGAACTTTAGTTGGTGTTGCGCATATTTAGTAACAGAATTACCGGAAGCCCGGGTGATATTATAATTTGATTTGGTATATACCCGGAAGTTTGCTGACTCTGATTTAGTGATAACCCAAAGAATATTTATATACTGTTGAGTGACGTCTGCCGTTTATTTTTAATATTTGTTAGCAATTTAAACATTCGTTAAAATCTATACGTTACAACTGAAACTACTCTGTGGAGATTTTAGAACGACGTTTGACTGCCGCGGCATTTTTTTTTTTTTTTTATTGGATGGCTTCTGCCAAAGAGTATATAAATACTACGTAAGGCTTCTGCGGAGGCACTGGCCTACTAGCAATTTCGCCAATGTCAAGTGTATTAAGTTTAAAGTAATGTCACGTCACAGTCAATTTGTATACTCATTGTTGCTGAGCTTTTGAGCTATCAATGTCAGATTAAGCGGGCGTATGAAAAGATGGTCGAAAATGCTGAACTGTAATAAAATAAGAAAATAGTGTGGGTTCGACGGCTTGAAGGTTTTCACCAAGGGTATTTAATTTAGGCCTGAAAGGCTTAGGCTTTAAGGGTATTTTTTTGGGTTGTGCCTACAAGTTGAATATTACAGTTGTTTATAGTGAAGATGGTGTTTTTTTCTTAAATTAAGTTGACATTTGCGAGAAAAGGCATCCGGGAACGTAACATTATACTGGATTTCTAGATCCTCCTCCACCGTTGCATACTAATAAGCTTTTTTACTCAACTAAGGTGAAGCAAGGGAAGGGTAAACAGTAAAATGATTTTTAACAGTCTATGTACGAGTATGTAAGTATGTGGGCATGTGGATGTTCCACCATGGCATCACCCCTATTGGTCCGTGTTCGATAAGCGAGGTACCAATCGACTTGCCCAAATACAGCAAGTCAAAGGAAAGGTTTTGTGTTCAAACTATAAACTTCATCCAATTTTGACATGCGAAGTATCAATCGATTCGTCTTCATCGCATGAAACTCATAGGCTATTTTTTACCGATCGTAATTGGGTTGTAGTTTTTGAACTTATCTCTTACCTATTTCTGCACATTTATAAGTATATTTTGTATGCAGGCAGATTGCACTGTGGAGAGTGCGCACTAGAACTGCACAACCTGATCACATTTCCATCACCGTACGTTTAGACGATCGGCAAATCGCCACCCTTTTATAGTTGAAATACCTCGCACAAGAACAAAGCGATACGCTTCTTCATTTATTTTATGAACTGTAAAGGAGTGGAATGCCCTGCCCTCGTCAGTGTTTCCGATAGTTTATAACCCAGGTGTGTTCAAGTCACGAGTGAATAGGTATCTACTAGGCAAGCGTGCTACACCTTCGACCACATCATCGCTGTCCATCAGGTGAGATCGTGGTCAAACGATTGCATGGTCCATAATAATAAAAAAAATACTGATTTATTAAATTCTAAATCAACTGAGAAACCCATTACATTAAATAAAAAATCATTACATTCGGCTGGTGATGATGATGATGAACATGTGCTTCAAAACGTAAAAATGCTTGTGTTTTAAAACTGATAAGATTTTCCTATTGTTCCAGGAATGGAAAGAATACCAGCGGACGGGCGGCATTGATGGCGCGGTGACGCAGCATGCGCCGCGTGCCGCTCGCCGCGCTCTTGCGGCTGCTATTCATAGCAGGTGAGGAAAAACTTTATTTTTCTTCTTCTTCTTCTTCTTCTGCTTTTTCTTGGTGAAGACATTACGGTGGGCAGCGTTGCCGGCTAAACTGTACAATATATACAATCGATTTTGGGGGGGGCGGAGGGGTGGAGGAGGTAGGGATGTAGGAACCCCCCCTTTGAAGGAAAAGTTGCACAGCCCCCCCCCCCCCCTTCCCTTCCCTTCCGAGAGGTACCAGGGGGTAGCCCTTCACCTCCCCGCTCTACCCCCCACCTTTAATCAATCGCATTAGAAGTAAATTTGAAAGTAAGGATGGAAAAAAAAGAAAAAAAAACTCGGAACTACATCCCCTCCCTACCCCCTCCAGCCCTCCGCCCCCCCAAAATCGATTGTATATATTGTACAGTCCTTCCGCACCTCCTCCCCCAAACGCCTATACGAGCGATAGGAGTTGCTGTTCGTGAGTTTTGGTCGTAAAGTTTTTGATAGAATTGGTGTTTTGGGGGAAAACACTTTCTACCTCCTAAATTGTGGTGAAATCTTTTGTTATAAGAACCTATTTATTCCAACATACTGTACACAGAAACACAGAAATTAACAAAGCATCTTAACCATAAACATGCAACTAAGCACCTGCGTACAAAGATCGCTGCCATGTACATTGTACAATGCTGCCAGAATAGGTCTGAGCTCAGCACAAAAACTGTGGAGAAAATGCACAGCGCTGATACGCTGTATAAGCGCAATGTATATCATTTTTTTTAAAGAAAACTTCTGTTTTTGTTAAAGAAAATTTTAATTTGTCATAGTTTCAGCGCAACAAACCGCCAATTAAGGTGTTGAAAAAATGAAGATGTTGAAAAAATTTACACAAACGAAGACGCATAAGCGTAGTTAATAATTAAATAACATTAGGCAACATTATTATATAAATACAAAAACCCGACTGTGTGACCGTACTGTTTGTATCTATTGAATAAATTTATAAACAACTAACGTGCTTTGTCGGGTTTTTGCTATTCAGCCGCAATAGCGGACGCACGCAATGCAATGCGAGCTGACCGCCTGCAAAAGTAATCTATCTTTACTTATAATAAAGCAGTAAGTACGGAAAATACTGTACAATGATGATATTTAAAACAAAAATGGTCTAGGTTACTTTAAATAAGCTACAGAACAAGAATGTAACACTTTCAAAAATCGTGTCTGTCTGTTTGTTTGTCTGTATGTTTAAACAAACATACAGGTAGTTAATAACTACCGCACCGATTGTGATGCAGACTTCACTGTTGGATAGCTTAGGGTTTGACTTAAAAACTGGGGTACTTGATATCTTAATCCGATGATTAGATACTGAGCAATCGATAAAAAACTATTTGACGGCTAAACGAATTTTAAAGAAATGTACTCTTGGCCCTGGAATAACACGTATGGGGCTACATTTAAATGAAATAACCACGTGGGCAAAACCACAGCTAGTAGTAAATAAATTTAATGTTTTCTATTTACTTACATATTTTACTTAACTTAGTAGTTGCAATTGCAACATTGGATTAAAGTACTAACATAAATAACTTGAATAATCTAAAATTGATAATTTAGTAAGAAGCTTGAAAAACAATTGCTACTGTTTAGGTTAAAGAATTATATATTTTTGGAATGGTATTTTAAAGCCCTTCATTGTGATACCTCACTCGATAGGTTTCAGTTTTTAATTTTGTTCCGTCGTAAATACAATATGGCAGCTGTAAGCCGCCATATTAATTTCTTGACACTTCATATATCTTAAAGCACTTTCGTAATTAAGACGAATCCAGTGATACCTCATTTAACAAAATCCATCAAGCCGCTTAGGCTGTAGGACGCGCCTAAGAAATGTAGGTACAAACAAACAAACATACATACATACAACCCAAACACGGGCTATGTGTTTGGGTTGTATGTATGTTTGTTTGTTTGTACCTACTCAGTTGGGTAAAAATATATTTAAAATCGAGTAATATTTAGATTTATGTAAGTGTTTTTTAAAAGATTTTATTTTACCTCAATTGGATGTATGTATCTATGTATTTCGGTCTGTCCTAGAATCTTGCGACTCAAATTTCAAGCACTTCCCGAATAGCTATCCGGTTGAAAATTTCAGGCCAGCTCACAACTCGATGACAATGCATATAAAAAAGAAAATATATAAAAAAAAGATTATACCTCGTAGGTACTCGTACTTATTCTTTTTGTATAGACAGGGGCGTTTAGACTCTATTCTTAGGGATCCATTTATTAAAACGCCACTCGGGAGGCTCTTGTCGTGCCAAAATGTATCTTCTTATTTTTCTGGCTTCCGCTTCTTTAGGAGGTTGGAGTTATCTCAGCCTCTCGACGAACGAGGTATAGTACTACAGCCAAAACATTCCCACATGTTCTTAACCGCGGACGCCACTTCCAGCTTACACCTCGTTTTTCTGCGGCTTTTTTGGATGATGAGTTGGAGAATATTATACACTAATGACTCGCCCCGGTTTCGCACGGGTAGTGCTCACACCACGTCATTTTTTTACATTTTTAATTTTATACCATTCGTAACTTCTAAAAAAAAAACGCCGGTAAGCGTAATTCAATATCTTTGGCAGCAACGATCGTGGTGTTTCTTGACCATATAGACAACAGCATTATTACTCACGTACTTGACAGACTTGTTATTAGTATGATTCCATGGCATCATGTAATTCCCATCTGTATATTTGATACCTTGGATTACATTAATGCAATTTAATGCGTAAGGAATCAAACCTTTTGATAAAAAAAACTCGCCATGTTACTTGCTGACATTATAGCTTTCTATATGTGAAAGAATTTTTAAAATCGGTCTGTACTTTCTGTGTTTATCCATTACAAACAAATAAACATACAAACAATCAAATATTAGTGTAGATGATGTTTCTCATAACGTGACCTAAGTATTATCTTTTCCTACGCGCTCCATTTCCTCCCATTAGTATGATACAAACAAATAATATGAAATCGAGCCCAAAATATATCTTCATCTGCACAATCTATTTCCCTCGTCACCTTCCCATCACCGGACGATCAGATGATCGGCCAAGCGCCACCTTTTATGGTAGAAATACCTCGCACAAGAAGGAAGCATTACGCTTATTCATTTATGGTAGAAATACTTCGCACAAGAAGGAAGCATTACGCTTCTTTATTTATGGTAGAAATACCTCGCACAAGAAGGAAGCATTACGCTTCTTCATTTATAGTACAAATACCTCGCACGAAAAGGAAGCATTACGCTTCTTCATTTATGTTTGAAATACCTCGAACAAGAAGGAAGCATTAGGTACGCTTCTTCATTTATGGTAGAAATACCACGCACAAGAAGGAAGCATTACGCTTCTTCAATTATTATAAGTACTGCAAAGGAGTGGAGTGCTCTTAATATGCTTGGCTCTGCCTAGAATGAATACCTAGAGATAGTGGTCAAAGGATTGCCTAGTCCATCATGAAAAAAGCCTCCAAGATATGAAGAAAATATCACTACGTAAAATGCCACTTCAATTTAGATACGGAAGCGTAGAGAAATGCGAGCTGTTCAAGTAAATGGCTAAAAAGAAAGCTATACTGCAGTCCATGTCTTTTAAACTATTGAGCAGATTTTGATGAAAGTTGAACTATTTCCAAAGTTCAAAGATACTGAGGTTTAGTTTTCAAGAAATACATGGACAAACATACTAGCACTTTATATTTATAGATTAGAACAAAGATCTAGGTCAGTTTACTCTATGTTAATCCTAATGGTATGTATGGTAGATTCTCTGGTCGGTTTTGAACTAAATAATACTTATGATATACCGGAGGGCTCAGACCAGCGAATGTTCTAAGAATTTGCTGAAATTAAAGAAATAGAAAAATATATGTGTAAACAACATGAGAACATCCTATCATTTTTTACTGGCAATAAATTATGTATGTTGGAGATGTACAGAGAATTCATAAAATTCTTTAAATTATGATTGGAGTGACGTAATAAAACAAATGTAAAAAGATCATTTTTGTTGAAATTTATATAGAACTGTGCCCGCGGCTTTGCCCGCGTGGTCATTTCACTTAAAAGTAGCCCTTACAATACAGTATACAACGTTTTTTTATATTTCGTTCAGCCATTCAATAGTTTTTTATCGATTGCTCGGTATTTAATCATCGGATTAAGATACCAAGTACTCCAGTTTTAAAGTCAAACTCTAAGCTATCCAACAGTGAAAACCGCATTGCAATCGGTCTAGTAGTTTTTACGTGATGCGTGACCAAACATAGATAAACTAACAAACTAACAAACAAACTTTCTAAATTAAGTTATTATGGTTTTGATCATGAAGCATTACTTTGGTTTAACAGCTACCTTAGTAATCGTTACCAATATGTGAAACTTAATCGTAATGACGGTTCTTCGTTAGTGTCAGAACAAATGGCTTGTAATAGAGGAGTTCCTCAGGGATCGATCTTGGGACCAATCCTCTTTATTTTGTACTCTGCTGATATTCAAAAGCATATTAAACACTGTAAATTCCACATTTATGCAGATGATATAGAATTATATATATCATGCAAACCAGGTGATGTTGATATTGCTACAGCCACCCTTAATGAGAATCTAGCGAGTATAGCTGCATGGTCCTCAAATAATTGCTTATTACTAAACCCTATAAAAACAAAATACCTAATTTTCGGTAGTAAGCACATATTATCTAATTTGAATCCATCGGTGAGGGCCATGCTGATGGATGAACCCATTGAACGAGTATATGAAGCTCGCAATCTTGGGTTACTAATGGATTGTGACCTACGTTTTGAAAAACATGTTGCTAATTCGGTAAAAAAATGTTTTTATAAATTGAAAGTTTTGTACAAGATGAGGCCATTTTTAAAGGAGCAGTTACGTATCCAGCTGGTGGAGCTGCTTGTTTTGGAATGCCTGTGCCCGTTTCTGCTTCGACGTTCCGTTTAGGGCTCATGTGAGTCCATACTTAAATCAACACTATTCTTAAAATGATACATAGCAGAAAACTACATTTGGCTTGTCTTCTCTTTGGAGTCCTGAAACATCAAGCACCTGCTTATCTTTATGAAAAATTGACCTGGGTGTCGAGTCAAAAACCTTATGGATCCCGGCAGTGCGCGATGCAGCTATCGACGCAGAAGCACAGAATGGCTGCGTTCAGAGGTAGTTTACACTACGCTTCTACCAAATGTTGGAACAACATCCTTCCGCGAATGAGGAGCCTGCAAAATATTCATTCTTTTAGAATTAAGTTAAAAATGTTTCTTGGTGAGCACCAAAAAAATCAGGAAACTCTGAGGCTAGATACTAGAGCTATATGAGCAAGAAATTCGCCTTAACAATTGTTTTTTAGGCGCTATCTATCTATTTAATCTTCTTTTTTTTTATATTTAATTCAAAGTCAAAGTTAAAGTATTTTATTGTAAATAGGCAAAAATAATAGCACTTTTACAAGTCAAAATTAACATCTCCTGAACAAAGAGATATACATAAAATATTATGAAAAGATCAAATCAATCCAAATTTAGATAAACTAAGTATTCTTTGTGTTTGAAAAGGAAATTTCCCTTTTATGTGCCAACAGAGTTAAATCTCACACTGGAAAAGAAAATACCCTTCTGACTCTACCGGTGCTTCGGAAATACGCCCGTTAGAGAAGAGAGCACCAAGAAACTCTACGGGGATGTATTTTTTCCATATTTGTTCATTCTTTATATTTTTTCAAATGTCACAATTATAACAAAACATGTAAACTACAAATATAAAAGGTAAAAGTGACAATGAGATATCCCACAAACATCAAACAATCATACTAGAAAAAAAAAAGTAAAAACTTCTAACTCGATAATTATGTTGTATAAAACAACGTGATCTCATGGTATGTTTGAGACATCTCACAAAGTACTTTGAACATTTCATTCACTTAACGTTAACATCGAAGCTATCACTTATTATTATCACGGAGCTTGGAGACATCAGGCCATGCATTTCTGTCATTAATATAATCATTTACATTGTAATACGCTTTCTTTATGAGATTTACTCTAACAAAAGTTTTAAACCTATGCATTGGTAATTGATCAATGCCGTCAGGTAACTTATTAAAAAATCGTATACAGTTCCCCATATACGAACCACTAACTTTCTTTAACTGAAATCCAGACACTTTTAGTTTATTTTTAAAAACAAAGGTATTAATATTCTTCCGAACATACATTATATTTTCATATATATATTGACAAGCCACTGTAAGAATATTGATCTCTTTAAAACGTTCCCTAAGAGAATCTCGGGATTTCATATTGTAAATGGAACGAATTGCTCTCTTCTGTAGCACAAATATTGATTGAATTTCCGCGGCCTTACCCCACAGCAAAATGCCATATGACATAATACTGTGAAAGTAACTAAGATATACTAATCTTGCAGTAGCTATATCGATAAACTGTCTAATTTTACGTACTGCATAGGCTGCAGAGCTCAATCTACCAGCTAACAACGATATGTGAGGACCCCACTGTAATTTTGAATCTACAGTAATACCCAAAAATGTGGTTGACTGCACAAGGTCTACAGGCTCACTATTTATTAAAATACTTGAATTCGTAGGAACCCCTCTGACATTGGGTAGTGAAAATTTGATACATTTAGTTTTCTTAGGATTTAACATTAAATTATTAGTTGTAAACCAACTAAAAACTAGCGCAATTGCCTTGTTAACGTCGTCAAAATTATTCAAGGTTCTGTCAATCTTAAAAATTAGAGAAGTATCATCTGCAAACAAAACAATATCACATAAGTTCTTTATGAAAAAGGGAAGATCGTTAATGTAAACCAAGAACAAGAATGACCCAAGTATTGAACCCTGTGGGACTCCCATTGTAATGAGAGATCCTGATGACCTCGCACTATTTACATCTACTTTTTGGATTCTATTGCTAAGATACGAGGAAAAAGATCGAGAGCTTTCCCATTAACTCCGTAATGATTCAATTTAAAAATGAATGTTTCGTGGCAAACGCAGTCAAATGCTTTGGATAAATCACAGAAAACGCCAATTGCGTCCTGTGACTCCTCCCAAGCATTGAATATATGCTTTAAGAGCCCTGTGCCTGCGTCTGTCGTTGAACGGCCTTTAGTGAAGCCATATTGTTCATTATGAAACAGACCATTGAGATTGAAATGTGTTAATAACTGATTTAATATTACTTTCTCAAAAAAATTATTTAGAGCGGGAAGTATAGAAATGGGTCTATAGTTAGTCGGATCATTTTTACTGTCAGACTTGAATAAGGAAATAAGTTTACTATTTTTCATTATGTCGGGAAAAACTCCTTCATCAACACAATTATTAAAAATAATTACTAAGTATGGAGCAATTATACCAATAATGGAACTTAAAATTTTAGTAGATATTCCCCAGAGATCCTCTGTATTTTTTATGTTAAGCAATTTAAATGTCTTAACAATCGAATTAACATTAATATGTTTAAATTTAAATGTAACATCACACTTTTCAAGGTTGCTTGACATCATACAAGAAGCCTCAACTGAGGAAGATTTTAAAGACTGGGTAGTAACTATTGGTATTTTTGTAAAGAAATCTTCAAATGCATTGGCAACTTCGTGATCTTTGGAAATTAATTTATTGCCGATGTTTAGGATAAAATTTCGGTCTCGAGGTTTAATTTTGCCGGTTTCGGTATTTATTATTTTCCATGTTGTTTTGATTTTATCTTCCGATTGTTTAATTTTCCTACTCAAATGAAGAGATTTCGCGGTATTATACACGGATTTAAATGTCTTAGAATATTGTTTTAAGTATTCAACAAATTCCGTGTCATTAGCATTCATTTTTTTTTGAGAATATAAATCGTATAATTTGTTTCTACTTTTGTAAATACCTGTTGTAGCCCAGTCATCAAATCCCACCCTTATGCCCCCCTTACATTTTTTTAATTTAAATATATCGTTTAACTCTTTATCCATTATATTAAACAAGGAATTGCAAAGGTCATCAGAATTCCCATCAAACGGCAAGTGACTAAGTTGATTATCAATGTTATCTGCAAACCGTTCCAAACGCTTGCAAGTAATAGGCCTGTAAGTGAACTCCTGAGAGTTTTTACCTGATTTACATTGAAACACAACACTTTGCCCACTATGATCAGAGCTAAGCTTATCACTTATAGCCCTGCTACGAGGTTCACAGTTGGAAAAAACATTGTATAAACAGGTCGCAGAAGTGCTAGTGATTCTAGTTGGCTGATTAAAAAGATTTTTTAAGTTGAAGCACAAAAACAAATTTAGAAATTTATCGCTTAATGGACATTTAACAAGTATATCTACATTGAAATCACCACATACAACAAGGAATTTTGAATTGTTAGAACATTTCCTCAGAACATCCTCCATAACAGACTCAAACACATTGAAATCAGCCAGTGGGGGTCTGTATACACATACAATTATATGATGCTCCAGCTCAACACATGATAACAATGGCCACAATGTCTTATCTCTCCTTAAATTTACATGTATTCACTAAATAAATTAAAGAACCACCACGAGACTTCGCTTTTCTTCTATTGAACAAACTACCAATCACATAGTTTCTAATGGATGGTATCAAAGTACCTATCGTGAACCAATGCTCAGTTACACACATAACATCGACCTTAGAAAAATCTAAAAAAGTTCTAACTTTAATGCTTTGCTGGAAAGACCCTGTATATTGTTATGAAAAATATGTAAGTTACCAGGCCTTTCCATTGTCTTAACAGTCAGTTTAAATTAACAGATAAATTTGGCTCCGTTGTACCACGAATATAACTGTTATTAACCGTGGCACCGTCAGAGTGATCCATTATACCATGTACAACTGAATCATATATATTAAATGCTAACAATTTAGCGATGTTCACCTTGTCATTTTTGCTGAGATACAATGTATTCTTTGTCAAAATAAATTTTCTAACAAAATTGTTAGTTTCAAAATACAAAACGTCACTTTGACGACAAGTCAAATTATATAATGTCAAATTCAGATCATAGGCATGATCTTTTTGCGTTTGCGTCATTTTATTACAATATGGAAATGAGCAGGCAATAATCCTGCCCACACCTATATTTTCTATATCTACTAGGGTCTCAACAAGATTAATAATATCAGTTTTTTTACAGCTAGACTGTTACCTAATTGTAATACAATTGTGGTATTTTTGTCAAATGTACAGTTTTTTATTTTTGACTGAAAACCTTTTAGTGGCAAACCGGAGAAGCTATTATTACAGACTGTTTGAGTTAAGCAATTTTGAAGCAGGCTGCCCATGCCTGCACCTATTTGATCACTGAATACCAAAGTTTTTCTAGGGCACTCAGATGGCTTCAATAAACAATCTGAGCTTATTGGATAGGTAGTGAGAGGATCCTGCACAGGTGACTTGTGCTCAGGAACATAATTGGGGCTATTCTTTACTCCAAGTGCGTTAGGCACTATCCTGGAGTTTTCTATGACCTGAACATTGGAAGTGCACTTATCAGAGCTGCTAGGGCTTTGAGCCACCAAGCAAGCCATGGCTGCAATATGGCCTTTGATTTGCTTATTTAATGCCACATATTTGCCGTTTAAGTCACAATTGTTTTAGTAATTAACAAATTTCAAAATTACCTTATACTAATCTCCTTTTGATTATGTTGCAAAAGTTTTCATAATTGTAGTGCTATTAGCACTTATCTTTATATATCTTTATAGCAATATTTTACAAAACATATTGTAAAATATCCCTCGCTTTTAATAAATTATATTAACAAAAAGTGGTCCTTTGTTTTGTTGTGGCGGGCAATGAAATTAGCTATAATTTGTATTATTATTTTTTGTCATTCTTTCTTTATGGAATGATATATTATGTATTTGTTACTTGTTATTATTTTTTATATAATGTATTTATTCATTTTTTGTTTACGTTATACTGTCCGTTCATCCGTATCGTGACGTTACCGAATGGTCACAGCGGAAGACCAGCGCTGGTCGTTTTACAACCAGCAATATGCTGAGCTGGGGCCATTTTGCAAATGGTTACAGTTAGAGGTACTTTAGTGTTAGGGTTTTTTTATTTTTTATTTATGTCATTGTTCTAAATGTTATTTTTTGCAAATAAATTGATTTTCTTCTTCTTCTTCTTTCTTTCTATGTATTGTTCCAAGGTATAAGCTATATCCATTCCAAATTTCTTCAAAACACGTTCAGCCATTATCGCGTGAAAGCTCCCCAACAGGGTTGTTCCCAAAGTACTCCATTCTTTTGTTCCACAAAAGTATGAATCCCATACATTCATTCTCAAACTACTCCAAAGAATTATTATTATAAAGTTTTAATTTACAAACACTGAATTTATGTTGCATCTTACTCCACGGGTAGCTGGTTCTATTCTCAAAGTACTCCAGCGACTATTGACCATCAAAATCCAAACTGCTCCATCGAAATAATATTAAATCAATTAAATGTTTCATTGTACTCCATGAAATGTTGAACGGGTACAGTCAGTCACAGTATTTATAAGCACTGTAACAAAATTATGCTGACCAAAGTTTCCTATATTTTTTTATTAAACTTTCACGTCTGATTTAAATGAAGTAAGTCTCAGTCTCTCGACACATCACATCACTTATTTTTATTGTATTACTAGCTTTCCCGCCCGCGACTTCGTCCGCGTGGACACAGTACAGTTTATCGTGGAAAAAAACACCCTATTAAGATATTAAAAACCAATGCAAATGTAGGTATAGCACCAACGCTCTTGATGTTTATTGACAGATTTGTTATTTCTTTTTCAAGGCAACCGTTCCTTATAGCGATTAATCAACATTTCCAGTTTTACCGTGGAAACTTACAATTTTCCGGGATAAAAAGTATTTTGTTTTATTCCAGGGTATAAGCTATCTCCAGAGAAGTTAGAATATTTGTTACTAAAGTGTAATCTAACCTTGTTGGTCAGTGGACTTCACGGAACTAACAACAAAGAGAAAAATATGCATACGGACCATTCTGACGACAGTGAGGACGCTGGACCGAGTACCGAAGTCTTGGAATTTCATTTTGTGGCTGGACAGAGTGCTTTAATTAATTTTGTTGTATCTACTAGCGATTGCCATAAAGAGTGTTACGAAAAGCATGTTCCAGACGGTTAAGGATTAGTAGCTGGGGCTACAGCACTGTTACAATTATTTTATGCCTCATGGTTTTTTAATGTAGCAAAAATGTACCTGTTAAATTTCCTAAATTTGAACAAATTCTTAAAAGAACCAGTACTGATGATCAATATGATCAATATGATGTAGGTTTGACGACTTTTAGCCTTCCGTACAAGCTGGATTCCGGAAAGGCTTCAGCACCGTAGACCACATCCATATGCAGATTATACAGAAGACTGAAGAGTATAATCGGCCACTATGTCTAGCGTTTGTGGATTACGAGAAAGCCTTTGACTCAGTCGAGACCTGGGCAGTGCTACAGTCATTACAGCGGTGAATTGTTGAAGTGTTTGTACAGCAAGGCCACCATGACAGTCCGTCTTCAGGATCAGAGCACGAATTCTGTCCAGGTGCGAAAAGAGGTGAGACAGGGAGACGTTATGTCTCCGAAACTGTTCACCTCTGCACTGGAAGATATATTCAAGCTTCTGAACTGGAACGGATATGGTGTTAACATCAATGGCAAATACATCACTCACCTTCGATTTGCCGATGATATAGTCATCATGGTAGAAACCCTGGAAGACCTAAGCACAATGCTCAGTGACCTCAATATTGTTTCCCAACAGGTGGGTCTTAAAATGAACATGGGTAAGACGAACATCATGTCAAATGCCCATGTCGTACCCATGCCGGTTCATGTTGGGAACGATATTATCGAAGCTGTTGATCACTATATCTACTTAGGTCAGACGATCCAACTCGGAATGGCAGCGTTTGGGAAAATATACCATATCTTCTCGTCGCAGATACCGCAGACCCTCAAGACAAAGTTTATAATCAGTGCGTGTTGGCAGTGATGGCAAACGGCACTGAGATGTGGTGGCTAACTATTGGTCTCATACACAAGCTCAGAGTTGCGCAGCGTGCAATGGAGAGAGCTATGCTCGGTGTTTCACTACGTGATAGAATCCGAAATGAGGAAATCCGTAGAAGAACGAAGGTTACCGACATAGCTCTGAGAGTTTGCAAGATGAAGTGGCAATGGGCAGGCCATATAGTTCACAGAACCGACAACCGCTGGGGAAGGTTCTCAAATGGTGGCCACGAACAAGCAAGCGAAGTGTGGGGAGACCCTCCACACGATGGAACGACGATATTGTAGCCATCGCAGGAAGTCGGTGGATGGAGGTGGCACAAGATCGCTCGTCATGGCGCTCTTTGTGGGACGCCTATGTTCAGCAGTGGACTTCTAAGGGCTAACATGATGATGGTGATGATGGTGATGAGGATCAATAGATCCGGTGAAGGGAAGTCGATGGGTATTGACTCGTGTCCGATCGGATTTCCTCTACAAGCTGTTTGGTTAGCTTGCAGTCGAAGATTTGTCTCTGTAACCTAACAAACGTGCACTTTCCCTTACCTGCATATATTTTTAAATACTGCAAATTATATTTGAAAATCCGTTATATTTGTAGTTACCCCTTCTGTCCACAGAAGCTGGCAGTCTATAAACAGGGACCTAAAACTGGCTTAGATTTTGAAGCAGTGTAGAGAAGGAAAAATAACAGTGCTACAAGCATTATAGCAAATTATTTAATTTCTGATGTACACAATTAAAATAATGCTCCATTTGTTTATTTTATTGTTTGGTTGTTTATAAGTATTACTTTTTTGATTGTTAAATTGTACAACTAGTAAATGTATCTCATAAAAAGGGTTAAAAAGAAACTGATTTGGTACTGTAGTATAAGTTTGATGATTTTTGTTATTTTAAGTAAGTTCTTATATGATTTTTGTTTGTTTCTACTGAATTATTTTTAATATTTAGCCATCATGTTAGTTTTTCTTATTCTATCAATATTACTTTTAAATTTTTAGTAAACTCCTAAATCCAGAGATTTTTTGATATTTTGGTTGATTTAAAAAAAGATAAGTTGAATTATATTAATATAAAAAACTACAAACCAATCATTGTATTTTATTTAAACTTTTTTTTTAATAGTTAAACATAATTTTATAATTCGGAATTTTTGGAATTCCGAATTATAACCTAATTTTTGGAGTAGGATGCAACATAAAAGTGTATTTTTAAATAATAATTTCTAATAAAAAAAAGCGTGGAGTTGTTTGAGAACGAATGTACGGCTTATTAACTTATTATACTATTACTTATTAAGTTGGCAACTCTTCCAAAACCCAGTAGAGTGGAAGACCTTGAGAACATTTCAAAGTTCTCATGGAGTAGAATGAAACTAAATTTATATATTTTTTTTTCGTGGAGTAGTTTGAGAAATTTTCTTGGAGTACTTTGAAAATAACCCCGCCAACAAACAAACAAACAGACAACGTTTCACTTTTATATATTGGTATGGATAAGCTTTCCCGCCCGCGAATTCGTTCGCGCTGACTACTGTTAATCGAAAAAAACATACTATGTTCTTCTAGGATATTAAAAACCAACGCGAAATTAGGTATAGCACCAATGCTCTTGATGTTACTGATGCTGATACCCGCTGATACCCGCTACTTTAGCTGCACCCCGCGGTTTCACTAGCGTCCTTCAGGAACTGTGGATTTTTCCGGGATAAAAAGTAGCCTATGTGTTAGGTAGCCTAGCTACCTTCTTACCAAATTTCATCTAAATCAGTTCAGCTGTTTAAGCGGGAAGAAGTAACAAATATGCACACACGCACCTTTGCATACATACAAACTTTCACCTTTAAAATAATCAATTTTTGCGGGCAGTTAGCTCGTATTCAATATTTTTCCGGATTTTTGTGTAGTTTATTACATTTTTTCTTGTTTAAACGGTTTTATTTAGGTGCCTGCACTGTTTGATTTTTGTTTATTTGGGTCTGATTTGACCAATTGATATTTAACCCCAATTTTTTATTATATTTTTGGCTGATCTGTTTGTTTGTTTTTGTTTGTTTTTTCTGTCATAACTAGTAATTAAATAAAGTAAATTTTAACCCCTTCCTGTTGACCGATTGATCTGAAATTTGTTGCACACCTTTAGTTCTAATGACAATACAATTATGTGTATACAATATTAGAGTAAATCCAAGATGGGTGCCGCCAAAAAATGGCAGACTACATTTGTTTTTTCAATCCCCTCAATATGGTTATCAAATGAAAACGGTTAACTAGTAGAACACACACAGTTCACCATTGTTACAATTCCTTTTTTCTAGGTGGGTACGAGCAGCAGAAAATTCACACAGACACATAGGGCTTTACATACATTTATTTCCGGCATGTATCAATCAGTACATCAGTTTTAAGTTTTAGGTTAATAGGTTAGTTTTAGAGTTATAATAGAATAGTTAATAAGTAATTAAGTACCCAGATGTATTTTAACTAGTTGCCAGCTAATTCTCATAAGTGGTCGGTGACTATAAGACCGGTCAGGTTTCGGGTCGCTTGAGGTCTGGTGGTTGTTTTAAATTAAGGTAAAATTAAGAAGGGCGCCACTCGCATAGAAGATGCGAGACTATTAGGGAAATACCGCTACGGCTCAAGCCCAGTTGTGCGCAGAACAATCCTCAGGCTCGTAGAGATGTTGAGTACTCCACGGGCAGGTCCGGGTTCCCCGGGTAGGTGCTGCAGAACCGGTCTACTCCCCGTCGAAGCGGACACCCGTTGAGACGCAGATGGCACCGGGGATGAAATTAAAAGTGGGGGTTAGCCCCCACTTAGGACCTCCTGAAATTTTCGAAGGAGACCTAAGTGTGGGTTTCGTGAATAATAATTCTTCGGAAATACGCGATAAAATAAGAGACCGGCATGCGGTGGGATGCTTTCTCAACTATAAAGCAGCCCGGACGTGAGTGATGTCATAAATTAACGCAGATTGTATCACGATTAGCGCCATCACATGTTATGAAAATTGCTTAGATCGCTAAAATATGAAAAGAAACGTGAGGTTACGTATCTATTAGAGGTGATTAAGTCCAAAAATCTTGCAAAACACAAGAAGCCACCCAAAACCGGCGTGGCGTTCGTACCAGCCAAAAACCCCAACTAATGGTAGGTCGCCGGCACAAAAAATCCCCACAGCTGGAGGTTGAAACTTCGGTCTGCAAGCGAACAAAAACACATCACAATACGATCCACTGAAACACCATGAAATTCCTCACAATTTCTAAAAACTCACCGCAGTAATATGATTTGACGTGTCGTCGACAAGAAACAGAGTTTCAATTTGACCTTAATGGCCGCGTCAATAGGGATGATCCCGACTATTAGTGATGTAGAAATCTATGTAGTCGACTACAATTCGATGCACCAACTTCGACGCAGGCGCGAACAATCCTAGCGCATCTGACAACTGACAAGTAACCAACGAACCGTCAAAAGTCATTGGCACTGACAGATGACTGACGCAGGTTAGTTTGGAAACCAAAATATTATTGAAGAGTATGATTTCGGGATATTTACTAAGGTATATTTATTTATCACATTTACAGGCATTAAGCCTGTAAATGTGATAAATTGGAAGTGTATGATCCGACATGATTGAAAAAAGGTAAATTGCGACAAAATGCTTGAAATCAGGCGTCACACCATCAAAAATCAAAATCCAAGATGGTTGCACCACAAATTGGCGGATTACTTTATTTTTTCAATCCCCTCAATATGGTTATCAAATTAAAACGGTTAACTAGTAGAATACAGTACACCATGAAAAATCTAAATCCAAGATAGTCGCCACCACGAATTGGCGGATTACTTTATTTTTTCAATCCTCTCAATATCGGTATTAAATGAAAGGGCAAAGAAAAACACAGTACATATTAAAAATAACAAAATAAAAATCAAAAATCTAGAAAATAATAAGTTTTTTATTTTTTATGTGTCCTCTATGCAAAAAATAGTAGCAGATATTCGACTCGCCAGACGATTTATTTAATTTTTAGATTTTACTACATATAAAACCGTTTAACTTACTAAATAAGTGAAATGAGCATGTACAAACCTACTTTCGTGAATTTAAGCCAAAGTTCTGTTAGGTAAAAGGTTTCCACATGAGCGGCTCCAATCCAATTTCGTTAAGTTCAAAAGCGTATTAAGTTTCTACAAGAATTTTGCGTACTTAAGTAATCAGATTCGAGTTAGCAATAATCTTAAAATCGAAATGTTTTTTTTTAATTAAGTGTTGCAAGCCCCTGTACACTTTCATCTCACAAAAACTAAACTAGATACAATACAGGCAAACATACAAAGCTATATTCCCACCGTGTCATGTTTCCATGTGCGTCTACACCAACGATGAGAGACTTAACGCAGACTGTAGCACGAATGAGTGTCACTGCTAAGTGCAAACACGTGCTACGCCACTCCAATTGAAATTAAGACCAAATGGTGTGCGTTGCGCCTAATTTATGCGGTCCATGCCGAGGAACTGGTGGAATCTCTCTTCTAACTTAAAATTAAGATTACTTTTATACTAGCTGTGCCCGCAGCTTTGTCCGCTTGGTAATTTTTATGTTTTTTTTTTTTTTTTATAAAAACAAACAACCAGACTGAATGAAACTAAAAAGGCAAACAAGCTTTACATTTTTGATTTTGAAATATAAGGCTACTGGACCGATTGCGATGCGATTTTCACTGTTCGATTTGACTTTAAAACTGGTGTATGTACTATGTATCTCAATTATTCTCAATCCAATGAGTAGGAGCCAAATTATTAATAAAATAGCTGTGCCCACGGCTTCGCACGCGTGGTCATTTCTCTAGGTTAAAAGTACTCTATGTACTATTCCAAGACATAAAATACCAATATACCAACATTTGATCAACATTCCTTCAGCCGTCAAAAAGCTTTTTATGGATTGCTCGGGGTCTAATCATTGGAATAAAAGACCAAGTACCCCAGTTTTTAAATCTAAGCCCTAAGCTGTCCAATAGTGAAAACCGCATCGCAATCAGTCCAGTAGTTTTACGCGATGCGCGAACAAACATACAGACAAACAGAAAGACACGATGTTCATGAAAAAATGTTATATGCTTATGCAGTAGCTTATTTTAAGTACACTTAGAACTTTTATTTTTATTATATTCGTTGTACAGACTTTTTCGTTCATATTGCTTTATTATAAGAATATATCTATTAATTTTAAAAGTGTGGTACTAATTAAGTTTTGAAGGCCAGTGGCAGCAATTTGGTAATATTGCTCCTTAAACTAAACAAGACTAAATTTCTTCAAATGTAATTTAAACCTTGTCGACTTCGTAACAAGGTCTTTTTACCCCTAGCATCTATTCTAAACTTATGTGAATTTAAGCTGCACTGCTTAAAATAACGTAATTAAAACAGGTTTTTAACACGCTGTCTAACAAACAGCGTTTGGATAAATTCGGACACGTTCTGAGACAGAGTTTGGACAAATTGGGACTATCGCCGCGTGGAAACAAAGTTGATATTACGCTGACAGGCTTTAGTGATAGTTTAGTGAGTGAGAGATAGATGCCAGGGGCAAAAATACCTTGCTACAAAGCCAACAGGGTTTAAATTACATTTGAAGAAATTAAGTTTAGTTTAGTGTCTGTCCAAATCGCTACCAGTATCGATCAGTGCGCGGCTCGCTCTACGAAACTTACGAACAAACCTCTTCAGTGCCCCCGACGCGACGTACAGTAAAACCCATAGACCTATTTAAAGGAGGAAAGATACGGCACGCTTTGATATCACGGAAACAAAATCTGTCAGTATTTACACGAGAAGAGTCGAACATCGGACTCTGTGGTGCGCATTAGGAGAGGCCTATGTTCAGCAGTGGACTTCACAGCAGTTGAAGAAAAAAAAACTAGACTAGTAACTACATGTTGTAACTAGTCCATGTTGCTGTGTCACACCCACACAGCAAGATTCCCACCATCGTGCTTCATGTGCATCAACAACAAAGGTAGAAAGACAGACGCAGACCGTAGTGTCAATGATAGTCACTGCTAACACGTGCTACACAAACGTCACTTTGATTGTGACTAATGTCAATTATGTGCGTTGCACCTAATTTATGCGGTCCATACCAGAGGAGCTGGTACCTTATCTGTCCACTTTTAATGATATCTATGGTAAAACCAGACAGAAAAGGAGAAATGATTTCGAAGCCTACCAAAAACAGATAGCCACTTCTGGTCCAAAGCAAAGAACAAAACAAACTAAATCAAAGGGAGCTATCTCCCAATGTCTTTTTGTTGCCATTTACAGAGACGATAGGTAATGTCATTAAATTAACAACACCGCTAATATATCTCAGCTTTTTGCGGACATTAATGCTGGAAACCTCTAATTTATGTAAACAGTCTCTAACAAAACCATCCAGGAAGCGTAGACCTCTCACTTTTCATCATTGCTTTAAATATTGCGTAAAACTCTTCAGTGGTTGTAAAATGACAGAGATCTAGGTATGGTGGTGGTGTTTGCCGCAACAGACATCAATTTAGGTGGTTCGTAGGACATTAACGTTTTCTCAGCAGAGAGGAAACTTAAATGCTTATCCTTGTTGATGTTTAAATATGTCTTGAGAGATGCTTGCCTTAACTCCCTCCCCTCTAAAATGGTTGTTGGTGTTGGCAGGTACACAAGTTATACTTGTGAACAGGTGCTGCTTGTGGGGATTGGTCCAGCCTAGTTTGTATTTATATTTTTCTGTTCTTCTAGGACATTAAAAAACTAATGCAAAAGTATAGCTCCAACGCTCTTGATGCTCTTTGACAGACTTGTTATTAAATATAAATAAAACGGCTTAAAACTCACGAAAATGAAGATCGGAAATACTCCGACCAGTTTCGGACTATTTTGAAGTCCTTCATCTGGGACTGTTATGCTGACAAGCCGCGACGAGCGCTACGAACGTCAGGACGCACCTGAAGACGCGTGCGTGGCGCGGGTGGCCTAGTGGGCGGCGACTGCGGCGCTCGACTTTGTTCGGCCTGCACAGTTACTTCGTTGTCTGTCGAGGAGTTATCACTGTCACTCACTTCCGTTAACTTTGATTGTTGGCACACTGCGCTCGTTGTGTCCGGCTCGTGACCCAACATTGTAATCCCAGTGTCAGTCGCATCAAGAACTGGTCTCCACGCCGAAGGCATTATCCGACATTATCGGCATAACACTCCCAGATGAAGGACTTCAAAACGTTCTTTCCACTTGAACCCCCCCCTGGAACCCCTGAGGGGTCCACGGATACTCACTATTACACTTAGTCCCTTGGGGGGTCCATGGATACTCGGTGTTACTCTTGGACTCCCTGAGCATAAAATCTTTGCAGTCGACGTCAAAGAGTTTAGTTATTAACGTAATTTTCCGTAGATTTATAATCTTTTCACCATGACATTTGACATATTAATAATAGTTATGTGACAACACCATGGCTGATTTTTCTCATAATATTGAAATCATTGATTGTAAAGACGGAAAGGTGCTTTTGTACTTTGGTCATCAGTATCACATAAAAAAACTTATAACAATAAATCAATGCTGTGGAAGTGTGCCAATAAAATGAAGTTAAAATGCGCAGGATACATAACTATTAGCGTAAGTCGCATTTATGTATTGTACAAATAATAATTAACAAATACCTAGATGAAAGAAATCAGGAAAGAAAATTTTACTATTTCAGGAGGACAATTCTTCTGTTAAAATTAGTCGCACATGGTCCCGATTGCATAAAAGACGAAAGCAAGAATAAAGTTGACATTTCCTTACATGAATGTAGGAGACAAGTTAAGGACCACAATTTTCAACCTATTCCTACTATCTATAACGAGTGTGTCAAGACTCTCTTGGAAGACAAAGGAATAGATTTGGTAACACGTATTCTGCCATTTGAATCTGAAGCGGTCTTTACGAAGCAATAAATTTAAATACCGGTATGTTTAAACTTCGTAGCAATAGCGCAGTCATCATCAAAAAAGATATGCAGTTATGTCCAATGTTATTATTTATATTATAATAAATATATCAATTTTCTTTTCATTATTTCGTTTTTGACTCAGAGGGTTCAAGTGGAATTAAAATTTTGTAATTATTCTTGAACCCCCTTGTTGGGGGACCAAGTGTAATAGTGAGTATCCATGGACCCTCAGGGGTTCCAGTCCAGGTTGAGTCGGCAAATGAAAGGGAAATTTCCTTTTCAAACTCAAAGCATACTTAGTTTACCTAATTTTATTGATTTGATCTATTTATAATATTTTATGTTTACTTTTTGATCATGAGATGTTAAGTTTTGACTGGAAAAGTGCTATTATTTTGTCTATCTATCTATCTATCTATCTAAAGCAATAAGAATTAAAAAGTCTCAAAAATGAAGATATTTTATAAAAAAAATGTTCTAGAGTACCTAAAATATGCTACTAAACAAGAATAGAACATTTTATATAATCATGTGCTTCTGTTTGTTTGTTAGTTTGTTCGCGTACCTATCACGTAAAAGATAGGTACTAGACCGATCGCGATGCGTTTTTGTTGGATAGCTTAGGGTTTGGCTTAAGGTGGGGATATACGCCGTTGACCTTGCTCGATTGGGCGTTACCGATGAAAATGCCCCGCGCAGGCCCCGCGCCCCATGACAAAAGTTACGCCAGCCGCGCGCTCTCTACCATAGCTTTTGTAGATAGCACGAACTCTAACGAATAGTACCTACCTTATTATTATGTTTACGATATATAGCGTTTTGTAGTATTTCTTTTATACATATGAATCATGCTTTCGTACATACCTATGCCTAAACGCATATAAAACACGCATTCTCTTACATTACTGGCATTGTAATTGACTCGAATAAGTTTTTACTATATCTACTACTATTACATTCCAATATTCCTGAGACTTATGGACTTGGATATAAATTATTTTAGTCAACTTGGAATCAGGGCTTGAAATACCGCTATTTTTTTAAACCGGTTCCACTGACTTTGGAACGGTACCGGTACTGTGTTGCTATTTTAACTAACATATAGGTATTACTTAATAAAGTGGTATCTTATATAGGTTCTAAAACCGGTTCCCGTAGTACCTACTTTTGTGTGTGAGCGAAAGAGTACAGTAGGCGAATGATACCAATAGAAAGGCGCACAGTCTCGCAAGTGTCTCGCCCCATGTAACACGCGAGCCTTTAAGTCCACGAAATTTTCTTTTTGTATTTCCAGTAAATATGAAAAAGTAAATTTTCAATAAAGTTGCTTGAAATGTGTACTGTTAAGGCCTTGTGGTCTTGAAACTTTATCTTACCTTGCCTTGCTTTATTTACAGTTTTTTTAATTTCTGCATGTCCAACCAACTTTACTTGCAAGGAGGTTTATATCTATACTTATAATAAAGCAGTGAGTAGGTACTTCACGGGTTGAAATAAGTAGTGAATTCAAAATTAACATCACCCGTCATTTTTAATAAGGCGCAAATTGTTTTTTTTTCCTCGCTATAGTACGATAATTTTAAATCGTGGAAGAATGAAGACATTAAAAAACAAGTCGTTCTCAAAAAATATTTTGATGGCTCATTTCCGTGAATGTAGCAATAGTCCTCAATATTCTATATCGATGCAATAATAAGTAAAATTATAAAACGGAGGTTTCTTTTTTTTTCAAAATTTCTAGACACGAATTGCTGAGATTTTTATAGCACATGATAGGCAATATCATTGCCAACAACAAACATTCATATCAATACATCTCTCCAAGTTATGGCTGGAAATTTTCTAAATATATTTACATATTATTGCATCGCAATACTGACCCGCCACTACACTGACAAATTGCCCAACGTCAGCCTAGAAGAGATTGAGATGGCGCTTAAACAACTTAAGAATTGAAAGGCCTCCACGGTGAGGATGCTATAACTTAGGAGCTTTTAAAAGCAGGGCGGAAGCCCGTACTTCGGGAGCTTCTGGGATTATTTAGCACCGTTCTTAATAGTGGGAGAACTCCAGAGGTGTGGACCAGGAGTTTGGTAGTACTATTCTTTAAAACAGGGTATAAAACTCTTTTAAAGAATTAATGACCTGCTTCACTCTTGAGCCACGTCTATAAGTTGTTTTCGAGGGACATCTCAAATCGTCTCGCTAGAAGACTTGATCCAGTCTCCTGAATAGGCCGGGTTTCGCGGAGTATTTAGCACCATATACCACATACACTCAGGGAGGCAGGTTATACAGAAGTCTTTAGAGTATAACAAGCCCCTATGTCTTGCTTTTCTGGCTTGTGAGAAGGCCTTTGACTCCATTGAATCCTGGGCGGTTCTGGAGTTTTTGCAGTGGTGTCAAGTGGATTGACACCGCTGCAAAGATACATCGAAATGCTGAGGTTTCCGTATGACGCCGAAACTATGAGTGTCCAAGTGCAAAACCAGCAGTCTAAGCATATCCAACTGACAGGGGTGTGAGACAGGGGTACGTTATATCCCTAAAACTGTTCACTAATGCCCTGGAAGATATGTTTAAGATGCTGTATTAGAATGGAATGCCCATTCCTTTTCAATCCAGCATCTTAAACATATCTTATTAATATCAATTGGGAGAATATCTCACACTTACAATTTGCCGATGATATCGTCCTAATGGCGGAGTCGCTGCAAGACTGGCAAAGTATGCTGTCCAACCCAGTAGACGTTTCTCGACGCATCGGTCTTGGAATAAACACAGACAAGACCAAGATCATGACTATCCTATCTTGTTGACCCGGAACCGATTGCAGTCAATGGTGTATCTATTGACAATATGTTTACCAAGGTATGTTTACCAATGTAATTGCAATAATTTCCCAAAAAAAAACAACTTTGAGAAGGAATCCAACAGAAAAACTCAGTCAGGTTGGGCAGCACGCGGCAAGCTTCGTCAAATCTTCTCGTCGTCCATACCACAGTGCCTGAAGACAAAAGTCTTTAATTAGTGAGTCCTACCAGTCATAACCTACGGAGCCGAAACGTGGACAATCACAGTCAAACTAGTCCACAAATTCAAGGTCGATCAGCAAGATATGGAGAAAACTATGCTTGGAGATTCTCTGGACAAGATTCGTAATGAAGATATCCGACGGAGAACCAAGGTAACTGACATAGCTCTAAGGATAAGCAAGCTAAAGTGGCAGTGGGCTGGTCACATTTTCCAAAGAACCAATAACCTTTGGGGTAGACGAGTCCTCGAGTGGAGACTACGTTTAGGCAAACGTAGTGTAAGGACACCCTGTGGTCAGGTGGACTGACGAGCTGCGAAAAGTGGCTGGAAGAAAGTGGATGAGGAGAACTGAAGACTGAGCTCAGTGGCGTGCATCAGAAGAGGCCTAGGTCTAGCTATAGGCACAGATATAAGCTGATGATGATGATGATGATGATTATTCTTTCTTTCGGTCAATGAGTTTGTAATAATCTGTTACTCATATGTATTATACGAAGTTTTTCAATACAAGTGTGAGAAAACCAGAATATATAAATAATCTTTTTTTTTTTAATCAAATCATTTTTTTTTATTAATTAATAATGATGTCTCCAATAAAAAAAATACATGTCTCCGATTCACTCTATTAGTGCGCGTTTTTAGTAAATAATGTTTCATCAAAATACAATAAATTACAATCTCTGATGTTTCAAAAGTCTAGAGTTCAGTATGACAAGCAACCTAATTAAAAAAAAATGAATTATTATTATTATCCGACCGTGAAATACACCAAACATTGGAATAACTATCTACAATATTTGGGTTTCAAAACAATTTAGAATCTTAACTGATTTGAAAGCAAAATATCGACAAAATTTTAGATCTTAAGAAAGAAGAGACAAGTATTCAAAAAAAAAACCGACGGTTAACTTTAGAATTTTAGCACTGATAATGAACAATGAGGTTTCAGATGAATAATACAAAGTCCCTACTCCCTAATCAGTATCATACACATGATTTGTATTTTCGTCTCATCATTCAAAACAAAAAGTGCTTGTGGTGGTGATTGTCAAATCTGAGGCTGAAATCCCGTGAATCATGATGTGTTATTAGTTTTATAACTCTGATATAACACTGTGTGAGTCAAATAGTTTGTGTGAAGGCACAACGTCGCAATCCGTAGACATCCGCTGCGTTAGCACGAGTGTATGGTGGCATTCTAGCATTGTAGCATAAGAACCTGAATTATCTACCGGTACCTTGAGGGGAAAATACCGGTTCTTAGGTATCGATATTCAAGTACCGAAATGCAAAATACCGGTATTTACCGCTATGATCTAGTATTGTTCGTACCGATATCAAGCCCTGATTGGGACAATAGAATTGTTACCATATCATACAGAACCCAAAAACTAGTAATTGGAAAAATATTATTATGTCATAAACTCACGCATAGAATTAAATTATTTAATTAGTTAATAATTACTATAATGTGAGTATAATTAACTATAATAATAAAAATAATATATAAGGAACCAGTACTATTTATTTAGATAATTTATAAACATTATAATACTTAATTAAATAATAATTACTATAATCTGTCTCTAATTGACTATAATGTCATCATCGTCACCATGACTATAATACGAATAGGTAAATTAATAACTATAATAAAAGACTATACTATTATGTACAGCCTTATTACAAAAAACTAAAAAATTATCATTATTATTATATTTACACACTCAAATAATCCCGCCTACAACTAAAAATCGAGATAATATACGATTTCCAAATTGGTTATGCGCAAGAAAGCCACAGATTAATAATAGGTGCCATTTGCGGAGAAAAGTGTCGCAGGTCCGTTCAGCACGTCTCGTCCCGCACTAATTTTATTGGGCGACAGAGGGGTTGCCCATGCGATTAGAGAGTATAGATTACGTAAATAAATTGTTAAAAATAATTAGGAAAGATATTTGCAAAACTAATTCCAAGGTTTCATTATTGAATATGCTAAAGGAAATAAAAAATATATGTGATTGTTAGTTTAGAAGAAAAATGGTAATGACTACAAAAACAGAGGGTACTTTGCGTATTTATTATTGATATTTAAAATTGTATTTTCCATTTTTTAAGCTGAAGAGGAGATACTCTCTGTATGATGTAAATTAACATATATTTTATTTGAAGTTTTTTCTATAAAGATTACGGAGAAAAAGGTTTTAATGTCCCCAAATTGAGCCCAATTCACATATATCTCGGCCTTAAAAACTGGGTTACTTGGTATCCTAATCCGATGATTTGATACCCAGAAATCGATAAAAAAACTATTTGGTGGCTGAACGAAAATTGATGAAATGTTGTAAATTGTACAGTATGGGCTCCTTTTAAATAAAATGACCACACGGGCATAGCCGCGGGCACAGCTAGTTTACAATAAATACTTTGACTTTGACGTAACGACTGCTATGACAGCCGTGACCAACAGCTTAACGACTGCTATGACAGCCGTGACCAACAGCTTAATGACTGCTATGACAGCCGTGACCAACAGCTTAACGACTGTTATGACAGCTGTGACCAACAGCTTAATGACTGCTATGACAGCCGTGACCAACTGCTTAACTACTGTATGACAGCCGTGACCAACAGCTTAATTGTTCCGAAGCACGAAGGGATGGAAATTCGAAGAGTTAGTTGAGTTTAACCAGTGACATCATCGTCAGCACTCTAAGCTAGACTCGCTTTTTAAGGTCAGCAGTGAAAAGTGTTAAACCAATCCGACCCACAAGAGAAAGAGAAATTAAGTTTCCGCTATTGGCAGATAATTCAATTTAAACATTTTTGTTGCATAATGAAAAGTATTTGTCGAATTTTAGATAATTCAAATCAAAGGCCTCAGATTGAAATAGTATTCAGCAGGGGCGAGCAATATTATCGTAGACGATTGAGTAAACTGAGTAGGCTCATGTTTCAACGTAGGCTTCAAATAATCTCTTACTCACGCCTACACAAGATTAAGTACGAACTCAATGTTCTGTCTCGGCGCTATTCTTCACGAGAATCATGGAATTTCCCCCAGGAATCGTTCGTTTGAACACAACAAATTTTCATCATTTTTTCTGGTTAGAATTTGAGACATCAATTCTACTTGATAACTCCCTATAAAGAGCAGATGCTTTATTACCAGTAAAAAGTACCCTTATAAAGTTTACGTTTTCGGGGAAAATAAAACGGGTATAATAATTATCCTCTTGTTTATGTTTGTTTGTCATATTAGGTAAATGCTGACCTCTGGTGTTAGAGTTTGTCAAGCCATCCGAGGGCCTCTGAGATGGTTTGATGACTGCTATTTATCAATAACAGCCGGGACCGACAGCTTAACGTGCCCTCAGAGTCACGGAACGATGGAAAATCGCACATAACCACAGAATAAATAATAGTGACCCAAATTATAAAGTCGTTGCGGAGCCTAGAACCGAACCTTGTATCTTTGGATTCTAAGTTGCACTATAGAACCGTTAGGCTACCATCGCTCTGTGATCCTCTTGTGGTAGACACCTGCAAAGAATATAATTATTATTACAGTGCAAAAAGCATGAATATTAATAAAATAAAAGGGAACGCAATTCGTTTTTGTATCGCTAATGTAGGCCAATAGCCAGTAAATAGGGCATAATTATACTCCTGCTGTGATAGATCTATATAGATACATACATGCTTTATTATAGAAGGATAGATTGATAAATGCTTCATTGTAGACTAGCTGCGAACCACAACTTGCTCGCGTGCATACTTTGCCCCCATTCACCCCAACAGGGACGGAAAGTTTTTGTTGCATCTCTAGGATATTCAAGGAATATTTCCTCCTAATGTCATATCGCTAGGTCCACCGGCTTAGGCTGTGCCATGTCTGTCTGTCAGTCAGTAAATCAGTCAGCCAGTCAGTAGTTATATCACGGTACTGTTATGGTGGCCATACACGTAACGGTATACCTGATAGGTTTATCTGTGCAGGTTTATCTTTCATTTATATCGAAGCTCCATACTATGGTCTACACACAACACGTAACGATAAACCTGTTAACTAGTCTCAGTTTCAACCATAACATCAGCACAGCATGATGTTGACGACGACGACGAGTTAGCGTTGGCAGGTAGGTTCTCTTTCTCGTTACTAATGGCCGAGAACGTAAAAGAAAAGAGACGTCAAAGAAGCATGAGAAAATTGGTCGAAACAAAGGTTTTTACAGAGAAAACAATACTGCAGACGATGATGATCCTTATGGCTGGTTGCGAGCTGCTGACCTAACAATAAGCAGCTGCTCGCATTGTGTACTTGCATGCCAGTGGCTCGCCTGTTCTGTCCATATGATTCAAATAGCTGCCCAGTCTGATGAAAGTCGCGATGTCGAGTGAACTTATTATAGTTTAATTAAAAAAACTGTAATAAGTTCTAAGTTCTAGTTACACCATACTGCTTTCCCAGACGCAAACAACTGACGTGACTCACAAATCTGCAAGCTTGAAGTGGGACTGGGCCGGACATGTGAGCTGCATGTCCAATGAGCTTTGGGCCAGTATAACAACTCATTGGATCCCTAACAAAGGCCGACGTCTTCGTGGCAGGCTTCGACGGAGATGGCGGCATGACCTTGACTCATTCATGAAAGACTGGACTAGTGTCGCACAAAACCGTGAACTGTGGAAGAGCGAGAGGGAGGCATTTGCCTTGCAGTGGGACGACCCAGGCTTAATATAATAATAATAAGTTCTATGAACACAATATTAAGCTACGAATTGGAAAATACCAGAAAAAAGAAACTCAGGCGCAGCACACAAAAAATACATGTCAACTGCCTGGCGACACTGGCGAGCTACAGCCGAACGCGTTCGAACGATGCGAGTGATGAGCTGCAATCATATGAGAGCTGCTGTCAGGCGAGTAGGCTAGTTAAAACAAAAATGTTGAAGTAATTGCTTGTTTACACGTTGCGATCTGGTGACCTGACAGTAGGCAGCTGCTGAGAAATATTCCAAAAACGAAACGTGCGGGGTCATATAGTCCCTGCCTTCAATGACGTTGAGTTAACACAATAGAATAGTACAATCCATACAGTTTGGATTTCGATACTATATTTATGTTACACTCACTCGCGCACGACCGTTCCCACCACTGACGACGAATTCTAAACGCGCGCCACACCGCACCGGTCAGGTATATATATATATATATATATATATATATATAGGATGTACCGTTGCGTGTATGGCTGCCACTATAGGTATAGTTAGATAAACGCTATAATGTAGGACACACTACAAAAGTAATAATTATTAAAACTAGGAATAATAATAGAATGGCAGTGGTGCAACAATAGAGAAGAAAAATTTGGTGGTACTTTGAAACCCAAAATTACCATTATTATTGTTTTATCGATGGATTCATTTTATTATATTTTTTTGAAGTATTTTCCTGCTTGTTTGTTTCCTGCAGGTGTCAATAAAGAGTTAATCTTCTTTATATTATCATCATCTATCATTATCATTATATATCATTATATATATATATATATATATATATATATATATTCCTCTTCTATACATAAGTACTACATACCTTACAAATAAATAAAATTGAAGTGTCTCTTTGTTATGTTAAAATAACACCTTTTTACTAAATGCAAATTCTAAAAAATTTGTCTCTCCGTCTTTCAGTCTGTTTGTTCCGGCTAATCTCTGAAACGGATGGACCTATTTCGGCGGGACTTTCATTAGCAGATAGCTTATGTTATAAGGAGTAACTTAGGCTACTTTTATTTTCCTAAATAATTATGGTCCACGCAAAAAAAAAACATGAATTTTGTCTTCGCGGACGAAGCCGCGGCCACAGCTAGTTAACTCTAGCACTCTCTCACAACTTTTCTTGAAATCTTTTTGCATAAAATACAAATGCTAACACGTTATTATTTAACAAGCACAAATTAAAAATTTATATAACCCCTGACTCCCCACCCCCTATTATAGCTAAGAATCATCTCGATCACTTCAGTTTTCAAACATAAAAATCGTTCCATCCGCTTGGGAGCTCCGATCATCACCCCCTTTCCCCTATTATAGCTAAGAACCATCTCGTTTACCTCATCATTGAAAAATGAAAATCTGCTGCTAAATTGGTCCATTCGTTTGAAAAATACGATTCTCACCCCCCTTTTTTCAACTTCTCCTCCCCCTCCCATATGGCTAAGAACCATCTCGATCACATCAGTTTTCAAACATAAAAACCTCATTAAAATCGGTTCGTTTCTTTGGGAGCTACGATACTCACCCTGATTTAATTTTCACCCCCCTTTTCCCCGTCCTCCCTCCCCCTCTCCATATATCTAAGAACCATCTCGATCACACCAGCTTTCAAACAGAAAAGAAGCATCAAAATCGGTCCATTCGTTTGGGAGCTACGATGCCACAGACACACACATAAACTTATAACACCCGTCTCTTTGTTCGGGGGTTAAAAATAAATCTTCATTCTCAAGTTGTTACAAGTAAATGATTTAAAAATTAATTTACCTAAATATCTGTGATCAGCTCTGACTCAACACCGTTATGACCCAGGTTTACCACAAACATGTTCTGGTTAGTAATTTTATCTGATCATAGACAAGATGGTGATGGCTAAACAAACAAGTGCTAGGTAAATGTTTGCACCCTTTTGACGCCGGGAGTCCTTCGCACCCGAAAAGGGTCCGAACATATCTCTCGCACTAAGTATTGAAGTAGTTTACCGGTTGTAGTGCCATGTTGAGCAAGGATACGTTAGAGGTACTAATATTTATTCTGTGGCAAGGATAACAATTGAGTAAGATATTATTACAATTTGTTTATTTTTACTTTGGTTTTACTATTTATTTTTAAGCCCCCGAACTCGAATAAGGGTCTCTTATACACGACACGAATTCAGCAATCTAGTAAATTATAAAGTTTTGTAGATAATTACTTTAAAAGCTTATTATTTTATATAGCACGTCAAGCCGTTTAAGACATTATCTTTTTGAGTAAGCTCAACCACATTAATAATTATGGCTCGGTTTGGCACCGCCTTCAAAAATCTCTTTATTATTTTATGTTGTTTTTTTTTGCATTATTATTACGTTGGTAATTTCGAAAAAGTGATACTGTTCTGGATCAATTGTAGTGGTTGTTTACAAAATAATATTTTTTATATGTTTTTTTTTTGAAAAGTATTTTATTTATCAACTAATCATCGGATTTATACATTAAGTATCCCAATTTTTAAGTCAAACCCTAAGCTTTCCAACAGTGAGAACCACATCGCAATCGGTCTAGAAGTTTTGACGTGATGCATGATCGAACATTCAGACAAACAGACCGACATGATTTTTAGAAATGCTCGTTGCACGGGGAGCGAAGAGTTAAGTAGCCTATTTTGAGTACACTAGACTATTTTTTTTAAATTGTCTCCCGTTACAGTTTTTTTGGTATATACTGCTTTATTAAAAGTATAGATACTCGTAGATAGAATAGATTTAAGATTTTTAGAATAGGTTCACTCGAAAGGTTGATAAATTTGACTGTTTTATAACGATGGGGAGTCTAGACATCAACATTATTTAAAGATTAGTGGCATCATAACCAGGGTAAAAAAAATATTACTATAATAAACAAGCGCAAACTTAAAATTTATATAACTCCGACCCCCCATTATAACTAATAAGTATCTCGATCACATCAGGTTTCAAACATAAAAACCGCATACACCATCGTTTCATACGTTTGGAAGCTACGATTCTCACTCCCCCCCCCCCCTTTTCCCCCTCATTATAGCTAACAACCATCTCGATTACCTCAGCTTTGAAACATAAAAAACCGCTTTAAAATCAGTTTATTCGTTTGGTAGCTACGATTCTCACTCCCCTCCTCCCTTTTCCCCCTCATTATAGCTAAGAACCATCTCGTTCACATCAGCTTGCAAACAAAAAACCGCTTCAAAATTGGTTCATTCGTTTGGAAGCTACGATTCTCACTCCCCGCCCCTTTTCCCCCTTATTATAGCTAAGAACTATCTCGTGTACCCCAGCTTTCAAACATAAAAAAACCGCAGCTAAATCGGTCCATTCGTTTGGAAGCTACGATTCTCACCCACCTTTTCTCACCTCCCCATTCCTCCAGCAGGCAGCTGTAAACCGCCATATTAGTTTTCTTGATACTCCATAAGTCATTTTCGTGATTAAGACGAATCCAATGATATCTCATTGATCAAAATCTATCTAGCTGTTTATGCTGTGGGACGTGTCAAAGGAACATACATACAACCCAAAAACATAACCCTCCATAATCGGGCAAAATAAATATGAATGTAGTCATCTTCGTTGTGTCAATGGTTAAAAAAGTAAACTAAGAGTACATATACATGACAACTTTCACTGAATTAACATGATCATGTTAAGGTTTTGTTTGTGAATTAGGTGGGATAGGGCAAGAGAGAAGATGCGACTTTGTTTGGATGGCACCATGTGGTGTATATTTTCTCTGCAGCTCTTCTGCTGATTATGGGATTTCCAGACTGGTCACAGTAGATCATGATCAGTTGGAGGATCTTCCGCTGGAGGAATAAAATTAGATGTGATGGTAGTCTAGCTTGTCATCTCATAGGATTTGTCCCCAGAATGAGAAACAGAAACCACCGCATCAAAATCGGTCCATTCGTTTGGGAGCTACGATGCCACACCCACAGACAGACACACACACACACACACACCCTCACACACCCTAACACACACACACATACACACACAAACACACAACACACACTGATAACCACCCAAAACTTATAACACCCGTCTCTTTATTCGGGGGTTAATAAATTAAAATTACCGAAAAATTACTGATATAAAACTAATATATATTGTAGTTTAAAAATAAGCTTTGAAAACATATACTCACTTTCAAACAATGTCAATATCTTGTTGATACTGCATTGCAAGATCGAATACATCGTGCGCAAATTATTGGGAAAGGATGAGAACGCATTCGATGCATCCCACAATGAAAGTAACATAAGTATGTCTACGTGACAATACGAGGTGTTCACGCTCGTCAACTAACACGTTCGTTGCATCCGCAGTGAAAGTAACATACGTCTAAGTGACAATACGAGGTGTTCACGCTCGTCAACTAACGCGTTCGATGCATCCGCAGTGAATGTAACAATGTGACAATACGAGGTGTTCACGCTTGTCAACTAACGCGTTCGATGCATCCGCAGTGAAAGTAACATACGTCTACGTGACGATACGAGGTGTTCACGCTCGTCAACTTACGCGTTCGATGCATCCGTAGTTAATTTAACAATGTGACAATACGACGTGTTCACGCTCGTCAACTTACACGTTTAATGCATCCGTAGTTAATTTAACAATGTGACAATACGGGGTGTTCACGCTCGTCAACTTCTTCTTAGTCTCCAAGCAATGATACCACTTTTCATCGTGTCAAATCACTTAGATACAATAGTTATGAACAAAACAAGCTACCTATTAAGTTCTATTCCTAAATTCACAATACAAAAGTATGAAATCTTGTATTATTGATAGTAATATAGAGTCTATTGGATGCTCTGATGCTCTCAATAAATTCCCGAAAAAAATTAGCATGTTCGGAAACTCGGCTTCGATAACTAAGTTCTGCATAGCGTTGCCGTACGTATGGTATGACGACAATTCTATCCGATTCTATCGACTATAGTGAATTAAAAATGTATTCAATCGAACGATATCAATCCGAATCAATCGAAAATTGAGTTATCGAAAGGTTCTGCATCGGCCTGCTGATTCGAGAGATAATAATCGTTGATACCTACTTACATCATATTTATCTATTGCTACTATTATGTTGTACTATAAGGACTGCTACCAATACTATTTTGTATGGTGTAAGCAAAAACGAGACAAAAAACGTCCGTTCATTTACCTTTCTCTAGCAAAAAGTTAAAACTGCACAAAATGTTTGTCAAAACCCGTTCTTTGTTTCATAAAGCTCTTACACATTATAATTAAATGCAAATGTGTATGAAAGTGCGGAAACAGCGCTTTTTCGTTGAATTATGCGCACAAGAGCCCTAATGACGGTCCTTTGTGATAACGAATGGATAATGGAGTGGAAAGTCTGTTGGTTGGACGAGAATGGCTGTTCTCAACGTTATGAAGGTAGTTTTTACTTAAATGCTTACCTAATTAAGTGCACGTTGCAATCAAAGACACAGGGTTCGATCCTCGGCTCGGATCCTCCAATGTTTTTATGGTTCCATAGCTCAAATAGAAAAAAGAACCCTTAAAGGACCAGTTCGTTGTCAGTCTGTCTGTCAAGGCCCTTTTACGTGCGTATGTATCAAGTTGAAATTTATATCAAATACTCAAATACTAGGTCTGCAATCTCTTGGAGCTGTGAAAATACAAACTTTTGTCAATGCAATCAAAATATACGGTCGTTTATGTCATATATTTTGACACTTGCAATGGAATCAACCCCTATAGGGTACTTCCGGTTGACCTAGAATCATTAAATTTGGCGAGAAGCAATAGCACAAGTAAAGGTAAACATCTGAAAACCGTAAAGTATAATACTGGAAAAGAGGATTATTTGCTGTAAGAAACGGTACCCATGGAAACGAAATAACAAGTAGATATGTCAAAAAACATCAAGAGCATTGGTGCTATACCTAGCTTTTTTTCGCGATAAACAGTTAGCCCGCGCGGACGATCTCGCGAGCGGGAAAGCTAGTAAGTGTTAAAAAAACTAACGACTAAGGCCTCGCACGGGTAGGGGTTACTCTAAATATTTCTTTCTAACAGTGTCCTGCCCGCACGCGCGTCATTGCACTCTGAGACCATAGAATAATTAATAGTAGGTACGAAGAACGGCTTGGGTAGAATTGATTGTAATCCGTTCATCAAAAACATCGTCATAACTTTCAAACTTACTAATAAAATAAAATGTAAGTTCACAAACTAAAACCAGATTACTAACTGAAAACTCACCACTAAAAAGTATGAAACGAAAGTATTCTCATCTGAAATTGTAATAATAATATTCATAGTGGTAGGATAGCCGTGTTCGTATAGTTATTAATTATTAAGCCCTTTCATTTAATACCCAACACGGCATTTTTTTTAGTTCATGGCTATATGTCCTCTAGACGGCGCCATATCCAATTTAATGTGACATCACATAACCTATAACCAGAGGACGATCAAGACGCGACACCTTCCAACGACACCTCATTTGTCTAATCATGATAAGCAGTTATGAGGGAACAGATGAATATACATAAGTACATTTAAATTATAACCCTCCTTTTTGCTTCACCGTATCGAGTAAAAATAGGTGAAAACCGGAATTCTGAAATATTTTTGCATAGAAGACAGTCACTTAGACGCGTTTACTTTGGTGACTTTCTTTTATAACAATGTAGTGATCTACACTTCTACATCTACATCTACATCGACACTAATATTATAAAGAGGAAAGATTTGATAGTTTGTTTGTTTGTTTGTAATGGATAAACTCAAAAAATACAGACCTGATTTTAAAAATTATTTCACATAAAGAAAGCTAAATTATGCGAGTAACACTAGCAGGATTGTATTTTTCAAAAAAATAGAGTTCCCTTCGAAAATTTCAATAATGAAACCTCAGATATTAAATTTTGCTTAAAATCTCGAATACTATGTATCACAAACCAAAGAGTATATAAATACTACGTAAAATCACAAACTAAGAAAGAGATACGGGTCTTTGTATAGGGAACGTTGCCATGGAAAAGGAAACCACAGAACATCTAAAAATCATTGACGTAGGAAATCCTCTATGCTAATAATACACGAAAAAGTAACCGTAATTCAACCTTCTTGCGTTAAACAGAGTAATACCATAGACGAAATGGTACGTGAGTATAAAACCTATAAACATAAACATAATTTGTGTAAGAAATTGTTGTTGTTCTATGTGTCCAAATAAATAATCTACTAATTTTATCTTTCTATAATTATCTACCCGTGCGAAGCCGGGGCGGGTCGCTAGTTGCTTAAATAATACGATAGGATAGAAATAGAACACTGTATGTGTTCTATTATAGAAACATTTTGAGCTTATTTCCCAAATCAAATAGTAAAAAGTAATTTGATCTGCTAAAATTAGCAAGGAGTAGCTGCGTCGCACCAAATTAGTGTTGTGATTTGAAGACGCGGTCATGCGACTGATTGCTTTGATCTCATCCAATTACCTGTCTACCCGGTGATCTGAGAGCCTTGACAAATTGAATATCAGATCAGTATTATACCTATGTGTGAATATTTGCAAAGCGCTAAGAGGGAGCGCTTTTAAAGGTAGATTAGTTTGAAAGCAGGGCCAAATGCAAACTTGCTTATAACCTTGCAGTTTCTGCACTTGCTTGCTAGTTGTATGAGGTGTAAGTGTTTGCCAGGCTGTCCGATTGCTTCGTACATGGCTTAACGACTGCTATGGTCAATAAGTATTATCCTCAACGGTTAACAGCATAGACACGAAATGTTGTAACGCATTTAATTGTGACAGCCTGTTCTGGGTTTCACCATAACATGGCTATTTCAAAAGTTTTTTAAAGGTTTTTAATATAATTTATTTCATTAAGTAATATTTCTCTTATTTCTCTAAGATCTAGGGACTTTTTCATGTGGGCCTAGGGTTTTTTTTTATACGGCAACACTAGTACCTACTCACCTACTTTATCTCGATGCGTCCGAATATCTACCTACATAAAGTATGTACTGTTTGTTTGTTTACATTCCTTTATTATTGAGTTGTTGTTTCGTTCTATTGTTATTATTCTAGTAAGTCATACTCATGCGATTTTTACCCTAGTTCCTCCAGACGTTGACCGATAGTACTAAATAACTACGCTTCGTGGTGGTTCGTGTTACTTTAATCTAAATGCGAACTCTATGTAAATTTTCCTTCGTGAGCTGCTAGACTTAATAGCATTAAGTTTATCTTATCTAAACAAACCTGAAGTACTGGAAGTACAACCTATGTAGACCACAAAACCACGACCTACTAAAAAGCTACCGCAATGTTAATGAAAAGAGATGTTCGGAAAATGTATGAAAGCTAGTACTAAAATAATTTTAAATTTTGAACAAGATATTAGATATTTGTGAAGAAAGGGAATATTATTCTGATAATGACTAGAAAATGTAAACAAAAAAAATGCCTCAATTTTTTTATTTGAGTTTTGTTTTTCGTTTGGTAGAAAGAAAAAACTTGCCACACTAGGTACCTTACCTCTGACAACTCTGATTTGACACTACTGTGTTTGGCCCTATTATAGAACTTGGTTTCAATCAAATTGTCACTTTCTTCATAGCAATTTCGACTCTATCGCAACGCATTAGTGATAGCGATATTGAAAATCGGATTGAAATCAAGATAGATAATAGCACTACTGACGACAGTGACATTCAAAGTGGCACAATGTATGTAGATCGGGGAGTCCCTATATTACACGGCCAATATTACGCGACCAAATAATGTACAGCCAATAATACGCGACCATTTTTACGTGATTGGCGTCGTAATATCAGGGTGTACATTATTTGGTTGCGTATTATTGGCCGTGTAATATCACCCTGTGCTGATTTTGTACAGGCGATAATACGCAGCCAGGATTACAAACCCAAAATATGTACATGTCGACGTGGGAAAGCAATTTTGCTGTAAATAGACAAAATTTCGAAAATGACTTTTTATAACCACTAGAATCAGAAAAAAATACTGCGTCGATTGATCTGGGTCTCGTGTCTCTACGATGTAAAAATTAACACTTACGCCGTTGAAAACGCCTGTATTTTTATTTTTCTTCGCAAGATTAAATGCTGTATGTAGGCCAAAATCGTGTTATTTTGGTTACTTTTAACTTACAGCAAAATAAAAACTGTATATTTTTCTGCACATATACTTACATGTTCCGTTTTCAAAACTGAAGGCTACTTACAGCGTTTCTGCGGCAAATCATTATTGTAATATTTTTTGCTTATAGCAATTAAAAGGATCGTGAATTTTAGACTTCACTATTTACAGCAAATCATCATATACTTACTCAGAAAGCTCACATCGCTAAATACATTTGAAAACACCTGTCACTTTAGACATATTATTTCAATTTTATTCAAAGTGTATAGGTTAGAAAATTAACTCTCACAGTCTTTACACACACATGACCTACGGAGCCAAAACGTGGACCCTCACGTCAAAGTAGTCCATATATTCAAGGTTGCTCAGCGAGCTATGGAGAAAGCTATGCTTGGAGTTTCTCTGAAGGACCAGATTCGTAATGAAGATATCCGACGGAGTAACTGACATAGCTCTAAGGATAAGCAAAAAAAAAGTTGCAGTGAGCTGGTCACATTTCCAGAAGAACCGGTAACCTTTGGGGTAAACGAGTTCTCGAGCGGAGACCATGTTTAGGCAAACGTAGTGTAGGACGACCTGTGGCCAGGTGGAGTGACGACCTGCGAAATGCAGCTGGCAGAAAAAGGATGAGAAGAGCTAACAACCGAGCTCAGTGGCGTGCATTTGGAGATGCCTACGGTCAGCAGAGGACAGATATGGGCTGATGACATGATAGAAAAATCAACAGAAAATTTTGCAAAACTGTATGAAAGAGGTAAGAATGTTGGACATAATAAAGCATCACCGGAAATCGACGACAAAGCCAGATCATTTGTAATGTATTTGCCTTTACCACTACTATCTCATTACTGTCGCAAAGATTCCATACGACTGTGCCAACCAGAAAATTTTAGAAATATAACTAATTCGCTAGACATTTATTTAGAGCACTGCGAAAAGAATAACGTGAAAACCTGTGTCATTTTAAGTTTTTTCAAAATGTTTTCATGGTTGTTTTAATATTGGCATCAATATCTCTAAAAAGGATAAATGTGTTCAGTGTATGTCCACAAAATCTTTCGACGTGAAATTAATGTGAAGAAGAAATTCATAAGGTAAACGAGCACCTAAAATAGGAAGAAGAATCATACCAACGCTTTTCCTACCATCAGGATTTTGATATACTTGACAAAAGTATTATCTGTGCCAGCTTTGACATGCAGAAAGTGCTTAATACTCCACACGGTGACAACATGGTACTTTATTGTAGCCAAAAAATGTCAGTGTACAATTTCACTATTTATGAGAGTAACACACTGGTCGGGATCTGATATTTAGGGAATGAAACAGATGCTCATCGCGGAGCAAATAAGATATCGCCTTGTTTACTTAATTATTATTGAAAGCTAATTCTAGCGCTAATATTAAAACTTTGCTGCTTTATTCAGATTTCTGCTACGGACAAAAAAAAAATAAAGCCACGTTGTCGATGTTACGCTTTGCACTATCGAGGTGTGCTAATCTTGAGGTCATCTAGACTAACTATTTCATTCCTGGACATACATACACGTTATTGGATAGTATGCATAGAAAAAGCAGTGCAAAAAACTATAATATGGGCTCGCCAGAAGAAACCTATGTCCATATAAAGTAAACACACTTGAAGGAACAAATTTCATGGGATTTGAAGGAATTACTAACAAAAGGTACATTTAAAACAAAACAAAATATTAACATTTCGGTTACATTTAAAAAGGAATAAACCAAATTATATGTATTTAAAAAACTCAATGTTGCTGGAAACTGAGACAATTGAGATTCAGTTGAATCTTAATAAAACAATTCAAAAATTTTCAATACTAGTTTTCCCGCCCGCAATTTAGTACGCGCGGACTACTGATTATCGCGAAAAATAGCCTCCTATTTTCTTCTAGGATATTAAAAACCAATGCAAATGTAGGTTTAGCACCAATGCTCTTAAAGTTTTTTGACATACTTGTTATTTCGTTTCCATGGCAACCACAGACCATTCTGTAATGCCAACCGTTCCTTACAGTGAGTAATCAACATTTTCCAGTTTTCCCGTGGAAACTTACAATTTTCCGGAATAAAAAGTATCATATATTTTATTCCAGGGTATAAGCTATCTCCTTCAAAATTTCATCAAAATCCGTCTAGCCGTTATTGCGTGAAAGCACAAACAAACAGACAACGTTTCAATTTTGTATTTGTAATAACAAGGTGTGCATTATTGGCTGTGTAATACAGCCCGGACACTTTTTGTACTGGCGATAATGTACAGCCAATATTACGTGTACATCACAGACTAAAATATAGAAATGACATAGCCAAAGCCTCGTTTGCACGTTCCAGTTTCCTTTTACCACAGATTTTGAATCGCGATTGCTCCGGTGCTACGGGAAGTGCTGCGCCTCCGCTCTTGCGTAACAAAGCACAGGTACCAAGGCTCGCCTCCGCAGCTTCGGCGTTTGGACCAACCTCCACCGCTTCAGCTCACCCTGGCACCTGCACTTTGTTGCAGCGGACGGGGGCTGCACTCCCTCCGCGCCTCCGGCTTTTTAAAAACCCTCTAGTGTAGGGCAGACAAGACCACGTGGACTCGGGGTTGGCCGATTCGGTTCTGTGACAGTTTTAATACGCTTTATATTAGCTTCACTTGTATGTTTGTATGTTTGTAACCGACTCCTTTGGACGCTATTTTGACCCACTTTAAACGGTCAGATTTCATTCAAATTTTGCACACCTGTCAAAGACCGATGACAATGCAATAATTGAAAAAAAAAACACGCTTTATATAGAAAACCAAACTAAAAAATAGAAAATAAATTTTAATAGTGTAAATAAGAAAAAATGTTTTATTTAAAAAAAAGCGTGGGGTGCTTCTCATATCTGTCAATGAAATATTTATAACTATTGACCCATGCACCCCACGATTTTTTTGAAATAAAACATTTTTTTCTTATTTCCATTATTAAAATTTATTTTCTATTTTTTAGTTTGGTTTTCTATATAAAGCGTGTTTTTTAGTTTTTTTAAACTATTATTTATTTTAACTTGACACTCGCATACACAAATGAGGCATCAAGGAGTGATTCTAGCTTTGTCTATGGTTGGCTTCGTATTATTGGCCGTGTAATATTGGTCGTACAAAATCGGCACGGGCTGATATTCCGTATCCAGTTGTACACGTAATATTGGTCGCGTAATACTGGCCGTGCATTATCAACCCGGACTGATTTTGAACGGCAATACACGGCCAGTATTAGCCGTCCAAATATTACGAATCCATGTACACGTAATATCTGGCCGTGTAATATTGGCTGTACAATACTGGTGCTACATTATTTTGGTCGTGTATTATCGTCTCCCTAAGATCGGGTACTGACAGTTGATGGATGACAGAAGACAGGACCTCAAGTTTTTTTTCTACTTGCTTCACACGGTTTCTTTTTTGATGAAATTGCGTTTTGAACGTTTTGATAATTCATTATTATTTGTATTCATTTGTTCACATGGTTTAATATAGAAATCTGTTTTATTTTATTCACAGTGCACCAAAAAGTATACAGGGTGATTTTTTCAAGTGGGCGTGGTTGGCTAAATCAGAAACTATGAGGAATAGCGAAAAGAACTCAAAGGAGTCTCGGGCCCGATTTTACCCGCCCGAAAACTAACTTTAGTTTATAATCGGGCAAAAGAGAATATAATCACTACGTATACTACGTTTTGAGAGGCGGGACCTCCCTGGCTAGTAATGAAAGCAATTTGGCAGAAATTTATTGGCATCAAAGCATCCAACATTACTAACACTATGGGTCAGACATTAGCCTATCTCGAAAATGCTACCAACCTAACAACATAACGGATAGAGTAGTGCTTGCTTGCACGTATTCTTGGTTTTATCGATATCGATAAAACATGCATGCCCTCGTCGAGGTTTCATTATATGAAAGTCGGTTCCAAATTCCAATAAGCCCAACGTTGTTTTCTCACAATGCAATAGCGTTGGGCTTATTGGATACCCATTGCAACAGGTAAATGTGGAGCCATGTAATAATATAATATATATAATACTTTGAAATAAAACACTTTTGAACAACTGAACAATTTATTTATAATACTTTTTACAATGTTAATACGAAAATGGATTTTGCAACCACAGGTAAGCTTACCCACTAGTGCTTCACTCTGAATTGAGACCATGCGATGTACCTACTTTACCTTTATCTCACGCACTCACATTCATAAATGTGCGTTACGACTGGTCTCTATAGGAATGTATGCAGATTCTCATTTTCTGCATCTGGAAATAAACATGTTGATTAATGATAAGGAAATAACGTTATAGGCATCCTGACCCAGCCTACGATAGGTTTATCGATAGTTAATAGTTCTTTGACCTTGCGTATCCCTAGTGTTAAAACAATATAAAAATCTATCTATACTATAATAAAACTGTAACTGGGCTAAATCTGTACATTAAATATTTTTTGAAAATTATAATTGAGATAAACTTCAAAATCGATATAGAGTGCAAAAAGGATATTTTTTTAATTTTTGTCTGTCTGTCTGTCTGTCTGTCTGTCTCTTTGAACACAAATCACGCTGAAACTACCACATGGATTTTGATGCAACTTGGCACAATCATAGCTTATGTTATGGATTAACATTTAGATCTTTTATACTTTATACTTTTTATCCCGAAAAAAACATGAGTTCCCGCAGGATAGGGGTTAAAAGTTATTTAAAAGAACACATATTACGCTGAAACTACTGGTCAGAGTTTGATGTAACTTGGCACAGTCAAAGTACATATTATGTATTAAAATTATGCATTCTTTTTATCCCCAAAAATATAGGGTTCCTGCGGGATAGGTATTCAAAGTTATGGTAATTTAAATGTAATATAAATAAAACATTAAAATGGTATCATAATTCCGACTCTCTCACCACTATACTATCTGGTTTAGCGGGAGTATTTCTGCTTGCCAACCCAGACGTGCGTGGATCGAAATCACGTACTTATTGAAATGTTTTGTTCCATATTTTTATGCATTTACATATTTTATGCGTTATAACTTGGCACAGTCAAAGTACATATTATGTATTAAAATTATGGATTCTTTTTATCCCCAAAAAATATAGGGTTCCTGCGGGATAGGTATTCAAAGTTATGGTAATTTAAATGTAATATAAATAAAATATTAAAACGGTACCATAATTTCGACCCTCTCGCCACAATACTATCTGGTTTAGCGGGAGTATTTCTGCCTGCCAACCCAGACGTGCGTGGATCAAAATCACGTACTTATTGAAATGTTTTGTTCCGTATTTTTATGCATTTACATATTTTATGCGTTATTTTTACAATATCAATGCTTTTTTTTTTCTTGAATTAAACCGTCAAATTGTTACAACAAAATAGGTCACAATAATTCAAATTCAGATAATTTAGAAAAACTCAAAAACAGAAAAGAATTCTGTCAATTTACTTGCGGATTTTTTATTGTTAACTAAACTGCGTACTGTTTTACATTTTTAACCCCCGAACAAAGAGACGGGTGTTATAAGTTTAGGGTGTGAATCACTGTGTGAGAGGGTGTGTGTGTCTGTTTGTGGCATCCTCATAAAAAAGCTCCCAAACGAATGGACCGATTTTGATGCGGTTTTTTTATTTGAAAGCTGAGGTAAACAAGATTTGTCTTAGCTATAATAAGGGGGGAGGGGGGGGGGGAATAGGGCGAAGTTCATAGCTCCCAAATGAATGGACCAAATTTGATGCAGTTTTTATGTTTTAAAAAGGATGTGATCGAGATGGTTTATCATGTTCCTTTGCTATAAGGGTGGGGGGGAGGAGTTGAAAAAGGGGGGGGGGGGGGGGGGGTGAGAATCGTATCTTTCAAACGAATCGACCAATTTAACTGCGGGTTTTTATGTTTCAAAGCTAAGCTTATGGGTTTTTATTGTTTCGCTCCCGCCTTCGTCTTCTAACCTATCACGACCATGTCGGAATGCCACTGAAGGTTGTTAACACAGGTAGGTAGGTAGGTAGGTACCTATATTGGTACTTTTGGTACTGGAATAATTCATAGGATCATTATATCCCAGAAAAACTACCACGCGAGCAACGCTGCGGGCACAGCTATAGGCAATAATAACGTAAAAGTCTGTACAAAGAAAATAATTTTAAAAAATTGGTCTGAGCTACTGAACAAGAATAAAACATTTTTAAAATTCGTGTCTGTCTATTTGTTTGTCTGTATGTTTGCATCACGTAAAAACTATTAGACCGATTGCGATGCAGTTTTCAGTGTTGGATAGCTTAGGGTTTGACCAAGACCTAGCGTACTTGGTATCGTAATCCAATGATTAGATGCCGAGCAATCGATAAAAAACTTTTAAACGGCTGAAGGAATTTTGATCAAATGTTTATTATAGGTCTTGGAATAGCACATAGAGTACTTTTAACCTAGAGAAATGAACACGCGAGCGAAGCCGCGGGCACAGCTAGTACAAAATAAAAATCATGTAAATTATCATTTATGGTCACGTTAATGGGAGGTGGCACTAAGCAATATCAAAATTAATGCTGACCGGGGCTGATCAAGAGGAAATCATGCCATAAATTTCCTTTTTGTTCTGGTTTTCGTAACTGGCGGGAACTCCATATAAAACACATCTTTTGTAGCTTTTTAAAGTTGGTGGCATTTTAAAATTATCGTATAAACTGGATTAACACTATAATTATATGATTCTTCAAAGAAAACACAAAACAGGACGTTATTAACAATAATATGAATAAAATTTAAAATTCGCTAAACACTAACCAAAAATTCCAAATTTTTAGATTTTTCTTGACAAATTTCAAACAAAGAATATATCTTCAGAATCCACATGCGAGAAAGAGAAAGCATGCTGTGCTAGTGGGATGCCAGTACCACAAAGAGATTGGACCAAAGAGTATAGTAATATAATCATGATTGGCCTCTATATTTCGTTCTTTTTGGTTCGTTCATTGGGATCTGAAAAACAAATGAACTTCACTGTTCTGCCAAATTCCATACATAGGAGCCAAATTTGAAAATTTATTTTTGGTTGCTGACTACGTAAGCAGTGCACGAAAAACGCACAAACTCATTAGAATGGAAAATATTAACAATTTTGTTCAATCTTATATCTATGAAAATTGAGGCTCAATAAAATATAAATTACATATTGTTTATGTAGCCCAGTAAATAAGCTTTTAAATGAGATACATATATATCATATTTGCTGAAATTTCCTCGGAATAAAGTACCACTTCTGAACATCTTTATCTTCTATTTATACATACAGTACCGTGACATAGCTACCTACGGTCTGACTGACAGAAAATGCACAGCCTAAACCGGTGGACCTAGAGGTTTGAATTTTGGGGGAAATATTCCTTAAATATCCTAGAGGTGCACTAAGGAATTATTTCTGGAAAATCAATCTCGAAAGGGATGAACAGTGGTGGCAAAGTTTGCTCGCGGGCACAGCTGCGGGCGCAGTTTCTTTTATACAACATACAGCGACAGTGTGTTTGATTACATACAACTGATCCAATCCCATCTTGTTTTAAAGTCCCAATAGCCCCAATAGCATGGAAACAAGTAGAATGAACTGATAACGATGAAAATAAAACATAGAAGAGACTTTAGATCCTTTCTTGTCCACAGGCGGCGCAAACTTCGTAAACCCATACGCTAGCGACGACCGGACAGACCTCAGCCAAGTATGGGTGGAAATCCCCTCCACTCTCGTGGCCTTGGGAGGGGACGTCCACATCCAGATCCACGGTGCCATCACGCCCGGCTTAAAGGTTCGCCTGGCGAGAGAAGACGACGAAGGCCGGGCTTTACTAGCAAGCATGCCTCTAGCCCTCGACGCTGAAAGCAAAGTCACTCTACCCTGCGGATACTTCTCCAGAGGTGGCACCTACTACCTCGAACTCATCGCCGATAAAGACAACTTTATGACGGACTACGATAACAATACAGACACTTTTGACGATTTTGCTAAGCGTGATGTGAATGAACACAGTGTGACGGAGAGTGTGAGAGTTAAACGTGACGAAGGTAGTATTATGGAAACTGGTGATAGTGTAGTGAAGTCGTGGAAGTTTGACGTGTTGTGGCCGTCAGCTAACCTAGATGTGACTCCGGAGCAGATTGCTACGTACCCTGAGAGGCAGGTGACGGCTATTCTGGAGTTTCCAAGGGTCGTGTGCACTCCAGTGGAGTCCAGTGCTGACTTTTGGCTGGAACTGCTGTACTGTGGACATTCCAGTGGTGGAGCAGTTCTGTGTGATGGGAAGAATACAAGTTCACATGCTCACGTGCTGTATTCTGAACAGGTAAAATGGCCCTTATTCATTTTATGCTTAAAGTTTTTTCTTATTCATAATGTTAACCTTATTCGAACTTTGTCATGTTAAATGACAAAGATTAACACATTTGCTGCTGAACCTTAAAAAGTACTTCTCCTCGGAGTGCTAAAATTACGTCTAAAACACATTGTGTTTCGCTGAACTGGCATAGTACTTTAAAAACGCGTTTGTGTTTTCAGCAGTATGTTAAATGAAATATAAATAAAACGTCTAATTTTTCTAAAGTGTGTCCACATAAGGTCAAGAGTGCTAAATCGTATGATGTAAATAAATATCACCTGTTATTTTTCGATTTTAGCATTAACGCCTGCTTAGTGATAAAATAATCTGATAATGTAATGGTGAACCCTAAGCTATCCAACAGTGAAAACCGCATCACAATCGGCCCTGTAGTTTTTACGTGAAGTGCGAAGAAACAAACACACAGATAAGATTTCAAAAATGTTATATGCTTGTCAGCTTATTTTAAGTAACATGGTCTGTACAATTATTGTCATCATTGTACAGACTTTTTGGTGCTTTATTATAATTAAAGATATATTTCCTCAATTGTTTTGACACACTATAAAAAGTTAATAAACGTCAATTAGTATTGCGCAGTACAATATTGTAGTGCGCAGTATTACTAATCATTGCATAACTTTTTGTAAGTAGGTATGGAGGCAAATACTAATACGAGTATTATACTCTTGTATCCAAAGAACACCGGTTTTTTTCTGTTCTGTCTTTTGAAATACAACCAAAGGCACTCCTAGGAAGTTCAACTCATTACCCAGGAAAAAAAACAATGAACGTAATATTTTAGGGCCACTATTACTTTGTGTTATAGCCGGGACAAGGAAAATGGGTTTGCATACACTTATTTGTTTATTCAGTTATATATGAGAAAAATAGAAATATGAGGGCAATCAAGACAAGCACAAATTAAAAATATGTACAACCCTCGACCCCCCACCCCATTTCACCTAAAGTAAATTAAATTCTTTTATTTCATGCAAATAACACCCTTAGTAGAAGATATACATTAAAAATAATTATTAATTATTGTAGCATCTCGAACTACGATGCCACAGACAGACGTTTACATACAGTGATACACACCCTCAACTTAAGGCGGGGGGTTAAAAACTATCATGTTTTGCTAATGTAAAGAAACAGTGTTATGATATTTTTGCTCATGTTTTGTATTTTAGTATATTTATCTTCAATATTATGTTTTTTAGTGTTATCAGTAGAAATGGGATATTTAAGTGCCGTTTAGTTTAATTGTTTTGAGTTCGCGATATTTCAGCTCGGATATAGGAAACTGATGTTCTTGTGAGCGGGTAGTTTTAAGGGCAGACATTTCGATCTACCTCCTTTCTCACACGTTTTTACCGATCGAAACTATGCCCCGTTTCTAATGATAAAATAAAGAGTGACAGTTTAAAATCTTAAATTATGTTTTTTATTTGGACAAAATTTGCTTGCAGACCTCATAACGGTAATCCACTAAAAGTGTACCATATTACAGATGGGGATAGTATTGGTACCTGAAAATGTAAGTCCAACATGTATACTCAACGGTCTGATGGAGCGATGGTAGCCTAACGGTTCAATAGTGCAACTTAGAATCCAAAGATACCGGGTTCGGTCCAAGGCTCCACACCAATGACTTTTCTTAGTTATGTGTGGCTTTCCATCGCTCCGTGCTTCGGAGGGCACGTTAAGCTGTCAGTCCCGGCTGTTATTGATTAATAGCAGTCGTCGAGACATGTCAGAGGCCCTCGGGCGGCTTGATAAACTCTGACACCAGAGGCCAGCACTACCTCATACGACAAACAAACGATTCAAAGGTCCAACTTCATTACAATAAAAACTTGCACAAATATCAGGCTAATAGCCCTTCTCTAAATTTAATAGGGGAAATTATATAAGTTAATAGTTTAGTAAGAGGAAGTTAATGGCGAATCATCGCAGAGCACGCAAGATGCAGGTAACTCATATTTGTAAGAAAAATAGCGTGGTTTTATACATTTTTAAAAGAAACAACGGGTATTAGTCATATTATAGCAGTTGAATTGTACCAACTAGGTATATGGCTCGCCTTATTTGCAACACGTTCGCGAGCATTCCTCACTCCCCTCAAGAAAGACCACCGGATGTGGTTGCAACTATAGCTGGAATAATTCAAGTAATTATCTTGTCTTTTAAAATGCCACATATTTTGTTGATCTAGTAATTTGTGATTGAATGTTGTCTATAGATGCACGGGTTTCCTGGGCGGCGCACCATGACACTGCGCTGCGAGCTCTTCGGCCAAGCCGGGGACTATGCTTTGACGCTGAGGCCAGCCGCGGCTGCTGGCCCGCAGGATCTAGCTACTGCTTTTATAAAGGTAAAAGTATCCATCCATATCAAAATATAAAACTGAAACGTTATCTGTTTGTTTACTTGGGGTTTTCCCTGAGTTTTTTTCTTTCTGTTTACACTGGTAGTTTACTATTTTATTCTTTCTTTTTTTTAATACCTACCGCCACTTCACGAGTAGGTAGGCTTCTTAATTATTCTATTATTTCTAAAACTAAACTGCCAGGTGACAGATACTTTTATCCCAGAAAATTGAAAGTTTCCATGGGAAAACTTGAAAATGTTGATTATTCACGGTAAGTAACGGTTGCCATGGAAACGAAATAACAAGTCTGTCATAAAAATTCAAAAGCATTGGTGCTATACCTACTTTTGCATTGGTTTTTAATATCCTAGAAGAACATAGGATGCTTTTTTTCGCGATAAACAGTAGTCCTCGCGGACGAAGTCGCGGGTGGGAACGCTAGTTAGTCATAAAATAGGTAATTTAATTTATCAAAATGTCAATTTAATACAATTTACGTCGTTACAATCATTCGTCAGGCTCTTTTATTACCTAATAGCTTTCTCGCCCGCGACTTCGTCCGCGCGGACTACTGCTATCGCAAAAAAAAAGCATCCTATGTTCTTCCAGGATATTAAAAACCAATGCAAATGTAGGTATAGAACCATAGACATTAACTCTATAAGTTAATGTCTCCAATCCAATGCTCTTGAAGTTTTTTGACAGACTTGTTATTTCGTTTCCATTGCAACCGTTCCTTACAACGAGTAATCAATATTTTCCAGTTTTTCCGTGAAAACTTACAATTTTCTGGGATAAAAATTATTCTAAGTTTTATTCTAGGGTATAAGCTATCTCTATTCCAAATTTCATCAAAATCCGTCCAGCCGTTATCGCGTGAGAGCTCCCCAAACAAACAAACAAACAAACTGACAACGTTTCACTTCTATATATTGGTATGGATTGTATTTTTGGAAATTGGATTACTAGTAATGTTTATAAGTATATGATTTTAGCATGAACGCCTGCTATTAATATTATTATTATTATTAGATATGGATTATGTACTTTCGACAAATATTAATTTAAATGTGTTATATATTATAATTGTATTTGATTACATTATGATTACTTGTGCAAGCTAGATTTACTATGTCACACACCCTTAAAGAGAGTAGATTGTGCGGGCCTTTATTGTTACGAATACAGTAACGAACAACTTTTTTTAACCTTCATCTGTGACAATAAAATGATTTGATTTGTTATGATCATAATCACAGTCATAATAATGATGGAATTTTTAAATAAAAATAATAATAAATTTTTGCCCTTGCTAATTTTCTCTGATTTTGCGCGCATTCCTTAAACCGGTAAACCTTCGATATCGCTCCATTCCCTTCCACATTCTGAACTTACTCCAATTTATTAAAAATCTCCATAAACAATATCTGTTGAAGCAAGCTGAAGCGAGTTACGAGGGGGCCCAATAAACTTCGATAAATATTAGGTGAGCTTAGCACAGGTTACTTGGAATAGGGGTGCAACCTGCGAAAAGTAAAACTCATCGATAAATCATGACTTACGCAATTATTGCTTTCAAAAATCGGCTAATACATTAATGTCAACTAGGGCAGGATATTTCGTTTGAATCTAGATTTCAACAAACACAACTAAGGCAAGTTCTAGGCCGACGTTTACTATTTCATGTGATGAAACACATTATCAGTAACCATTCTGTGTTATTGGAATTGCATAACATTAAAGATATTTCAAATAAAAATACTTTTTCTTTGAAAGTCCCATGCTGTACGAGGTATATCCGTGTAGTGTGAACTTTAACATGTAATTTGATGGAGTATACATATGTATAGAAACATTACAAAAATAAAAAAAAAATGGATTCTACCTTAATTTTTTACCTTTTTTACATATTGGAAGCTTCATGACCATGCAAAAACGTAAGTTATAGCTCGTAGACGGTCTTCCCTGAGTTAACCTTACCTAATTTATGTAAACACCTACTTAGTATTCCTGAACCAGGTCTACCAAGTAAAGTAGTAACTGTCAAGATGTTTATCGTTGATGTTCGGCTGCATTATTCTTTCTTTAAACAATCGGTCGTCGATACACAGTCGCCTCCCTACCAACATTAATCCATATTTCACCCTCCACTTCACCCAGAATATCGGAATGGTGTTTAATTCTCACAAAAACTCCTCACACGAGGAAAGGTACGTCTACTTATTGAGATTTATGGGCTTGAGTAAATGCCCTGGAGAATATTTTATGAGGTGGGCGAGATAGATTCGTACTAAAGAAAATTGCCTTGTAGAAATTGGCGAAAAACCGTTGTTCCCATTGGCGACTTGAGTTTATTCATTGGAGTGTTGTTCAACTAACAGTTGGTCGAAGAAAGTTCAGCTCTCAATAACACTTTTGTGTTACTGCAGATAAACCTTTGGTTCTATTGGTTTTACAGAATGAGCTTATTTCCTTGAAATGAAAAATAATATGAGAAACCTAAAAATGATTTTCATATACCTATTCAACGATACCGCATTTAACATAGTTCGTTGACTTCTTTTTTTCTTTTTCACTATATGGCGTCTGGTTGTCGCCATATTGAATGTTGATTAGTGTCGTGTCTTTATTGGCACTCTCAAGATTAAGAAAATCGATTTACGTTAGAATCATCGAAATCGGTCCACGCGTTTGGCCTATATATAGTGCCACAAAAGAAAAGACATACATACATAGGTACATAGGCTGGTAAACACAATACCCTTCGCTCTGTCGGATAAAAATGGAAATCTCTTTTGTTTTGGACTAAACTTTTAGTTATTGTATATTGATGTTTTTTTTTTTTCATTCGACTGAATGTCAAAATGAGCAGATTGTTCTCACGATGACTTACCATCGTAGCCCTTAGGCCTCGCTTGCCAAGAACTACCCAGAGCTTACGATTGCAAAGACTTCAGAGGCCTGCACATCCACATACTTGCTTTGCCTGCACAACGCCTGCGCTGGCTTTTTCATCGTCACTTTGAGACATTTAGCCAAATCATTTGGCTTGTTACTTTGGAATTAATATACTTACATATTGCTTCACTCTTTCCTACTACAGAAAAGACGAAGCAAATTTAGAACAATCCAGTAACAAAAATCTCTTTTATATTAAAACATACTCCCTTTTCCTTATTTTGTATTACTTCCTATAAGTGATTCGCTTCCTTATATTTTATGTTCTTGTTGCATATTTGTGCGGTCCGAACTGGGGGGAAAATTGTATTTTACTGAGACATTATTTGCAAACTTCTGTGCGGAAACAATCTACATAAAAGTTTAGGGTTCTTGCGTTTGAGTGTGCTATCATTGTTGGTCGGCTTTTATGGTGGGTATATTATTTTAGCAGCTTTTTATTAGCTAACTAACTGAGCCCCGTGGTTTTACCCGTGTCTACAATTTTCCGGGATAAAAAATAACCTATATTAGTTTCTATGTACAGCATCTACATATAAAATTTCATCAAATTCAGTTCAGCTGTTATCGCGTTAAAGCGCCCCAAACAAACAAACTGACATCTTTTCACTTATACCACAGAATAAATAATAGTACAAGTACAGAAGGATAACTAAGTAAAGTCATTTAAATAAATAGCGACTCTCGCTACAACAATATAAAGTGCAATTTAACTAGCACAGCGCTGCGATTTTTCAATTATATTTACCTAGCAGGCGCTCGCCCATCGCGTGCAGGCTAGAATGCACCGTATCACAACACGCGAGAACTTCCATTGCTCTAACCGTTTCAGAATCGCTCTGTCCCTTTTTCGCTCGGTAGGGTTGTATTAAGATATGACTAGGAACTTGTACTACTAATTATTCTGTGATATGTTATGACTTAGATATTGTAACAGAATAAATAAGTGATAATGTATTATGTTATTACTTATTATTATAAATTAAAATAGTTCTATTACATACAATGACATTCTTATCAGAATAGACCTACTACCTCATTTTTACTACCTACCTATCCCGTTTTCAGAACGCCGATAAGTTTAGTGAGATACCTACCTACGTATAAGTGTTGTTGGTTGATTATGATTATATCCTATAGGTATTGCACTTTGATGAATAAAGGTGTCTGAATTCCTTGCTTTATAATGAGTGAAAGTCGTCATTTCTATCACTATTCAAACAGCCGAATGCTATGCAATACCTTCTTGGTTACTTCTTGGTACTCATAATTAAAACAGGAATAAAATTTGACAATAACTTTACGTAATTAGGTACTTTATCGCTAAGCACATAGCGCGCGACTCATCGAGCGCACGCTTGACACTCGACTGAACGGACCCGAATATTGCGCCCTCGAATTTATTTGTACTTGTTGCGGAGTGCGACCGCCTTGCTTATATTAGCTTTCTCCCGCGACTTTGTCCTTGCGGGCAGTTTTTCGCAAAAAAATGCAGCCTATGCTCTAGGATATTAAAGACCAATGCAAAAGTATAGCACCAACGCTATTGATGTTTTTTGTCAGACTTATTATTATATCGTTTCCAAGGCAACCATTCCTTACAGTGAGTAATTAACATATTCCAATTCTCTCGTGGAAACTTACCATTCTCCGGGAATAAAGTAACGATACCGAGCTCGGTCCTACGCTCCGCACCAATGACTTTCCTGAGTTATGAGCGGTTTTCCATCGCTCCGTGCTTCGGAGGGCATGTTAAAATGTTGGTCCCGGCTGTTATTGATTAACAGCAGTCGTTAAGCCATGTTAGAGGCCCACGGACAGCCTGATAAACTCTGACACCAGAGGCCCGCACTAACTCACACGACAAACAAACAAACAAACAAGTAAATTTTTTAATTAATTTTTCCATACTTTTTGGCGTGAGAAACGCCCCAAACAAACAGACAACATTACACTTTTATATATTAGCGGGGATGGGGATTGGTGATTAACGCAAAATATAGGTATATTTTGCCACGTCGTACTTCAAAATCTGTTACAAAAATAATTCAACAAGGTGACAACTCTGATGAATTATTATTGTAAAAGATATTTAGTTTCATTTTTAAAGTTTTTTTTTTGTATTTATTGTTCGTTGAAATTGTTCAAAAAGTCTGATTAAAAAGAGGACACAGTATTTTGGATGTTTAAAAGTTTATTAAATCATCATCAACAAATTGTGATGGTAATTTTCCAAAGCTCAATTTGGAAAGTCAAAATAAAACTAAATATCATATAATTTTCTTTCAGGCTGACTGGTCAGAACAGTTCGTGCTCAACGTCCACGGCGGTTCAGTGTTCCCGTGCGGAGATGGAGTGAAGGTGCTTTTTCAATACCCTGAGTGTGTGCTGGAGAGGGCTGATAGAGTGAGGGTGTTCGGGAGGGACAACGAGAGGTTGAGATACGTTGCTGAGAGAAGGGTTCGGAGGTGAGACACTGTTCCCAAATAGAGTTTTCAAATAATGTAGTATAATAGACACGTCTTTGGTTTTTCAGTTATAGGGTTTTTCTAATCTTAATTGATATATAAAACTAGCTTTTGCCCGTGCCCGCTCGCGTGGACTACAGTTTCATAAAAGTATCCTATGTCCTGTGAACCTGTCCCAGGACTCAAACTATCTGCATACCGTTTATATGATTTTTAGCACTAACGCCTGCTTAGCGAGAACATATCTAATAATTTACTAAACGTAAGACGGATTTACAAACTAAGCGAGAAATTTGAAGCATGTAGTACCTGTCACGGTAGCCGAACTTGGTAAAGGCATGTGCCGCGCAGAGGCACGGAATGATGAACCTCGTCCGTGATTCAAATTATTCGCTTTATCTGCATACCTACCAAATTTCATCAAGATCGGTTTAGGCGTTTAGTAGTTAAAAGATAACAAATAGACAGTATTACATAGTATATTTGGTTATTAGACTTGCAGCGTGCTGGACATACATACAGTCATACACTGTTTTTCTTACTCCTTTTATTTGATGCTTTGAGAGGGAAGAGGTAGATTAAAGTTGGAGTTGGACACTGGAATGCCCATAGTGTGTATGTACTGCAAGGGGCTGATAGAGTGGTCATCAGGTGAGAAAACAACAAGCTATGGATGTTTTTTTTAATATGATATATCGTAATGTTGTATCGATACTTTGCGATACATCGATCAAAAATACCGATATTTTCTATATATTGTATAGCATTGTATTTAACTAGTCTGTAATAAAAAAATAACGGAAGGGAATAAGTAAATACGAGTAAATAAGTTAAAACAGCCAGAGTTAAGAAACAAACCAACTTTATTTATTTTAATCCCAATAATAACATACAAAACGCAGAATTTTCTGTCTTTTTTGTATCATTCACTATATATTTCGTCTTTTCAGCTTTATTTCACACTACAGTTAATACAATTCACACAAAGTAGAACTTGTTCTACACAATGTTTACAAAGAAACAAAACATATCGGGCTTATTATTTAAGTCTTAACCATATTGGGCGATTGAGAAAGTGAACGACTATAGACGACAAATTAGAGACTAGACCGCGGTCACAGCCACAGATAATGAAAAGTCGGTCAGCTTAATTAAATTTACTTTCGATAGTATTGAATGAAACATATCGATTATATCGAAAATATTAATTTCGATTTATCCGATCATTCGATAACAGACATATACAGGGAGTTTGTTTTGAATGTAAATTCGTTTATGTGTGCAATGGTTGAATACATCGTATTTTAAATTCCCATACAAAAGTAAAAATTAGACATTTGCAACAACTCTAAATATTTGTTTATGATTCTATCACGTTGAACAATAAAGTAGGTACATACATACTGCTCCACCTGCGGGTTCAGGTTGCTGGGCCTCTCCTCACTGGCGTGCTGGTGGACCCCATTGAGTGGAGATTGATCACCAGTCTGGGCAAATATATGGCGAGCCAGCCTATTATTGTCTCTCTGGACGCATATAGTTCGAGTAAGCAATGTTACTTACAGTTGAAGAAAAAACTGAAGGCTTAGCCACATACTTCATTGTCAATATATTGTCAATATCGTGAAGATAGTGGCGTCCCACTCGACTGAACAAATAAATTGGTGGCACTTTATTGTTTTTTTTTTTCCGGTTAACCTACTATGTGATATGTAGTATTATTATTGTGCTACTAGGTTTGAAGAACACTGTACCTGCAATGATCTTTAAAGATAAATTTATGAATGAAAAACTTCGAAATGTCAAAAGTCATTGAACTAACGTACATAACGCGTGGAATACCCCACCCCGGTATTTAATAGGTAATAATATTACATACTGAAAGCTGTTGATTACTATGTCTACTTGGGTCAGACGATCCAACTGGGTAGATCCAACTTCGACAAAGAGGTCAACCGACGTATCCAACTCAGATGGGCAGTGTTCGGGAAATTACGCCATATCTTCTCGTCGCAGATACCGCAGAGCCTCAAGACGAAAGTTTATAATCAGTGCGTGTTGCCAGTGATGACATACGGCACTGAGACGTGGTCGCTAACTATTGGTCTCATACAAAAGCTCAGAGTTGCGCGCGTGCAATGGAGAGAGCTATGCTCGGTGTTTCACTAAGTGATAGAATCAGAAATGAGGATATCCGTAGAAGAACGAAGGTTACCGACAGTTAGTTCGTGGCAGGCCATATAGTTCGCAGAAACGATAACCGCTGGGGAATAAAGGTTCTCGAATGGCGACCACGAACAAGCAAGCGAAGTGTGGGGAGACCCCCCCACACGATGGACCGACGACCATGTAGCCGTCGCAGGAAGTCGGTGGATGGAGGTGGCACAGGATCGCTCGTCATGGCGCTCTTTGGGGGAGGCCTATGTTCAGCAGTGGACTTCTAAAGGCTGACATGATGATGATGATGATGATGAATATTACATACTGTAGATAATTATAGCGAGTGTTTTTGAAATATCGATACATATTGAGCACTCCTACAACCAGCTGAAATATGTCTATGAGAGAGAAGTGCTGAGGTATGATTATTTCTTTCTGAGCATTGGAGTACAAGAGTTAATATTGGATTTACTAAAAGATTCAAGTTTTTGTACAACCATTGGTTTGTCATGTTATGACATGAGTACAGCATGTTGTACTTCCGTTACAATTACACGTCGTTCAGTTTGCAACGTTGTAAAAATACTTCAATTTTCCCCATACCGCTGTCCGCATCAGCTGTTCCCTGGTAATCATAGAACACATGCAATTTCCGGGTGCTAGCTAAACACCACTTACGGAAAATTGGACTGGCTTTTGCCGAGTATCTTCCTTGTATTTATTTTGTGTAGAAATGAAAAGTATGTTTTTTATTCCGTTGAGTGACTAGTCAAGCAGGTCGCCTCCAAATTTGACAACTTCACATGTTCATCGTCACTAAGCTTTTTTCCTCCAACTTTTAGTATTGTATAATAATCAAATAGGGATTTATCTAAACTACGAAGTTTTTAAAGTTTTGAAGCCACACCCGTGTAAGGCAGCCATAGCAACATGGCTCTTGTAGACAGGTGTATTGTCGTGTAAAAGTAGCACGCGTCGAGTCCATTTCTTTTTCCTAATTTCGACAACGGTTAATTTTATAGTATCTGTGTAAAAGCGTCATATACCTTCTTGATATTGACACTTATTTTTTATAATTGGTTATCAATCAAAATACTCTCCAAACCACAAAAAACAGTGGCAACGATCTTTTCTTTCTATTGTGACACCTCTAACTTCTTAGGGGGTGCCGGCCTTATTTGTCACTAGATTTACTCTTGCTTTGAATCAGACTCATAGTGGTGAACCTAAATATCGTTTTGAGTAGTGATCTGGTTCAAAACTTCATCCCTGTTTGCACTACAGAGATCTGAATAATCGTGCAAACATTCGGCGAGTTTGCATTTTCGACACTCTTCTTGTGCTGACCTTAGACACGCCAATATGTTCACGGAGAATACTCCAAATGGTCTTAAATGATAAACGAATTTTTGCTATGTATTGTTGTTCAAATAAGCACCCTCAAGAACAAATTTATCAACTTTTACGACATGTCTGCTTTATTTGAATAAACCATGCCTTTTTTAGCTTACTAGCTTTCACCGGCGACTTCGTCCGCGCGGACTACAGAATATCGCGAAAAAGGCAACCTATGTTTTTCTAGGATATTAAAAACTAATGCAAAAGCATAGCACCAAAGCTCTTGATGCTTTTTGATAGACTTGTTATTATTTAGTTTCCACGGCAACCTGTCATTCCGTTACTTACAGTGAATAATCGTCTTTTTCCAGATTTCCCGTGGAAATTTAGCATTTCACGAGATTAAAAGTATCATATGTTGGTCTTTTTATTGTATAGTACCTATTTACTAAGGTTCATCAAAATCGCATCTGCAATTTTGGTGTGAAAGCTCCACAAATAAACAAACAGACAACGTTTCACTTTTATGTGTTGGTGTGGATGTGCTATGACAGACTTCATAGTAAAATGTAATATTTCCTTTTCATACGTCTTACCCAGTTGCACAATGCAAATAAAGATTCAAAAATTCTTCGATCGCAATTAGTTGGGAACAAGTAATAGTAAGTACTTCGTCTACACTGTAGCATCGGTATTACATAAGTATAATGCTCCTAATGCAACCGTTGCAATAAGATATTCATTTTCGCGTGCATGCTAAATTGCACTTAAAATACGGGCAATGGAGTTGAAATTAGTTTCAGCTGTAAATGAATTTCTTATTGCAACTGAATTATTGCGTGCATACTAAATTGCACTTTAATGGTGCGCATTAGTGTTGATATTACTTTGCGCTGTATGATGAAGTTCATAAAGCAACATTTCTGTAGTGAGGTTACGAAACACAGTTGCCCTGCGGTCGATGCCAATAGTGTACAGACACCATTTAGTAGACAAACGTCCACGTCACGTCGAGACTCGAGTTTACTTCTCCCAAAAGTACGCAATAACTACTTCAGATCAAGCCTTCCTACCAAACGACCAAATATTATGGGGTCCTTTAGTTTTATCCCCAATTAAATTTTATTTAACCGCTCGTATCATTATCCGGCGAGGGACGAAAGCGAAACTATTCCGGTAAAATGCCAGATTTGTGTTGCAAATATGCTCACACTACAGATATAGATGGAATAGATACAACAAGATCGGCAAATTATATGAAATCAAGCGTGTCACATATTTTGCACATTATATTTCCGGTAAAGTATACCAACAAAGTTGTGGATTTTATTAATTTTTTAAACTATGATTTAAATCAAAATTTATTTTCTAGTTACATACCTACTGACGAATAAAAATTATTTAATAAAAACAAGTTCTAAGCTACAGCGAGTTTTTCAGAATCAAACTCAAAGTAGGTGAAACTTTTCCGGATTATTTTAAATGTATGAAGGGTTTTGAGCAATCTCAATCTATCTATTTACTCGATCTAACCTTCTTGTTTTTAAATGAGCACTATATTCGCTCGACTCGCGGGTCGAAGGAGCGTGTTTGTGTATTTTGGGATTTGCCCAATGTGAAGTACCTACAAATTTATTAGATTGGACAGCTCAGTGAGGAAGTAATACAGTCGCAAGCCCACTCACCGATTTCCAACTTCGGTTCGCGCGTAGACGGCGCCGTCCATCTTGTGTATTCAAATTACAGTTCAAACGTCCCACTAGCGTTCCAGATACAGATACTGTCCAACTTCAATTATTCTGGATGCAACCGAACACTACCGACCAAGCCCAATGCCGATGGGGCTGCGACCTTCAAGATCAGGTCAATGCGAGGGTCCTGAGAGCCTTTTGCGTGCTTCAAGGTTGAGCACTGGTGGGCGAACCAGCGAGCAGCAATACAACTATAAACTACCCTCACTGGATGGAAATAATTCAACAAAAATAAATGCTTTTATACAAACTACCCTCGAAACTGTCGATAATTTGTATATCCGTTTTCAGCGTAATACTACCTACAAATAATGCAAAATAAACACTATGCGGCATCAACATTCCGCTCACCAAAATACTATGTATTTTCTATGAAAAAACTATAATGCTAAAGCTAAAAGTAAATTTCGAAAAGATGAAGCGCGACTATACCCGACTAATCTAAACTTAACTACAATGGGAACGCGACGCTACGATAAGGCAGCGCAAAAACTAAACTATAAATGGTAACGCGAAGCAATTATAAGCTAACGCGAAAACTTAACAATAATAACGAGACCTTAAACTAATCATTTATTGGTAAAGTACAGAGCTTTACCAAAGGTCTCTGTAATTGACCTGTTTGTGTTTTGACGGTCGCGACGCGACAGATACCGTCTTTAGCACGATGCAATTGAACGATACGCCCCAGCAACCAGTTAAGTGGTTTGATTTGTTCATCCTTAATCAAAACTAATGATCCTATTTTAGGTTCCGAAGAATCAGTTAGCCATTTCGCACGTTGACTCAGTGTGTGTAAGTATTCAACATGCCATTGTTTCCAGAAGTCATGATGTAGTCTCTGCACTATTTGCCAGCGACTCAAGCAAGTTAGTTTTGTATTTGAGGTGTCGGCTTCTGGAAGCGAGGTAAGAGGTTCGAGAGTGAGGTAGTGCCCAGGGGTTAAAACCGATAAGTCGTTGACGTCGGATCCCATTTCACAAAGGGGGCGACTATTCAGACAGGCTTCGATTTGTGTTGACACTGTTAAGAATTCCTCATAAGTAAGAATTTGATTTCCAATTACACGCGAAAGATGTGTTTTAAACGAACGTATGTTGGCCTCCCAGAGCCCACCGAAGTGTGAAGCAGCTGGAGGGTTGAACGAGAATTATATTGCCTCATTGGAGGCTGCTTGTTGCATAAGGGGCAACAAACTGTTGAAAGCACCGACAAAATTGGAGCCTCAGTCACAATGGATCCGCTGACAGTGGCCGCGTCTAGCAATAAATTTGCGTAGAGCACCAAGAAATGCCTCAGTGATCAAACCGATGACAAGCTCAATGTGAATGTGTATGATGTGGATAGGGAAAGGACCAGCGAAATCTATACCGACAACCGAAAAAGGTTTAATCTGAGAAACTCGAAATTTAGGTAAGTCTGCCATACGAGGGAGGACAGGCCTTGGATTGGTGCGATAATAGCGTATGCACTTCGCCAATCGACTACGTATAGCACGACGAGGACATAAAATCCAGAACCTTTGAGCAAGTAAGAAGCTGAGCGTACGAAGCCCAGGATACAAATTGTTATTATGACATTGGTCGATAATGAGCGAAGTCAAGCAATGCTGGCGAGGTAGCAATAAAGGATGTTTGTGATCGTAGTCAAACTCCGAGTAGGCCAGGCGACCGCCCACCCTGAGAAGACCACATTCATCCAGGAATGGATGCAGTTTCTGCAAAGGTTTCGGCAATCCCCTTTTCAAGTTTACAATTTCAAGCGAAAACGACGAATTTTGCGCGATTTTAACAAGAGTGTATTGTGACTGCTTCAATTCTGAAGCGAATAGATGACCAGATCTACGATTAGATCGATTTCGACTATTATGCACGAAGCGAAGTACGTACTCTACGATACGTTGAATCTTGTTTAGGCTCGAATACCTGTCCAAAAATTCATCGAAGTTTTCGACAGTGACGAACAGCGATGTTTGCGAGTTTCTTTATTCTCAGTTGTGTCATGAGATTCTTCTTTATGAGTTAAAATTGGCCATTCACTACGATCTAACGATAGCCACGTAGGACCATGCCACCATAGTGGGTGGTCGATAAGTTCCGGGATTGTAAGTCCGCGAGAAGCGCAATCCGCTGGGTTGCAGGAAGACCTGATGTGATGCCAATGTTGAGTTGGGACCTTGTCCTGAATGTGAGCTACGCGATTGCTCACGTAAGTTTTCCAACGAGCTGATGGTGAATTAATCCACGCCAGAGTCACCAATGAGTCTGACCAGCAGTAGATGTCATCAAAGTTTATCTTGCCAGCGAAAACTTCTTTGACGTGTGCAACGAGATCTGCTAACAGAACTGCGGCGCACAATTCAAGACGAGGTATCGAAATTTTCTTTAGAGGAGCAACTTTCGAACGAGCTATGATCAGGTGAGTAGTGACAAGATTATCACTGTGCTCACAGCGGAAAAAAAACACACCTGAATACGCGAGTTTAGAAGCGTCGCAATATCCGTGGATTTCCAGTTTTATGGAGTCCAGTCCAGGAACGAAGCGAGGAATAATGAGAGACGAGAGCGAACTGAACTCTGAGCGATAATGAGACCAAGTCTCAGCGAGATGATTGGGAGCAGGATCGTCCCAGTCTAATTCAAGATCTAATTCAAGAGTTTCTGGATTAAGCATTTGAACGCGAGAGTGAGAGGTGTAAGAAAGCCAAGCGGATCAAAAATACGCGCTAGCTCCGAGAGGACGTTTCGCTTGGTATACTGCTCATGCAGCGATGTGACATTGAAGGAAAATCCATCCTCCATAGGATTCCATTCTAAGCCAATAACCTTGACCGTATGACAAGATTCCGTATCGAACGACAGCGAGTTATCGTGACGATGTTCGGGAGGAATATCTTCAAGTAGAGAACGATAGTTAGATGCCCATTTTCTGAGCTCAAAGCATCCTTTACCAAGAATGTCGGTGATCTGGCACATTAGTTCGCGAGCCGAATCTAACGAGTGTGATCCAGTCACCACATCATCTACATAAACGCCATGCGAGAGCGCTGCGACAGCGAGGGGATTTCCAACTCCCTCATCGTAGGTCACCTGTTGTATGGTTCGGAGCGCCAAGTATCTCGATGATGACATGCCATATGTGACGATGTTGAGACGATACTCTAGTATGGGTTCGTCAGGCGAGAAACGAAACAAGATGCGTTGATAGTCACGATCACTCTCAGCAACCAAGATTTGTCGATACATCTGCCTAACGTCGGCAGTGAATACGACCGAATGTAAACGAAAACGAAGAAGAATCGGACCTATGTCCGATTGTAAACGAGGTCCAACGAGTAGTTCTTCGTTCAGTGCCGCCCCTCCATTTGGGCGCGCTGTCGCGTCAAAGACCACTCAAATTGGACTTGTGGTCGAACTCGGTTTCAGTGCCGGATGGTGGCTGATGAAGTACGAATGGCCTGACCTTGATTGGTCAGCTACATCTATATGCCGAGACGAGAGGTAGTCTTCCATGAACCTATTGTAACCTTCACGAAGTTGATGATCATGTGAAAGACGTTTTTCGAGAACGAATAAACGATGAAGAGCCAAAGAACGAGAGTCACCAAAGATCATGTGGTGAGTGACTGCGATATGTGGGGCAATTCCCCAAAGAATGTTCCAGTTTACATAAAACGCAAGTTTGTTACTTGACAACAAGAGCTTTAGTAGGCGGGCTATACGCGCCCGTGCGTGGCTGCGCTGTCCAAGTCGACGCAAAGGGCGCAGCACGGGTGGAGGTGCCAGCGGTGGCGGCGGCGACGTGCGGCGTTCGGGCAGCCTCAGGTTCGGCCAGCTCCAGAGCTTGGCCTGCTCTGTTGAGGTACTCCAGCAAAGAGTCGAACGAAGGAATATCTCTGCTTTCATTTTGTAGTTCGAACCGACGACGTGTATCCAGATCGAGTTTGTTTATCAACAAGTAAAACAACGGGAAGTCCCAGTCCTTAACAGGTAACTTTTAATTTTTCAAAACTGCTATGTTCTCTTTGAATGTGTCAACGAGACTACGTTACTCACGCGGAGCGTTTGACTTCAATGTCACCTTCTGCAGTTCTTCCCAGTAGCGAAAGGCTAACTTACTTTTACATTGATAACGATCAATGAGTGCCGCATACGCATCCAAATAATTATTTTCCGAAAGCGGAAAACCTTTTAATAGTTGTAGGGGTTCACCGGAAAGAAGCGAAATTAAAATCGAAAATCTTTCAATGTTAGACAATTTTCGGTTTTGATGTACCATCGTGTTGTAATTGTCGTAGAAACTACTCCATGTTGTAATGTCACCGTTAAAATGCAAAAGATTCAACCGAGGAAGTTTCACGGATAAATCCGTTCTATTTGATTCCAGTTCCGATCCGGTCGTTCCGGAAGCGGAAGTGTTGTATGAATTTCTATAATTTGGAAATATTTGTTGTCGACATCTTGTCGAATATCATCCTCTTCATCTAGTAATGATGTATCCGATTCAGAACAAATCTTCAAATGTTGTGATTCAAAACTAGAACAATAATTTTCCAGCCGACTGTACCGCGATAAGAAAATTGGTAGTTTGGAAATATCATCGTGAGCCGCTATAGCTGCTGACAAACATTCATCGATTCTTTTAATAGCAATATTGCGCTTTAGTTCTAAACTACGTTTAACTGCGGCTTTCGACATTTTGTACAAAAAAATACCAAAACGAAATTAATTTGAATTGTATACCAATAATTTATCAATGGACTGTATTTGATAAGAATGATAAGAAGTGTTTCTCGCTTTTATTCGAAATTACGGAAACACATCTAGCAATAAGTAACGACCAAGTAGGTAGGTATTTATGTTACGAACAAATATTTAAATCGAAAGTAAGTTTCTTGTTTTGTTGAAATTATACGAAATTAACAGTTAACCGAATTGTATAGTTACAAACAAGGCAATACTACCAATAGTTCCAAAAACATTAATTGATAACTGATGATTGATCATTGTTGATCATTCACCATGTTCAACAATCTAAAATAATGCTACAAATATCCTACGAGATAAGAGATAATGCACAGATGCGCCTCGGCAATCCGTGTGCAGTTATTATCCGACCATATCAACGATACGAAATAGTTAACTATGCTAAGTACGGCCGCCCGTGGGGCGGAGATGAACCACTTAATTTGGCCGACTTAATATGATTGCATCATCCAACCGCATGGTAAAAATACGATATTTTGCATGTAATTTTAGCAAAGTACAATGAATAAATGATTAATATGAGTCTCAACCTATTGATATTGATAAATATTCGAAGATCATAGTGATCTGTCTATAATTTACCACGATGAGTAGCGAATCGTGTGCGACTCCAAATAGATAAATGCGGAAACCGGCTAATTTACCTACTAGAGGTTCGCGACGCGAATGCTTATTATGACAAATAAGCGAAAAACACCATAGTTTTACCTATTATTTGCCATACGAGAAAGCGAGATAAGCGAGTTATAATAAATAAGCGTAGAAAACGATATTCCTACCTATTATTTACTATACGACGAGTACGATGTAATGTATCGATGTGATGTAATAAGTATATCGACAGTTTGCGAGTAGGTACGCGTGATTCTATCACGTCACTCCTGGTGATGAGACAGGTCTGCTGTTCCTCACCACGAGGAGGATCCCGGTCAATGGACCAACTAATGTTCGCTCCTCCGCGAGTCGAATGTTTGTGTATTTTGGGATTTGCCCAATGCGAAGTACCTACAAATTTATTAGATTAGACAGCTCAGTGAGGAAGTATACAGTCGCAAGCCCACTCACCGATTTCCAGCTTCGGTTCGCGCGTAGACGGCGCCGTCCATCTTGTGTATCCAAATTACAGTTCAAACGTCCCACTAGCGTTCCAGATACAGATATTGTCCAACTTCAATTATTCTGGATGCAACCGTACACTACCGACCAAGCCCAATGCCGATGGGGCTGCGACCTTCAAGATCAGGTCAATGCGAGGGTCCTTAGAGCCTTTTGCGTGCTTCAAAGGTCGACGTAGGTTGAGCACTGGTGGGCGAACCAGCGAGCAGCAATACAACTATAAACTACCCTCACTGGATGGAAATAATTCAACAAATATAAATGCTTTTATACAAACTACTCTCGAAACTGTCGATAATTTGTATATCCGTTTTCAGCGTAATGCTACCTACAAATAATACAAAATAAACATTACGCGGCTTCAACACACTAAGCTACGTTTACATGGAAAGGGGAATTTTTGCGTCTCCCATAAGACCCGTAAATCTTGAGATCAATTATTATTTATTAGGACCATATGCATGCTAGTTTTGTCAATAATTCAAGTGAATATATACGACAAATAATTTAATGTTTATTTAAAACGAATTGTCAAAAACACAACGACTAACTTAACTGAAATATTTTAGCTCCAATATCTGGCATGCATCCTACTAATATTATAAATGCGAAAGTGAGTTTGTTTGTTTGTATGTTTCACTTTCACGCTTTCACTATTCAACCGATCATTATGAAATTTTACAACAACAAGTTTTATTTTTATTTTGTATGGGAATTGCCAAAGTGACAGGTATCAACCCTTGGGTTCAAGGAATTTTTCTAAATTTAATTACTAGAGGGGTGACGGGTGTGGCAAAGTTTGCTTGCAACGAAGCTGCGGGGCGAAACTAGTTAATTATAAACATGGTATCTATTCCCTTTACATCTGTGGCTTAAACGGCCTGTTGTCCTACTGTTCTGTCTATTATCGAAATAATGTATGTCGTAAGATTTTATGGACACACATTCACAGCTTCCTTGACTGTGATAATGTGAAGGTGCTACTAACGTCTGTTTTCATCGCATATCTATACTTATAATAAATCAGTAAGTACCAAAAAGTCTGTACAATGACGTTAATAATATAAAAATGGGCTAGGTCACTTAAAATAAGCTACTGAACTAGAGTATATCATTTTTTTAAATCGTGTCTGTTTTTTTTTTATTATGTACTGGGCAATCGTTTGACCACGATCTCACCTGATGGAAAGCGATGATGTGGTCGAAGGTGTAGCACTCTTGCCTAGTAGATACCTATTCACTCTTGACTTTAACACACCGGGGTTATAATTTACCGGAAACACTGACGAGGGCAGGGCATTCCACTCCTTTGCAGTTCTTATAATAAATGAAGAAACGTAACGCTTCGTTCTTGTGCGAGGTATTTCAACCATGAAAGGGTGGCGCTTTGCTGATCGTCTAGTCGTACGGTGATGGAAAGGTGATGGGGGAATCAGGTTGTGCAGTTCTTGTGCATTCTACAGATTCTACTGGCGGTATTCTACAGATTGCAAATCCCCAATGAGCCTGGTAGCACGTCTCTCAATTGAATCTGATACTTGGCAGAACCGTCCCAGAGGTTTGTAATGTTCGCGCATCACGTAAAAACTACTAGACCGATTGCGATGCAATTTTCGTGTTAGATAGCTTAGAAGTTAACTTAAAACTAGTATCTCAATCCGATGAGTAGAAACCGAGCAAACGATTAAAACGATTTGACGTCTGAACGAAGTAGATATCATGAAATTTGGTATATTGGTACTTTTGGTTCTGGACTGACTCATAGGATTCCTAAACCACAAAAAATACGATGGCAACGCCGCGGGCACAGCTAGTTAAAAATACAGTACCAGTTTTCATACTTGGAACTTCATTCAGTATTCCAGACATTTTAGATAACGATTTGGCACATTGTCTTTTTGGTAGTTTAGTTCTTTTTCATTTTTGGCAATAAGAATCTACTTAAACTTGTACTATCTGTGTCCACGGCTTTGCTTGTGTGGTCACTTCTCTGTGTTAATAGTCACATAAGTGTTATTCCAGGACCAAAAGTACCATTGGTGGGATTAATGCCTGGACACTTTCAAAACATTTCGTTTGCATATTAATCTATCCTAGACCCGCTCTTTATTACAAAATACAAATAAAAATAATATCCAAAAACTCTAGATAACAGTAAATATTAGGTTTAACTAAATACAAACTAACTAAATAATATTTGCAATGGGGTTCAAGGGCTCGAATCTTTGCGAGACCCTTGGAAATTCTATGCGGAGAAATCGTTTGTTCTATGAGGATTTTGATAATTTAATGCTCGATTATCGTTAATTGACGATTATAATTGCGGCACTTAGTATATAATGATTAATAATATTATTTATATTATTTTTGATTGACAGGCTTTTTATTATTCAAACCTTTACAGTTTCGCCATCTCCGTCTGTCTGTCTGTCCGTCCGTCAGTCTGTATGTCACAGCTATTTAATTGAGAAACTATTAACACTACAAAGTTGCACATGTATAATAACCTATTTAAATTTATTACCACATCATAGATGTATTAAAAAAAGTTTTATTTTTTGACATCTTCCTGGCATGGAAAGTAAAGAAATATTTTTTTTGGTTCCCCTTAGAGTTGAATAGGTAATTTAAAATTACTTATATGTATTGAGGTTTCTCTGATAGTTTTTTTTCTAATTGATTGATTTAAATAAAACGCCTTTTAATCAAAGAATAAGAGCAATTAATACGTATTGACGGCATTTTTGATCATATGCTGATATTTTGTCACCAGCATACATACAATTTGGTCACTTCTTCGTAAAAAACTTTTGTTGTTGTGCCCTGAAATAAGTGTTCAAAAGGTTGGTGAGCGTGGTTTGAGTCTGACCACTGCATAAAATTGTTCACAAAATGCAGATAGTACCTGTAAAGAACAAAATATCAAATTTAATTCAGCCGTTATTTTAATAGTTTTTATAGATTGTTCGGCACCTTATCTTCGGACTATGATACCAAGTACCCCAGTTTTTAAGTCAACCCCTAAGTTGTCCAACAGTGAAAACCGCATCACAATCGGTTTTTTAAATTATGTTATGTGTACAGTTTTTGTAACTTCTATTTCATTATAAGTAAAGTAAAGTAAAGGAAAGTAATATTTATTACTCAACTACTCTACTAACTAACTCTATAAGCATAGATGTATGTCTGAAATAGCCTGCAGAATGAGGTAGTGGAGTCCAGATTTTATCAGGCCACCCAAAGGCTTCTACCGTGGCGTTAGGAACACGGACTATCCGGAGCGGGTGGGCGGTGAGCGTCAGTTCAGTGTTCCCTCCGTAGCACGTAGCTATTCTAGCGATGTCTGACCTGCATTTTTAGAGTTCCGCACATCAAAAGAAAAAAAGAAAAAATAAAGAAGTTGTACTTGTGTCTGTCTGTCAAGACCCTTTTTCTCAGGAATGCGTGGAGGTATCAAGTTAAATTAATATCAAATACTCAGATCAGCAATCCTTTGGAGCAGTGAAAAAAAAAACTTATATGTTAACACGTCAAAAGATAAGACAATCGGAAGGGAATCAAAACCTAGAACCATGAATTTGGCAAGAAGCAATGTCTTATTGTACAAGTAAAGGGGAAAATTTGAAAACCGTAAAGATACAATTTTTTTTTTCCTTTTTTTTCGATTGTTAAACTGACTGACCTTTGTCGATGTATTGGGGACAACAGTTTTCCAACCGCAAAGTTAAGTCTGACTCGCACTTGGCTGTTTTTTTTAAGTTATTGGGCCGAGGATTGCACCCGTTGTAGTTGGATTGCAAGGCCACATATTACTAGTCAGTCTCCATCTACGAATAAGTAATAAGCCAGGAACTCCAATTCAGAACAAATGCCACATAAAAAGTGCCCCTACTTCAAACCAAAACGACGCATGATTCAAAATACGAATCACTTCCGAGGTTACAAATAGACATGCTTGGTGATTGGTTTAAATTCAGAAGAAAAGCAGGGATTGGTTCACGCGCGTGCTGAATGTCTGCTATGACAGCTGAGTCATAGCGGCGTGGACGATGTTATGCAATAAGTGGACCAGACTAAGTAAGTAATAAAGCAATATTATTGTACGTTTTTTTTGGCTTTCTTTTTACAATTCATTGAACTCTATGTCCCGCGAAATATAATTAATGTATTAAGTTTTTGTCTAGAAGACATTCAAAGAGAATCTTTCTTTGCAATGTAGTGAAGGAAGACGGATTCTGAGAAATTGAAAATGAAATGTCCTCTAATGGTATGCTGTTGCCTGTGAATTTTCAGCTGTGGTTCAAGTTCAGTAAATTCTTTTTATATATTCCCATATACTGTCAGGCGTTTGGGTTATTGTTGCAACGGCCGTGGTTGCGGATCACTCCAAAAAACAACTCAATATGATCTTGGCTAAATTTATATGGTAAAACTTTTTTTTTTTTTTTTTTAATTTCTCTACTAACCGTGCAAAAAGTAATTTAAAACTTGAAATACATAATGAGGAGTCCTAGAAATCCAGTTTTGCACTGAGTTTTGGTCACTGGTTTCAAGGAGTTAGTATATACTGTTACTCTTTGTCGATTAACATGTATTCGAGTTTTTTTTATTATGCAAATATTGACTGACTTCATTTTGCATCGTATTGACCATCTCCGTTTGATAACGTATTTGAACATCTTTGAATATAATTATAATTTTTCATCTGTTTACTAGTGAAAAGTGATCCCTGGACATTTTAATCTTGTATGGCTCTTGAACCACTTCACAACACATGCTGGCATGATGATTCACAGCAGTAGTTCACAATGATAAAAACTAAAACGTACGCAAAGATATGACGTGTGCTCGCTTGCATGTAAAATATCCGAATGATGACGCGCTGGACACGACTTTTAAGCCCCACCTACTTGGGCACGACTTTTGTTGGGTCATTTTTTAACGCTGTTACATTTCATGACTTATTATTTATTCGTAGGTCTCCATCTCTACTTGTAGATTTCTTATTACATTCTTATAGCTTTTTCTTATAAGTGTAGATGAGCCCTTGGAAAAGGATTTAAAAAAACGTCGTCTAGACAAATTATCTATAAAAACCTCACATTGTGAATTTATATTATCAACTTGAACCATTAGACTAAATAAATATACCTTAAAAGTACTGCTGTTTTGTTTTTCTTAAATAATGAACTAAAGATTCGCTACTGATTTTTTTATTACCGAAAGCCCCCTGTGAATAATCTTTTGTCCGATCGTAAAATGATTTAATCCCAATCGGTGACACAATATAAATTTCGGCCGATGTTCCCTCTTTTTTTGTTAAAATATACCTACCTACAAGTACCTAACAAATTTCACCACACTAATATTATAAATTAGAGAAGTGTAGCCACTGTCGTACACAAGCCAATCAAAGCATAGAGTTTAAAAAGCTGACGAGCCACGAACGGCGCGTTGCCACGCGCTGCTCAATCGCCGCGTCAAGAGTCGGCGTTACCCCCGTACAGCACCATTAGATGTATACACATAAAACAATGAATACTCTCTTATCGAGCGGAAAACTTCGTATGCGCGATTTAGAACTCCATACATTAGAACTGACAGCTCAGTCCATACAAAGCGTCATAAAATGTATAAAAACCGATTAGCGCCATCTATCTTTAAACTTTATAAGTGTGTGTTTGTGTGCGTGTGTGTATGTTTGTTACTCCTTCACGCTCAAACAGCTGAATGGATTTGAATGAAATATCGTACTTACCAAGATAGCTTAAATCCTGGATTAACGCATAGGCTACATTTCATTATTATCATCATCCATCATAATAATCCAGACGGGTGAAATCGCGGGGCGCAGCTAGTCATGTTATAATTCAGAAACTGCAGGTTTGCATAATACCTCTAATTATGGGCGGCGGGATGACCGCTTTTAGGAACCACAATCACAGATACAAAATGCCGCAATTGAAAATTAGGGTCGCGTGCGGCACAGCATACTCAATATATCGGCAGCCGCAAATCAAATACCTATTTCACGGCTGCATGGATGCTGCTTTGTTATTAGCCTCCTCCAGTTCGTGATAGAATTATAATCATGTGCATTCGTGCGTACTTTGCTAGGTTCAGTGCTTATGAATTTACGATCGTAAAACTTAAATATATGTCCTAAAGAAGCGACGGTGGTAAACTTAGGAGTGTTTCAAGTGCAGCAGTAGGTGCTGTTCTCATGCAGCCAGTTACTGTGTCACTGGCACTTTTACATCTGCTTTTATGTTAGCTTGTAATTTCTAACAAAGCCAGTTTACACCAACAATTTGTACTGCGTATTGATATTTATTAATATACTAGACTTCGTCCGCGCGGACTACAGTACATCGCGAAGAAAACACCCTATGTTCTTCTAAACCAAAGCAAAAGTATAGCACCAACGCTCTTGATACTTTTTGTCAAAATCGTTATTATTTCGTTTCCATGGTAACCGTTCCTTACAGCGAGTAATCGTCATTTTCCAGTTTCCCGAGAAAACTTACCATTTTCCGGGATTATAAGTATCGTATGTTTTATTCCAGGGTATAAGCTATCTCCATTCCAAATTTCCTCAAAATATGTCCAGTTGTTATCGCGTGAAATCTCTCCTAACAAACAAACAAACAAACAAAAAACAAGCAAACAGACACTGTTTCACTATTATATAATGGTGTGGATTATATTATTATGTACAAAAGCCAATTTTTTTTGTTGCAATTTTATTACAACTGTTGCCATGCAGGCTTTGTGGTAAGTTTCGGGAAAATGCCATGGAATGGCTCCTGCAATTGATCTCAGTATTAATTTGTTGTCATTGTTAAAATAGCCCTTGTGTTTTTTTTTTCATGTCAATTAAGTATATAACTTTCGAAGATTAGTACACCCGCAAGCAAATTGTGGTTCAATAGCTATAAAGTTGTACTCTAAGCAACTAAAAGTCGCCCGTGACTTAAACAAAAGTATCCAGTGTGCGTTGAGCTTCCAGCTCATACCATTTGCAAATAATTAATTGCACTCGATGCTTCATCATTACGAATCAAACAGATAATAATATGTTGGCAAATACACAGGCCTTCAAAACTTAGTACCACACTTTTAAAAATTCTGAATTGTCACGACACACGACTTTAGCGACATCTGCAGATTTCTTTTAACATAAACCACGACGCGAACACTTGCTTATCACGGGATTCCAGGACGCAACCAACTTGAAACCATCCTCCCGGTTGAAATTAGGATACTTTTTAATTTCAACCGCTTCACGTACAATCCTGGAGTAGTAGTGACGTTCCGGTTTCTGTCCAAGGTATAATAGAAAGTAATTTCCTTCTAGGCAATTCCTCAGTAGAACAATCAAGTTTTCTGAGAGAAGCTTCTTCCTCTACTTTTTCGTTATGATTTCAAGGAACTCTTTTACTGGAACGTTGGTGAAAAGACATTGGCTCCCTACATTGGACAAACCAAGCGTACTATATAGCGGAAAGGGTCAAATAACACATTGCAGCTGTAAAGAACCGCAAGATAAATAAATCTGCAGTCGCTGAGCGTTTGCTCGAATCGGGCCCTAATCACTGGATTAAACTCCACGACCCGAAGATCATCTCTATGGAACTTCACTACTACTCCAGGATTGTACGTGAAGCGTTTGAAATTAAATAGTATCCCAATTTCAACCGAGAGGATGGTTTCAAGTTGGCTGCGTCCTGGAATCCCGTGATAAGCAAGTGTTCGAGTCGCGGTTTATGCCAGAAAAAATCTGCAGATGTCGTTAGTGTCGTGTGTCGTGACAATTCTGAATTTTTACAAAACCAAATGCGCGTAGTTTGAGACAACGCTCGCCCTTCTTGACGCTACTACCCGCTACTTCAGTCTTCTCGTGACCACGATCAACGCAACTTAAAATTAAATAAATAATTATTAAGTTTTTCAGCGTGTAACGTTTTTAGTTAAAAAAAAGATAAAAACCAAAAATAGGTTTCTGTCTGTTCGCGCATCACGTTAACGGATACATTGCCGAGTTGGCCGTCAAAAGGCTGACCGGCTGCGATGTGATTTTCACTGTCAAGTCACTGTTCAAGTCAAAACCTAAGCTATCCAGCTTAGGTTTTGACTTATATCTAGTGTACAAGAGTGTTTTGTGTGTGTGTGTGTGTTTAAAGTGTGGTACTGTTTTAAAAGCCAGTGTACTCGTATATTACAGATTTTGAGTAAAAGCGCGTTCCGTCCACTAAGCTAGTAATATTGCCAATTGGTTTGATATTGATCAACGACTAGCTTTCGCCCGCGACTTCATCCGAGCGGACTATAGTTTATCGCAAAAAAACACCCTATGTTCATCTAGGATATTAAAAACCAATGTAAAAGTATAGCACCACCGCTCTTGATGCTTTTTGAAGCGCGTCACAGACGACTAAGATACTATAATATTTTATCTTAAGATAAAATTTAATATCGATCGCCATACAATTTATATGAACCATCACAAACGGCGAAGCTAATATATATTTGCATCTTATTTGTGTGTGTGTGTGTGTTTTGATTTTGATGCGGTTTTTTCTGTTCAAAAGCTGATATGATCGAGATGGTTCTTAGATATCTAAGAACCATATATATGGGGATAGGGAGGGGGGAGTTGAGAAAGAAAAGGGATGTGAAAATCATAGGTTCCAAACAAATAGACCTATGTCAGAGGCCATCGGGCGGCATGACAAACTCTGACACTAGAGGCCAGCACTACCTCATATGACAAACAAACAAACATGTTGGTCTCTATATTGTACAGTACCTATTTACAAAGTTTCATCAAAATCGGATCAATCGTTTTGGCGTGAAAACTCCCCAAATAAACAAACAAGCAAACAAACAGACGTTTCACTTTTATTTATTGGGGTAGAATACACTGTTAAGCTTATTTATTATTAAGTAGGTCAAATTATAATGTAGTTTATATAGTGTAGAGCTATATGGTCTTTCTTTCTTTGTCGTACGAGGTAGTGCTGGCCTCTGATCAGAGTTTGTCAAGCCACCCGAGGGCCTCTGATATGGCTTAACGACTGCTATTAATCAATAGCAGCCGGGACCGACAGCTTAACGTGCCTTCCGAAGCACGGAGCGGTGGAAAACCGCACATAACTTAGAAAAGTCATTGGTGCGGAGCATAGGATTTGAACCCGGTATCGTTGGATTCTAAATTGCACTATAGAACCGTTAGGCCACCATAGCTATATGGTAGCCTAACGGTTCAATAGTGCAACTTAGAATCGAACAATACCGGGTTCTGTTCTAGGCTGCACACATGTTTTTTCCCCTGCTCTGTCGTATGACCATATGTAACAAGCGCACGCGCTTGACCACGTGCTTCAACACTCAAGGTGTGTTATGTGTGATTTTCCATCGCTCCTGCTTCGGAGGGCACGTTTAGTTGTCGGTCCCGGCTGTTATTGATTAATAGCAGTCGTTAGGCCATGTCAGAGGCCTTCGGGTGGCCGACAAACTCTGACACCAGAGGCAAACTCTACCTCATACGACAAACAAACAAAGTGTATGGTGGCTTGATGAGTAATGTTATGGCTTATCAGTAACTCACATAGCACCACAAAATTCAAGAATATAATATAACATCATAAAGCACCATCCTTACATTTTTGAAATACCTCGCACATGAACGAAGCATTACGCTTCTTCATTTATTATAAAATCTGCAAAGGAGTGGAATGCCCTGCCGTCGTCAGTGTTTCCGGTAAATTATAACCCAAGAGTGTTCAAGTCAAGAGTGAATAAGTATTTACTAGGCAAGCGTGTTACACCTTCAACCATATCATCGCTTTCCACTGTGGCTTTCCATCAGTTTAGATCGTAATCAAAAGTTTGTCCAGACCGTAATAATAAGAAAACTAACGAAACTTACAGTAGTCGGAGACGATGTGTAATATCTGTCAACTGAGGGATGACGCGTGATGAATGATGATGATGGAAAGTATCTTATATGTTATTCAAGGGTATAAGCTATCTCCATTCCAAATTTCATCAAAATCTGTTCAGCCATAAGAGAGTAAAGTAAGATGATTTACATTGTTTACACTTTCCACAAAATCTGCAATAAAGCGAGCGGAAAGATAATTCACATCAAAACATCCTTACCCGCATCACAGAATAAATAATAGTCGGCACTGGGCTACCGTGATAGATTATGACCCTACTGTCTGAGGGAAGACTTCTTCACCATCACCATCATCATCCGCCTATATTCATCCGCTTTTAGATAGACCACTCCTATTGACACCACTGAGCCCGATCTTTGGCTCTCCTCGTCAACTAGTGAGAAGGGTGGGCCTCCAATTTTTATTTGAAAAGGTTCATCTCCGTGGAGGCTCAATATAAATTTAATGAAAAATAGTTCAGCCGATTTTTGGATAAGCTCATGTTGCATGGTTATGTCATTTTGCATGGTTGGTTGGTACACAAAAATAACATTTTCTCCTCAATCCACTTTTTTGTAATAGGTAAGGCTAGGCTAGGCTACTGAATGCACTGAATTTTTAAGAGGTCACTGTCATTTACCTCCTGATTTACCAGGGTTGGCTGATTTAAATTAAAATCTACATGGCAGTTATAAATAATTTTGTACATAATATTGATTAATGTGAAATAATTCCCCTTTTTATGATTATAACATGTAATTATCCGCACTATGTTTGTTAGTTTATCGTAAGAGGCAGTGCTGGCCTCTGGTGTCAGAGTTTGTCAGGCCGCTCGACAGCCGCTGCTTATTAATGCGGAATATAATTATGTGCCTCTGCGCGGCACACTCTTATGCCAAACCTATGATTTATTTGTATTGGTCCAAATACAAATATATAAAAAATATCGGGTCGCCAATTTCATATTCCACTCTCCGGCATTGTCACATCGAATAGCAACTATGTAAAGTTTTCACAATATACCGTGTACAAAGCCACATAAGTAAGAAAGACCCGACAAGTTCGGCGCGGAGGGTCGCTGGGCCGCTATAAAACTTAGCGGCCATCTGTTCTCGACATAGTTGGAGCTAAGGATGTGGCAGATTATTTCGCCGGACCGGATAAGAATTATTGTCCGGCGTAATATTCTTGCGAGAAATACTGGCCGAGTGGCAAAATCGTGCTGTGTAGTCCAACGACAACGGGTTCTGTCCTCGGCCTACCAATGACTTAATAAGTAATGTGTGGATTTTCCTTTGCCGTTTGGAAGGCACGTGTAGTCGTCTGACTAATAGATAGCATTCGTAAAAGCACATCAGAGGCCTTCCGGCGGGCTGGCAATCTCTGCCACAAGGGGTCAGCAGTACCTAATACGACAATTACGTACGTAGGTACATTCTTTTGATCGATGATAAATTAATACATTGCACCGGAACCAACATGCCTCTCAAATTTGAGCAGAAACAATTTTGGGAGGAAAGCTGATAGGCGGATTCGACTGGGCTGGGCAGCATATGGTAAACTTCGTCATGTCTTCTAGTTGACCATCCCACAGTACCTAAGAATTAGTAAACTGAAGTGGCAATGGGCTGGTCAGTATAGTCGAAGAACCGTTAACTGTTGAGGTAGATGAATTCTTGAGTGGAGACTACGTATAGGCAAACGTAATGTAGGATGACCTACGGCCAGATGCAGCGACGATTTACGTAAAGTAACTAGCAGCAAAAATATGAGAAGAGCTGAAGAGCACATTAGGAGAGGCCTATGTCCGGCAGTGGACTAATGCAGGCTGTTGATCATGATGATGATGAGGATTCTTTTGATACAAAAAGATATAGTGAAAGATAACATTATATTGTTATAGTTTCTAGTTCACAGAGCTTCGTTCGTTTTTCCGTGTTTTACATTTAAGAAATCTTGGTTTTTTTTTAACTATTACTTACTTACTTTATGTGAATTATATTAGCATTATTTATGTTTGCAATATTAAAATCAACGATAAAACGAAAAAAATAACGATTAACTCAAAAACAATTCATTGAACTTTAAATTTTAAGACAGTCTTAACACTTCCAGCCGGCAAAAACTTGGCCGGATTAATGGGACAGGAATGACTTGATATTGGCCACATCTCTAATTAAAACTCGTATTCAGAGTTAATCCCTGACATTACGCGTACAGTCTGTGTCGTAGTTTACACTATCTAAACTCACAGTAATGCTAAAACTTATACTTATATTGCTGAAGTTCGGTTTAGTTTGAATTTTAATCCTCAGGGACTTAAATTACACAGCTAACTGTGCATTAACAAGTTAAAACACAGAATTAGGTCTCTATTAAAGTCCTGGTATTTCTAAGAAAACAAACAACGTTAAGAAAAGACGTTGTCAATAAACGTGCCCGCGGCTTTGCCCGCGTGGTCTAAACTCTAATACTATCCATAGTTAAAGTGAAACGTTGTCTTTTTGTTTGGGGAGCTTTCACGCGATAACGGCTGGACAGATTTTGATGAAATTTGGAATGGAGAAAGCTTATACTCTGGAATAAAACATAGAATATTTTTTATCCCGCAAAATTGCAAGTTTTCACGGGAAAACTGGAAAATGTTGGTAACTACTCGCTGTAAGGAACGGTTGCCATAAAAACGAAATAACAAGTCTGACAAAACACTTCAAGAGCATTGGTGCTATACTTACGTTGCATTGGTTTTTAATATCCTAGAAGAACATAGGATACTTCTTTCGCGATAAACAATAGTCCGCGCAAACAAAGTCACGGGCGGGAAAGCTAGTTTAAAAATAAAAGCCTATGTTACTGCTTATAATATCTGATATCTTCCAGTGAAAGTCCCGTCAAAATCGGTCCAGCTGTTTCGGAGTTTAGCGAGAACAAACTCAAAGACAGACAGACAAAAATTTTTTGCTACTGGTACCGTATATACTTTCATATGCATTTAGTAAAAAGCTGTTATTTTTACATTACAAACAGACATTTCAATATTATTTATTTATATGTAATGTATGTAATGTGTATGTATGTATGTATGTATGTATGGATCATGGCTGTTCGCATAATAAATGTAGAAGCCGTACATCTTGCACAATTGCATCTTATATTTCAAAATCAAGAAATCTATTTGTTTGTAGTAATTTATATTATTTTTTATTTATTTTTTTGGCCATTACTGTTGTTGTCAGTTGCAAATTAGTAAGTTATGGGAATTATAATTAATTTTCATAATTAAATATAATTAATATTATTTTAAACATTATAGTTATTATATTTTTGGAATAGTCTTAAAAAGCCCTTCATTTTGATTCTTCACTCGGTAGATTTTGGATGGATTTTGGTAATTTTTAGTTCCGTCTGAAACAAAAAACAGCTTTGAGCCGCCATATTATTTCCTTGACACTTTATGTTTCCTATGTCACTCTGGTGGCTAAGACGAATCCATTGATACCTCATTTATCAAAACCCATAGGCTGCAGGATGAAACATACAAACATACATACAGCCCAAACACATAGTTAAACCTCCGCAGTCGGGTAATAGCATATGGCAACCAAATGTTTATATTTCAGTAACTTATGTTTTTTTTATAAAACACTAGCTGCGCCCCGCGGTTTCACCCGCGTGAGGGATGATGATGATGATGAAAAGTATATTATGTGTTAGTCCAGGGTATAAGCTATCTCCATTCCAAATTTCATCAAAATCCGTTCAGCCGTTTGAGAGTAAAGTAGTATGATGATGACGATGATGAAAGGTATTATTTGTGTTATTCCAGGGTAAATTTGGATTGGAGATACTCGTAGCTTACTCCATTCCAAATTTCATCAAAATCCGTTCAACCGTTTGAGAGAGAAGTTTGGTGATGATGATTATGATAAAAAATGTGGGAAGCTTTCACGCGATAAAGGCTGGATGGATTTTGATGAAATTTGGAATGGAGATAGCTTATACCCTAGAATAAAACATAGAATACTTTTTATCCCGGAAAATTGAAAGTTTTTACGGAAAAAACAGGAAAATATTGATTACTCGCTGTAAGAAACGGTCACCATGGAAACGAAATAACAAGTTTGTCAAAAACCTTCAAGAACATTGGAATGAATGAGCATTGAATTGGAGCAATAGGATGCTTATTTTCGCAATAAATTGTAGTCCGCGCGAACGTAGTCGCGGGCGGGAAAGCTAGTTGTTAATCTTAATCATATTCAATTTTGAAGTTTACCAAGGTAACTGTCATAGCTTTAGAGATAAGCAAGCTAAAGTGGCAGAACATTTCCCAAATAACCGATAACCGTTGGGGTAGTCGAGGTTTCGAGTGGAGACCACGTTTAGGCAAACGCAGTGTAGGACGCCCTGTGCCCAAGATGAGAGACGACCTGCGAAAAGAGTCTGGAAGAAAATGTATTAGGAGAAATGAAGACTGAGCTTATTGGCGCGTAGGAGAGGCCTAAATACAGCAGTGGACAAAATTGTAGGCTGATGATGAAAACAATTTCAGACACAAAATAAACAATTTGCTTCTTTAAAACGTTCAAAATATTTTGCAACTATTTTTATCAATGTAATTGAAGATTGATTGACCTTATTTATCTAGCGTGTTCTCACTTTAATTGATAAAGAATCCACACCAATATATAAAATGAAACGTTGTCTGTTTGTTTGTTTGGGGAGTTTTAACGCGATAACGACTGGACGGATTTTGATAAAATTTGAAATGGAGGTAGCTTATACCCCGGAAAAAATGGTAAGTTTCCAGGGGAAAACCGGAAAATGTTTATTACTCGCGGTAAAGAACAGTTGCCATGGAAACGAAATTACATCCAGAGCTGCTAGTGTTCTACTTTTGCTTTGGTTGTTAATATCCTAGAAGAACAAGGATGTTATTTTTTTCAAGATAAACTTAAGTATGCACGGATGAAGTAGCGGGCGGGAAAGCTTGTTTATTAGTATTTTTCATTTAAACAGTACACGAACTTGAGAGAAAATATCGGTATATGAATTGATGAGTGCATTAATTAAAATTATTTACAAATTGTGTTAAAAAAAACTGTAAGCGTAGTTTATTCTGTGTGTTATAAAAAAAATACAATTATTGGATTTGGTTATGGTTTAGTATGGTAGAAACGTTTTCTCCCAAAACGAAAATCTCACGGAAATATAAGGCAAAACCTGTAGAAGCCGCGTGGGTGTCCTATCTTCTTAAGGCATCAATGATTCTCTTTCACATGTAATAAAAAACCACCATCATTATTTGTGACCGACGCGTGCATTTTCTGAAAGTTTGTTCTTTGTTTGCTCGACAGAGGACAGCACACGGCTTCGTTCGACTGCCGGCTCTTCAGCGAGCGCTACCCGGAGTACTGCTTCGTGTACGTTTCCCAGGCAGTCACTGGCGCTGTGGCAGACGTGCGGATGGACTGCCTGCCCACACTGGCAACAACAGGTAAGTCCAGCTAAAAAAATAAAACAGTAAAAAATACGAATAGTGATTAACTACTAACTAACTATACTCATGTTTAGTAGCTTATTTTAAGTACCCTAGACAATTTTGTTTCCATTATCTTTGTACAGATTTTTCGTTCTTATTGCTTTATTTTATGTATAGAACATTATTTATTAGTTACAATACACTGAAATCGGAAATATAAATTATCGACAGTTTTGAGGGTAGTTTGGCTACATCATTTATTTTGTTGAATCACCACTGAAGGTTGTATTGCTGCGCGCTGGTTCGCCCACCAGTTCTAAACTTAAGTCGACTTGTGAAGCTCGCAAAAGGCTCTAAGGATCCTCGCATTGACCTGATCTCGAAGGTTGCAGCCCCTTTCGGTATAGGGCTTCGTAGGTAGTGCACTGTTTCAACCAGAACTATTGAATATGGAAAATAGTTTTGCGTGGGTCTTTGATGACAAGATGGACGGCGCAGTCTACGCGAGATCCCGAGCTGAAAATCTGTGAGTGGGCTTGTGACTGTCTAATTTATTTGTTGTCCTATGCTCGTTTGACTAAGACTAAGATAGTAAATAAGACGAATCAAGCCATCAAGCATCAAGCCGTTTATTAGGCTCTATTATTAGGCCAAAAACATAACCCTCCGCAGTCGGGTAAAAACTGACCAAGTGCATACGCATAGACTTAGGGTTCCATAGATAGCTGGGACCCTAAGGTACCCAATTATGAAAACTGCATTGCAATCAGTCAAGTAGTGTCTATGCATACGTCAAAAAAGTTCATCTAACTTGGTCAGCTATATATGTTAAACTAATTAATTGTAGGCAGCCATGATATTTTTGTTAGTATGATCGTAGTAATTGCTGGTGCCCTAAATTTTATGAACCTGGCCTTTATAGTAGTTGGACTAAATGGACATGCAACTCAAGGGAAACTGACACTATAGAGCCGAATACTTCGTAATCGAAAATAATTAGAGAAAAAACTGGCAAATACTTCATCGTTATTTTAACAGATCTCTCCAACCCCAATCAACGTGGTACAACAATATAAACAAGATTTTTATACACTTAAGTTATAGATATATTTACAAATGCCAAACTTCAGGTGTAAAATAGTGTCTTAATAAAATGGTTGTGACATACAGGCGGACATTATTTTTTATCCCAAATATGCAAGCATTTGTTCGTGATCTCACCGATGGAAGTGACGATGTAGTATGCTTGATTATAAAATGCTAAGCGTTGGTAGCCTAATGGTTCAATAGTGCAACTTAGAAATCCAACCATACAGGGTTCGGTTCTAGGCTCCGCACCAATGATTTTTCAAAGTTATGTGAGGTTTTCCATCGCTTCGTGCTTCGGAGGGTTGTCCTTCCCGACTGTTATTGATTAATAGTAGTCGTTAAGCGATGTCAGAGGCCCTCGGATGGCCCGACAAACTTGGACTCCAGGGGCCAGCACTAGGTACCTCATAAGACAAACAGTAAGATGTTCATCCCTGATTTGATAACACTCAGGTTGTATAGAGGATAATAGGATGTTTCATTCATGTTATAATAAAGCGTATCACACGGTTTAGTATGACAACGCTTACTGTTATATTAAAGCGTACCACACGCTTTAGTATGACAACGCTTACTGTTTATGTTTATATCCCACAGGCGAGAAAGCAAGGGAGCTTTGAGAAGCTGGCAAAGACTTCGTATATTGTTTTGGCAAAGAAGTAGAATTTCTTGGTGCTCTCTTCTCTAACGGGCGTATTTCCGAAGCACCATTAGAGTCAGAAGGGTATTTCCTTTTCCTGTGAGGGATTTAACTCTGTTGGCACATGAAAGGGATTTTCCTTTTCAAACTCAAAGCATACTTAGTTTACCTAAATTTTTATAATTTACGAATTTCTCCTTGTTCATGAGATGTTAATTTTGATTTGTTAAAGTGCTATTATTTTGCCTATTTACAATAAAATTCTTTGACGTGCAAGGCTTCAATGGTTGCCGAGAGCCCAGTCCAGAGTCTGCCACAACATAATAAAAGAATTTGTGCATAGTAAATTTATTATGTTTTGTAGGGGCAAATCCTAATCCTTAATTATTATGTTTGCATAGCTGGTGGTGCCGGCGGCTGGGGCGAGTGGTCGCCATGGTCAGCGTGCCCCGCGCCGCTGCACTGCTCCACGAGGACCCGCAGCCGACACCGGTTCTGCGACTCGCCACCACCAGCGTACGGAGCCAAGTATTGCGAGGTGAGGTTTCCCAAGAAACATTTCCAAATAACAAAACCTAATTTAAAAAAAAAAACGTCTTCTATCCGTATAAAACATAAATGAAAGAAATATAGGTCTGTGCTACGCCCAAACCGAATAAAGTAAGTTAAAAGATATATTAACTAGCACAGAACTGATTAAACTGTTAAACTGATTAATTCTAGACAGCCGTGATAATTCTGTTAAATTTGTATTATGTCTTAGTGCCTAGACATATCCAAATTATTTTAAACTATGGAAAAAAGAAACTATGGATAACTAACCTTATAACTATGAGAATCCGCCTTATGATAATATAAGCTTCCGCCCAAGACGCAGAGAAGGAAAGGTTCGGCGTAAGATCACGGATAGCTCAATTGGGTTAGGAATGAAACGTCATTCCAGATGTCTCAGGCCTTTTTTGAATTTTTCCTTTCCCTAATTTAATATAGGTTCACGCATAGCATGCCTAAATGCAAAAAAAAACTGAACATCACGAGATCTCAGTCCGGAACCAATCACTAGTTTATTGACCAAGCGTAGTGAAGTCTCCAAATCAGCTTGAGCGAATCAGCGGATAGCCGAAGTAGTTCAACCCACAGGCTAGGTTACTACCGGTTACTACGTATGTTCAACCTTTTTTGATAACCATATCCGCGCAAAAAGTTTGTCATTGTTGGTTTCTATGTACATTTTATTACAATTGTATCTATGGTTACGCGTCACTAGGCAACAGTTATATCATTAAATTGTCAGTATTCGCAAATACATACAATACATTATTATCATTTTTATTTTACACTGAATTAGTTTTTGAACATGGCACCTAAAAAAGACGAGAAACAGAAAGAACTTGAGAAAAAATTGGGTGGTTTTACCGAAGTCGACAAAACTTTTCTAGAACTCCAACTAGCCGAATGTAACAGGAAAGTAGCTCGCCTTCGCTTGGCTGTTGATGACTTCGAACAGAGAAACGAAGAACTAACAAAAGCTTATAACAAATTAGATGAAGATAGAGCGGACATAATCGCTTATTTGAAAAAACTGCTCAATACTAAAAACGAAGAAAATAATGAGCTCAAGGATAAAGTCAAGGGTCTCGAAGAAACGCGAGAAATCGAAACTGCCCAGTTCAAGGAAACAGTCGCTGAACTCGAGAAAAATTTCACAACAATGAAGGATCTACTGACTTCGGAAAACAAACTTCTCGCTGGTAAACTTAACACACTAGAAGAGTTTAGGGCAATTAGAGATGATTTAATGAGGAAGTTTGAGAAACAAGAGCAAGCATTTAAAGATCAAGAGCTGAAATATAAAAGAATCATCTACGATGCTGAGAAAAAATTTGTCATTGGCAAAGACAAATTAAAAAAAGAAATGGAAGCAAAGCTTTTGCAACTGGCCCAAGATTTTCAAGATGCCACTGAACTGAGAATCGCTGCTTCTACACATCGAGTAATAAGAGAAAATATTGCCATCAATAATGAGTTAGATAATGTACTTGCAACACAAGCAAAATTGGCGGATCAGAACGAGAAATTCAAGGAAAGTGAGCGTGGCGCTCGGGTTGCAATGGAACTTGCAGAAGAGGAAAGAGACAAAGCTATCAATAAAAACGTTGTTCAGCTAAAAGTTATAGACCAGTTAACTACAGCTTTCGAAGAAGTGAAAAAAGAAAGGGCTGAATTCAAAAAGAGGAGCTATGATTTGGATACCTTGCAAGTGAAAATACAAAAGCTTTCTACCGAGAACGAGACATTAAATTTAAATTGTCGCATTTTAGAACAAAATTTACATGCCAGATTGAGTGATCAAAACAAAGCTGTTGTTGAAACATCAAAAATGGCCAATGAAATTCAAAAATTAAAGAAAATTTTGAAGGAAGCCGCTTATGCGGTCCAAGCGGCACTGAAACTTGACCAATGGGCGACTACAGATCCTGCCCGGGAAATAATGGATCGACAAGTGTTGCTATCAAGACTGCTCGACATTGTGACTCAATACCGCGAAATCCAACGCGCTGAATCAATGGACACTGTTGCTTCATTAGGATTGATTTACGAGGAAGGAGATCTTGGATTTATTCCCAAAACGGTTCCAAAGAAACCTGCCGTATCCACTGCGTCGCTCAGATCGCAGAAAGATAAGGAAAAGGACTCAATCCAAAAAGAAAGACAAGTTTCTGTCGCTGCGTCATTGTCATCGTCATCACTTGGTAGCATCAAGACAATTCCAAGCGTGAGACTTGTGCCTCCATCATCGGAACCAGATCTAGTACCAAAAGATAGTCTCCAGTCATTCATTACTTCCACTAAGTCAACAGTTAGTTCTGAAGGGGTTGAAGAAGAGGAACATAGCAATGCTGTCATTCTTGATCAACTCGAGGCCAGTAAGCTTGAGATACAGAAATCAATACTGAAAGATTTGGCGTATTCGCAGATGTCCATGAAATCGCAACTTATGGTAGGAGGTCAGGAAAAAGAGAGACTCGCGGCCACAAAATCGCAACTTATGTTAGGAGGTCTGGAAAAAGAGAGACTTTCAAAGTCTGTTGTAGTACTAGAACATGAGGGCAAAGACACAGAAGGTGAACACAAAGTAAAAATAGAAGGAGAGCATGCAGAAGGAGAAGATATAGAAGGAGAACACGTGGAAAAAGTAGGAGACGATGTAGTGGAAGGCGAAGAAGATGAAGGGCTGAAGAAGGAAAAGACCGAAGTACCTAAAAAATAAGCTAAATAATGAAACACGCCTTAGAAAATATATATTGATAAACTGTATTTTGTGGTAATACTATTATTATTAAAGAGTTTATATTTAAGGTCATTTTTACTAGTATATTCTGTACCTTTCAAAAGAAAAACACTTAAAGTTCTTGTGATATCATTATCTAGTTTTTTTTTCATTAGTGTACATATGTTTTTCAACAAATACTAAAATCTTATAGTTTCATGAATCTTCTTCTTATGACACAGTACATATATATTCCTACTGTACATATATAGTCCTTAGGATTATTTATGTACTGTGCTTATCATCATCATCATCATCATCATGTCAGCCTTTAGGAGTCCACTGCTGAACATAAGCCTCCCCCAAAACTACTATGACTATGGGGGTTTGCCATAGTCACCACGCTTGGCAGGCGGATTGCTGACCGCATTGACTGTGCTTATGGCGTTAGATAAAAGTACTTACGTCTTTGAAGTACGGAACCATGAATTTCAGCGCTATTTAACAAACAGCTCGGATAGTTTTATAAAAAATGTTGCTTCTGATGTAGACACAAAAAGCAGGAGTAATAAAGTCGAATATCGCTTGCGCCTTTTGATAATTATTAAACAAAATACCTCGTCTTAATGTTGTGTTTTTTATCTATTACTTAATGTGGATGTAATTTAAATCATTTAAGTTCGTTAAATAGTTTATCTATCTAATGACTACAAACAATATTGAAAATCAGCGATTACCTTAAACATATTTCCGGTTTTTAAAGGTACTAAAATATATTTTTCTCCCCAATTGTAATATCACTATTGTTCACCTAAAACGTAAGCAGAAAGTAAATCATTCCTGCTCAATAAAAACATTGCAGAAATGAAAGTATGGAAGTCTATTACTGCAAAGTTTTACAGTGCGGAAAGTAAGTATTGAAATCCATTACTGCACTGTTTTTAGTTACATGAGTCATCATACTGATATTAGAAAGGCGAAAATTTGTATGTGAGTGTGTGTGTGTGTGTGTGTGTATGTTTGTTACTCTTTCACGCTCATACGGCTGAGCGGATTTTGATGAAATTTGGATTAGAGATAGCTTGCTTATACCCTGGACACATACGATACTTTTCATAATCATCCTCAATATCATTTTACTTCACTCTTGAACGGCTGAAAGGATTTTTATGAAGTTTGGAATGAAGATAGCTTATACCCTGGAATAACACATAGGATACTTTTCATCGTTATCATCATCACCATTTTACTTCACTCCAGAACGGCTGAACGGATTTTGATGAAATTTGGAATGGAGATAGCTTATAGCCTGGAATAACACATAGAATACTTTTCATCATCATTATTATGATCATCATCATCATCATCCATTACGCGGTTGAAACCACGGGGCTCAGCTGTTATTGAATGAGTGCATTCGTCCAATAGAGATTTCAAAATAGAATGTACTAATTTTTTAATGCGGAATTGGCGCGAATTTAAAAGTCAATGTGACTGAAATTGTACTGCTTAATAAATATGTGATCATATTACTTTGTAGTGGAAAGAAAAGCACTGACTGACACTGACGAAACACTGACACTGACTGAAACTGACACTCGCTCAAGTCACTTGAGCGAGTGTCAGTTGTTGTGTCTTGCTGAACTCGTGGTTTTAGAGCCCCCGCTAAAGCACGGGTTCCAATCTAACCACTCGGTGCAGCAACGAGTCACTTTCCGCTCGATGCAGTAATCTACTATTAAACTAGCTGTGCCTGCAACTTTACCGGTATGGCCATTAGGTAACCTATGTATTTTGTTCAGCCGTCGTTGCATAGTTTTTTATCGATTGCTTGGCTTCTACCTAGTACATCAATTCAAAGTCTAAATCTAATCTATATAACAGTGAAAACGGCATCGCAATTGGTCTAGTAGTTTTCACGTGATACGTAGCTTATGTACCATATACCATTTTATTTTAACTATCTTCATTGCGATAGCGAAGTGCAGGGAGATCCCCCCTGCCCCCCCCCCCCCACGATGGACCGACGACATTGTAGCCATCGCAGGAAGTTAGTGGATGGAGGTGGCACAAGATCGCACGTCATGCCGCTCTTTGGGGGAGGCCTATGTTCAGCAGTGGACTTCTAAAGGCTGACATGATGATGATAATCTTCATTGTACAGACTAAAAACTTGTACTAGAATAAAAAATGTTTTTTACTGGCTGCGCCCGGCAGCGTCGCCTGCGTGCAAACTTTGCCACCCCGTCACCACTTTAGGTATTAAATTTCAAAAAACCCCTCCTTGTTGCACCCCTAGGGCTGTGTTCACTTATACGCTCGAATCATCCGTGCGATTATCGCTCGATCATCCGGAGTTAGTGAACGACTTTGGACGTCCACATAGAACTGACAACTGTCAAGTGTCAGTTTCATACTATTTCTCCCCTCCCCTACTATTTTTCGGATGACCCAGGCGTACGTCCGACGACGCCGTGAACGATTTCGAGCGATCGCGCGGATGATCCGTGCATCCTCGAACGTGTAAGTGAACGCGCCCTAGAATTTACACCTGTCACTCTGACACCTTTTACTTTGAACATGCCAATTTGACACCTGTCACTTTGACATCGAAGTGCAATTTCCATACATTTTATGATATTTTTTTATCTGCTTCACAAAAGAAGACGGTTTTATGTTCGAGTGTATATATGTTTTTATTTAATGTATGTACACCGATTTCACCGTCAATAGCAGACCGATAATGAAAATTATATTTTTATTTGAAAAGGTGTACTCTCCATATACATTGTATCAAAATTAGTTCAGTATTTTTTCGAGAATAGTTTTTTTAGTAAATCCATTTTATTTTGTGTTTATATTCCCTCAAATCTCTAAGATTTCTAATGTGATTTGGATGGTTTTTGTTTTATTCAAAAGGGACTTTTTGTGTTGTCTCATATAAACTTCATCAAAATTGGTTCAGTACTTTTTTTTATAGTTACTAGTTCTTAATCAATTTGAAGTCGATTTTACAGTACATGCTCCTAAATGGTGATATGAGGTGCCCTGTGTCCTTTTCTGTACCTGACAACGTGTGCGCAAAATTTCATGACGATCAGTTGAGTAGTGAAGGCGTGAAAGCGAAACAAACAAACTCGTTTGCACTTATTTGAGTAGGATTTAGGTGAACTGCAGCTTGACCGAATTTGAAACGCCATTTTTTACGACAAAACCCGTCTATAATAAAATGACATTGTCGAAAATGGTTTACGCTCTAAGTGGATGGAACTGGCTAAGAAGTACTTCCGGTTTACACTGAAACTTACTTTTCTCAGGGTCAGGCGGTAGAGCTGGCGGCCTGCGAATGTTCAGCCAAGCCCTGGGCGGGGGACTCGTCCATGGTGGTGGCTGAAGTGGGCCCTCGCTGCAGGTGCGGCTGTGTGCTGCACCTGGCGCCAGCTGCCAGGCTGCTGGCGGGCTCGGCCAGGGCTTGCCCGGCAAGGAGCTTCTGGTTGCTGCAGGTGCGTGAGACTTGTTCAATTATTGTTCTGTATAATATATGCATGCCATGGTCAAATTTATTTCTTACAACCTATTACCACAACAAGTTTAAATTTAATAAGAATAATTTAAAAAAATATGCTTTCATTGGGGTTTTTTTATGTTCACCGTTTTTTCCTTCAATTGCGGACCTATTTTCAAAACATTTTTTATTTGTAGTTGTAGAACACCAGTGTAGTCTTTCTTATATACATTTCGTCAGAATTGGTACAGTAGTTTTTTTAAGTGAATCCGTTTGATGTCGATTTTTGTACCATTCTTTTTTTTTACAGCACTTGCTCCAATTGTCATTTTGCCTTGCCAAGCGTCATAAAAAGCTCGATCATGCATAATTCCGTCGAAGCTTGTCGCTGGCATGCCCCGTTATGGCAAGCGGGGAAGGGTAAACAAGTCAGGCCGGCCGTTGTTATTAAGCTATTGAAGCTGTTACAAATTTCATTGCTCTACGACAGGACGGGCCGAGGGCGTTTAGACTGGATAGTTTACTTACTTGAAAGACGATACTTATTCTTCATTGAAAAATCGCTATTAGGTTCATAAAAAGTGGACACTTACAAGTTGTGTTCCGTACCTCAAAAGGAAAAAATGAACCCTTTAGGATCACTTTGCTATCTGGCCGTCTGCCTGTCTATCTAGATGACACACACTACGTAGATGTGGTCGAAGGTGTAGCACGCTTGCCTAGCAGATCACTCTTGACTTGAACACACCTTGGTTATATAAAAATCCTCAGGTCTGATTCAACGGAATCAAAAGGAGCGGCCGTTTATGTCGCGTAATTTGACACTCGCAAGGGTATCATGAAATTTGGCAAAAAGCAATGTCTTATAGCACAAGTTAAGGAAAAAATCCGAAAACCATAAATTTGTAGATACACAGGAAAAACTTTTTTTAAAACAATTCGAGTTTTGATTCCCGTGAACTATTTACATACGTAAAAGTTTGTGCGGAACTCTTGGTGCGCGAGTCCGACTTGCATTTTCCCGGTTTTTTTTTAATATACTGCCTTTTTAGAACGGACATGATGTTTTTTTTTCGTTGTCTTCCAGTTCTGAAATGAAGTCTCTATCTCATCGGCAAGTTTAATAACAATTGTAAAATGTGTACCGAACAGTAGCTATTCGTTTTTACACGACTGCCCAAAAATAGGAGTGTATTGTTTTTAGCATTCATGTATGTATGTATGTTTATATGTGAGTTTATTTTTTCCACCATAACTTTTAAATGCCTGAAGTGATTGAGACGTACGGGGATCGTATCGTTAGAATTCTTACATCCCCCCGAGTAACATAGGCTATTTTATTTTTAAATATTTAATTTGCCGGCTGAAAGGCACGATTCTCAAATAAAAAAAAGGAAGATATTTACAATATGGGTATCAAATTGAATGGCTTGATCAGCGCATTCCAACAGTATATAATTTATTAGCAAAAGCTCCTTTTGGCAGGGCAGGCGTTTTTTTAAGCTTTTATGCTAGTTATTTTAATGATAATGGATTTACTATTAAAAAAAATAACCAACTAATTTTCATGTAACTAACCTAACCTAACCCGAAATGATCTTTTTCAAATATAAAAACAATCATCCAAATTGATCTCTTAATTTTTTATAGCGAAATCCTTTTTTCCTGTAACGTGAGATACCGTTTTATAGTAACTATCCAGTTTGCATTCCACTTGAACTTTGTCTCGAACAATAACTAACTGGAACCCGAACCAAACGCACCAACATTGAATTTGTAACGCCGTAGAGTCGTTAAAACTTCCATTTTAGAGGGTCCGTTAACCGATCACCAGCCGTTAGAACAACTCCACCAAGTCCGTGGACGTACTTAGGAACATATATCGATGAATTTCCATTAACCGTATTGTTTAAATAGTATTGGATACTGATTGTGCCTGCCGCGTTGCCCGAGTGCTAATTTTTATGTGATATAAAGATACTTTTGGTTCTAGAATAACTCATAGGGAGTTATTCTAGAACCAAAAGTAGCTGTTACCAAAATATATCAAATTTTATCAAACTTCGTTCAGACATATATAGTAGATTGTATTACTAGGGAGCAAAATAATATTTTGCCGGTGAGGGCGCTATTTTGAATCTAGAGCGGAGTGAAGGATTCTAGAGTAGAATCCTAGCGAGGGAGTCAATATGCGTCGCACGAGAGAAAATTTATTATATAGAAATTATGCGTCCGTACTTTCCATCGCCCTCTATGAGAAAAATTAATAACTCATATATTTATTTACAAGCCCAAATAAAAAAAAAACATAAACCCCCCAGCCCTCCCTCCGAGGAGGTAAATGAGATGCTCATATAGCTAAGAAGTATCTCGTTACATCAGCTTTCAAACATAAAAAACCGTTTCAAAATCGGAGATGATTATAAATGTACTTAATATGGATGTTCTTATTTTTTGGTAAACCCTCTCCGAAAACTCCCAGCCCCTGAAATCGAATCCTGACTACGTCCAGCTTCTATTTACGCATCGCTGAAACGCTTCCAAGCAATTTAGAGTTATTAAAATTTCAACTAAATTGTGGTGTGACCTTTTTGTACTTCGTACATTGATGGTTGGTTGGGCGCCGTGAGTTGAAGGGAATGTTTTAATGAATTAATGGATGGCGGGAAGTTGTAATATTGGTCTTTAGAATAATAATGTTGTAGGATCTTCTAGGGGAAAACCTGAGCAAACGAGATGAAAAAGTATTTTTGATCGGTACTTTAGTCTAGTAGATGCTATTATCCCATGAATCCTATTTCTATTTACCCTGTCTCTAAGCGAAGATTCTGATCGCATACTATGCGGTACTGAGATTCAGTCCCAGGTACCTAAATCATACATAAAAAGAAAATAAAAAAGAAAAAAAATATATTACAATACACAAAATTACCCTCATTATAATTATGGCAATAAACAGGTTAAAAAATATATAATTTAAAGTCGTCGCCGCGTGTTGCTTATACATACGATACACTGGCCTTCAAAACTTAGTACCAAATTTTTAATGTCTTTATGTTCCCGTATCCCGTTAAAACTACTGGACCGAATGCGATGCAGTTTTCACTGTTTGTTGGATAGCTTAGAATTTGACATAAAAACTGATGTATTTGGTAACTCAATCCGATGAGTAGGAGGAGCCAAGCAAATCAATAAAAAAAAAACTATTAATTTTAAAAGTATGGTATGTATTATGTTTGAATAAAACTATTAGACCAATTGCGATGCGGTTTTATGTCGCCTACACCCGCATAAACAAGAACTTTACGAGCATGAGTAGTGAAAAAGTTATTACATTATAAAGAAGACCTTTCCTCGAGAGAAGGATTTCCTCAAGTTCGCAGAATGTCATGAAAAGTATTAAGTTTAAATAAGCGCTACTCAATAATGCTGTTCAACGTCTGGTGGTAACTAGAGCAGTAGGAAATCAAGGGACACTCGAGAGTCTGAACATTAGTTAGTTTATATTTACTGGAACTTTAAACATTTGAAACGAGATATTTACCATGGATACTGTTTTTGTTGGGTTCCTGATATTTCGTCACTGTTGCAAGTGGATAGAATTTTACGAGCAGACAAAATGGTGTACCGTCTTTCTCACTCGTATAATACGTACGACAGTACTTTACAGACAGACAGTACTTTCATTATTAACTCGATTACGACACACACAACTAACAGTATCACCCATCATGTATTTTGGGACTTTATTTCTTCAAATGTTTATATGTTTTAACATTAACGCCTGCTTAGCAAGAATATAATCTAATAATTTTCCAAAGGAAATATTTGGACGGGTTCGAGTCCCGTCTGTGATCCAAATTTTTTTTTGAACTTGTTAATTTCAACTGCTTCTCTAAGCAATCTTGGTATATAGTGGCGTTCTGTAGATGTCTCAGAGTTATGTTACACGATCCAGGGGTTCTTCCAAAACATGTAAAATATCTAGTTTCTAATGTTTATACGAGTAGTTCTAGATTTCACGACCATGTTAGTTTTAATGGTTTTATGTTTTTTGCTACATTTTATTAAATCTATCTATGTATTTATTAATACCTATCTGTCTGTCCTGGAATCATGCAACTGAAATTTCAATCACTTCCGGATTAGCTATCCGGTTTAAACTTTCAGGGTAGCTCGCAACTCGATGACAAAGCATTAAAAAAAATAAGGGGTTAAAAGCACAATAAAGTTTTTTTTTTAAATTTTACTTATTATTTTAAAAGTTTAGTATTATGTTGACTTTCTCTTTATCTGGCTATGGGGTTTTGCCTTGAGAAGGTAGCGAGTCGAGAGTACGACTTACGACCTCCTACGATCCTTACGACACCTGTTCTTTTATTGTCATGTTAACTCCCCCCCCCCCCCCCCCCCCCCAAAACTCCCAAGGCCTAGAATGAGACGAATATCGCACACAGTCATATTAATATTATAAATGTGTATGTCAGTGTATGTTTGAGTGAAACTGCTAAAAACATATTGATGAAATTTGGTATGTAGATACTCCCGTTCAGCTTCTAAGGAGGAATTTACAAAACTAATGAAACGACAAACTTAACCAGCCCTTTTCACCCCTTTAGAGATGGAATTTCAAAAAACCCTCCTAGTTCACCTCTAAGGTACTTCCCAAGGAATATTTTCTCCGAATTTCAAATCTTTAGTCCACTGTGTGTTCTCTGTTAGCCAGTAAGTAAGTTAGGGTACTTTTTATAGGTAGGTATACTAGCTTTTGTCCGCAATTTCTTCTTGCGGACAACAGTTTCTTGCGATTAAAGTTTATTAGGTAAGTAAATGTATGTAAGTATACCCAGGGTTCAAAATATCTCCATATCAAATTTCATTAAGATCGGTTGACTCATTTAGTCTTTAAAATGAGTCTTTTTGCATAACGAGGGTTATTAAAAACGAGAGTGCATTTAATAACCCTCGTTATAACACTATAAATCGATTGTTTTAACTCCTAGTTATTTGCCGTTTCATACACAACTTTATCTACACTCAGACATGCAAAAGGAATTTACTTTTATTGAAAACAAGAATGACGTAATATTTTCTTAATTTTGCTGGTTCGTCACGTTCGTTGCTGTTTCCGTGATGGCAGGTGGAGCCAAATTCTCCTCACTAACACTGCTGCCGGACATTTTTAAATCAGGAAAAAGCTTTTGATCAACAAAAACACATTAATGTAAAGAAAATTATGGTGCCAAAATCCAGTCCACAGATAATTCGCGCGCATATGGTCTTTCACGGTTCATCGCGCCACCACAGATAAAAAAAGGCGAAAGCTCTCGTAGTATGGAGCCAAACCGGTGCTTTTATGGGAAAAAAATAGTTAAAAATAAAAAATAATAAAAAAACAGTGCTATAATGTATTTAATTTTCTTATTAGAGACTTGCCGTGCGTAAAGTATGCCATTATGCCATTTATCACCTTTTTTGAGTTCATAATCCGAATTTTACTTTATGACTGTAGATAATAGAAGTTATCTCTAACTAAAGTCACAAATAAGTTAATTAAAAAACGTTTTAAAAAAAGCTTTTATGCAGCACCAATGTCACGGTGAAACTTCGAACGGTCGATCAGAATTAAATGCGTACACAACATTTCGTGTTTCTGCTGTTGACCGTTGAAGAGTTTCTTTATCTGGAGCTAATACTGGCTGTCGATTCAGGTCATGCATTAAAATGCATGAGAAGAGCCGAAAATCAGGCTCAATGGCGTGCATTAGGAGAGGCCTATGTCCAGCAGTGAACCGAGTACATGCTGATGATGGTGATGATTAAAATGCATTGTCATCGGAACTTTTTTTTTTTTTATTACTGACTAGGCAATCGTTTGACCACGATCTCACCTGATGGAAAGCGATGATGTGGTCGAAGGTGTAGCACGCTTGCCTAGTAGATTCACTCTTAACTTGAACACACCGGGGTTATAATTTACCGGAAACACTGACGAGGGCAGGGCATTCCACTCCTTTGCAGTTCTTATAATAAATGAAGAAGCGTAACGCTTCGTGCTTGTGCGAGGTATTTCAACCATGAAAGGGTGGCGCTTTGCTGATCGTCTAGTCGTACGGTGATGGAAAGGTGATGGGGGAATCAGGTTGTGCAGTTCTTGTGCACACTCTCCATAGTGCAATCTGTAGAATACCGCCAGGCTTGCTACCTCGCGTCGATGCGCCAGACTTTGAAGCTTACTCTTTACCAGAGTGTCATCCCCAATGAGCCTGATAGCACGTCTCAATTGAATCCAAAAACTCGAGCTGATACTTGGCAGAACCGTCCCAGAGGTGGCAGCAGTACTCCATACAAGATCGGACCTGTGCTTGATAAAGATTCAAAAGCTGTCCCGGTGTGAAGTACCGCCTAACCTTAGACAAAATACCAAGTTTTTTTGCAGCTACCTTGGCTTTGGATTCAATATAAGACCCAAAATTCAGGTTTGATGTGAGTTCGACACCCAAAAACTTCAAAAACTGAACCAACATGTAAAAATTCAACTCAATGGAATTCAGCTTTCAAGATTTGATCTAAACAAACATACAATGCAAACATTGCAGGTTAAATAAAAGCTTTTTAAATAGACGTATGCAGCTTTTATCTTTGGAAATAAAACGACATTCAAAGACGAGAGTTATATTTGAGACAAAAAATAAACAACCTACAAAAAACTTCAAATCAACGAAGTTATTTATAATGTTATCAAAGCAGAAGTTGTTCCGCATCCCTCCCTCTTGGCTTATTAACTTGTTGATCCCCGGTTTAATCAAAAGTTACATTCGAATATAAGTTGGGGTTGCCAGAACGATTACCATGTTGTTAAAACTTCTTAGGTCCCAGTTATATTTCAATTATAACTTGGCCACACTTGCCCGCAAGCGCAGAATATATAATAGTAAGCTTAACGGTTCGACGAGTGTTTTTTGTGATGTGTTATGGATATCTAAGTTTAGATTGGCTATAAAAAATAATCTATTCTTATAATAAAGTACTAAGAAACAAAAAGAAGCTAATAAGAAAAATTAAGGTCTAGTAGATCTGTATGTTTGCTCAACACGTGAAAACTTCTAGACAAATTGAAATGATGTTTGATCTGTTCGATAGCTTAGGATTTTACTTAAAGTCTAGTGTACTTCTTAATCAGATGTGTAAGATCAGAGCAATCAATTATTTACGCACTAAATTGGTATAACTGTACTTATTAGGTACTTTTGGTGCTGTAATAACAGGATAATACTTTCTCAAAAAAAATACCACGCGGGCAAATCCCCGGGTACAGCTACTCGTAGTTATAAATTTGGATCCTATTATTCGACTTTCGTAAATAACTGATGTCGCGTCTATTCCCTTCGTTACGAGGTAAATGTATTTCCCTGTTTTAGCAGCAAAATCAATGTTATTCATTACCACAAACTTCCAATGAATATTTAATTACTAAGTCTGGAATGTCTGTCAAACCCTTATGTCCATCGTGAGGCTAAATTGAGAGAAGCCTATAAATTAGAGAAGAGCAAGTTGTTATTCATTGTGATATTGGATAGTTCAGCGACTCGTCCCACAACACAGCCGTCCCAATACTTATTTAAAAAAGATTATTTTTTCTGTTCCCTCACCCCACTGATTTTGGACTGGTTAGTCCCTATTTCTAAATATATGTTCAAAATAACCTTCTCTTCCAGGCGGAGGAAGGTCTAGTGGTGCGCTTGCGCATGGAAGCGGTGCGCCTGCCGTGCGCCGGGCAGGCGCTGCGGGCCCGAGACGGGGACTCGCTGGGGTCACCGCTACTGGCCTCCTGGGACGGACCTGACAGCTCTGCCGTGGTAAGGAAGTTCGTAATATGGAGACGGTACAAATTCCACGATTTGTATTTGGACGAGTACTCGCTGGAGTCACCCCAATGCACATCCTATGATGACCTTGACCTCCCTATTAGATGCCAAAACATAATTATTTTGCAGGCTGGTGACGTAGAAACTACGACCGACGGCACTGGAGTGATAGAGATCGCGGGTGGTCGACACATCCTCGTGGAGCTGAGGTCCGGAGACCCGAGCGATAAGTGCGCTGGCGGCTTTCTGGCGCATGCTTCTCAAGTTGGTGAGGATCCAGTAGGAGTACCTATCACTGTAGATGTTTCACACTATCTCACTATGCGATCAACGATGGTCAACGAAAATCCTTGAGTATTTTAAACTGTTGTTATACGCTAAATATTAAGTTTTTGTGTAGGCATGAGTTAAATGAAAGCTTATACAAAATATATTTTTTTGTTGACGTATACACACATGCCTAGAAGTAGCATATTTCATCTTTTTACCTTACAATCGCAATATTATCAAATTTCGCAAATCTTGTCTGTGGAAGATGGCCTCGCTATATAATAAAAAATATTCCTAATATAACAACAACGAAGAGTGGCGCCTGCCAGTCTATGGATATGATTATGTATGTTTATAGTCTTAAAATTAGGTACCTCCTTATTTTGTTTAATTATTAAACAAAAACATGGGACCTTATCGCACGGGTTTTGAATCTAGTCTAGGAACTAGGAATTCCATTACCTAAAAATTTACTTACCTTTTTCCTAAATGATTTATCTCTCATCACTATTGCTTTACAATTCTAGTTGATAACTTTATTTATCTTATCACCAGAACCTATCCGCAACGCGTCAGCCGCGTGGGCGATGAGTGACGGCGTGTGGTGGCGAGGGGGTGGTGGCGCACGCGGGGCAGCCGTGGCGCTGGCCGCCCTTGCAGCGCTCGCAGCGCTCTGCCTTGCACTGCATTCAGCGCACAGGACCAGGGCGTACCAGCGAGCAGCGGACAAGGAGTCGCTTACTGACAGTGATGGTGAGGACATTTCAGGAGAGTTTTGTCGCTTGCAGCGCTCTGGCTCGCGAGCCGCGCTGCATTCAGCGTACAAGGACTAGGTCAAGGGCAAACAGTACATACCTATCCATACCAATATATAAAAGTGAAACGTTATCTGTTGGTTTAATTGCTTGTTTGTTTATTTGTTTGGGGAGTTTTAACGTGATGAATGTTGGATGGATTTTGATAAAATTTGGAATGGAGATAGCTTATACCCTGGCTGGAATAAAACAAAGGATACTTTTTATCCCGGAAAGTGGTAAGTTTCCAAGGGAAAACTGGAAAATATTGATTACTCGCTGTATGGAACGGTTGCCATGGAAACGAAATAACAAGTCTGTAAAAAAACATCAAGAGCTGTTAGTGTTCTACTTTTGCATTGGTTTTTAATATCCTAGAAAAACAAGGATGCTTTTTTTCGCGATAAACGGTAGAGTCCAAGAGGACGAAGTCGCGGGCGGGAAAGCTAGTATTTTATATAGCTGCTAGTGAGAGAATTACAACCCGAGTAGCAAAAAAACGTCGTATAATGATCAATACAAAGTTTTGTTTCCAACATCAAAAAGTTAGACGTTTAAACAACTTAAAAGTTGGATACTGATTTTATAACAGTCGTTTACTGTACCAAGTTCGTTATTTTAAAGTCGCATTACTGTGATTAAGACAATTAAAATGTAGTATAATAGTTTTTAAGACAACATTAAGCAACGGACATGTCATGTAGTCGTCGAGTACACGTAACAAATTGTAATAGAAGTTGTAAAGTAATTTATACTTTGGTATCATTATTTAACCGAGAATGTCATTAAATCATCAAGTATTTGTCACATAATATGTAAAAAAGCCATTTACTTGTCAATTGAAAACATATCTACATTCACTGTAGTAAAGTTGTGAGCTTAATGGATATTTAGACAAAAATGTAATACCAAGTTAATATTACCCGTATTATATTATAGTATATCTTTGTAGAAGGTCTATTTTACCTAAATGCATATGCTAGTATCAGTTTTGCGACAAAGTATTAAGTAATACAATTCTATTTTAAATGCGCCCTTGAAATTCGGTTATGAGAGCAAATAATTTAATTTTGAAATCATTTATTTTTGTGATGTATTATACCATTACGTAATGACTGTGACTGTGGAAGTTTGTCGAGAATGCTACTTAAGCAGATTTAGCGTGCGGCAACCGCGCTGCCTTTGGCACTGACAGTCGTCTCCCAGCTCCCGCGCATGTTACTTGGCGGTTAAATTGTATACAGTGAAAACCTAACAAAAGTTATAATAGCATAACCATATGTGTATGTCACTAAACACCCCCATTTGTGACACACCTACTAGAATTATAGACCTTGCGATATAGGCAATCCATATTGTACCTAAAGTGACCTTTATACCGAATGAATATGTCTAAAAGTCATTCCTCAAGCGGGGTGCTTATGATATCGCGTTCTTTAATTGTTCTTAACAGTGAAACTCTTAAACACCGGGCTTGAAAGATTATATATAAAGATTATTTGAACAATCCGTCACCACCACGATATTCTGCCATTTTTTGGAAATATTTTTATAAAAGAATAATTTTATAAACCTGAAAAAAAAACATAAATTATATGAAAGTTACATAAAGGTGCAATTCAGTGCTAGTAATTATATGATAGACGCAACTAAAAATCTTAAAAAAATGTGTACCTATGGTAATAGTGTCAAGAACTTTTAAAGAACCAATTGTTGGTTAGCATTCTCGTAAAAGTCTTAAAGATTTTATAACAGCCGACGTAGAGAAACTGTTAGTCAATCAAAGTGTTTCACTCAACTAAAAAGTCATATAGTATATTAAATTGAAGTTTAAACTAAAACCATTATATGAGCATTGCATATTATTCATCATGTAGACTATGTATAAGTCTCTACTATGTATAACTTTTAATTATATGACTTGAATGTCAAATAATAATCGTTGATACAAACAATTGGTTGCCATTATGACAAAACGTCGCGTGAACTTATCCTATACATGTTGCAATCTAAACCACTATAAGATTGTCGTAAACTGAAGTTGTGTAAACGTTAACTTGGCCTAAATATACAACTGAATCGTTTATATAACTACAACTGTATCGTTTATATAACACTTGTATAAAACGACAATGCCGATGAAATAGCTTTAAATAACTGTTATGAAACTTAAAGTCGTATCCACTCGAATAGACGACTTTATTTTGTTACTGAGGAAGTTGGTTGTTTGTTTGTTCGTCGTATGAGGTAGTGCTGGCCTCTGGTGTCAGAGTTTGTCAGGTCGCCCGAGGGCCTCTGTAATTGCTTAAAGACTGCTATTAATCAATAATAGCTGGGACCGACAGCTTAACGTGCCTTCCGAAGCACGGATCGATGGACAACCACACAGAACTAAGAAAACTCATTGGTGCGGAGCCTAGGACTGAACCCGGTATCGTTGGATTCTAAGTTGCAATAGTGAAACGTTAGGCTACCATCGCTCTTACTCATTATTGCAGAATTTGACTATTTGAAGTTCAGCATACCTTAATTTATAGTAATGTTGAACACAGTGAGATGGGAATTGATGGAATGCCTGCGAACCAAATTTTGCATGAAACCTATATTTTTGGAAGTCACTTTAGAATAAAGTTTTAACATCATGTTTCATCCACCAGCCTGCTCAGCTTCTCTTGAGTTTGGAGTCACAAACGCGGGGTCCCGAAGCACCCTCCTGTCCGAGGTGGTCGGTGGCAGCGTGTCACTGCGCCGTCTACTGCCTTCCGGGAAGACCAGGCACACCAGGCTGAGAGATACGGCTTCTGAGACCGTTGAACAGAGGTAAAAACATTATTTTCCTGTCCCAGAATTCCTTGATAAGTTTTTTTTTACTAAACATATATTATGTTTTGGAGTTTAATGAAGTTGTATGCAATTAGTGTACAATAGTATAGAGGCGAACGCAACATGCTAGAAATAAGTAAAAACAAGTAAAATAAAAAAAATACTAAATGTTTACATTTACTTTTAGAATTAAAATTTTGAAAGTTTTGTTTGCATTAATTTTTAAACTCGTGGCATAATTTCTGTTTAGTATACTGCAACTCAGCGTGGCAATTTTGCCAGAAATCTGGGCGCTTTTCCTTCCACCATAAGTATTTAGTTACTTAAGTTTTTTTTTTTTTAACTTATGTTTTTATATGCTTTTCCTGTAAATAAAAGTTTAATTTGTTGTAGGCAAACACATCCAGTAACCTTACAACTCTGACTAACTCCAAATTCTATTACTAGTAGCATCATCGCCACAACAGTTTCTGTTTATACTATGTCGCCACTGTAAATAAAATTCTATGAAACAAAATCCATACTGAATCCATACTAATATTTTAATAGTGATTGTAACTCTATGTCTGTAACCTTTTCACGACTAAACGGCTGAATCGATCGTGATGAAATCTGATATGGAGATGGTTTGAACCCTATGGAATGTAGTATATGTAGAAACTGTAGTCTATGTGAACGAAGTCGCGGGAAGAAGCTAGTAACATAACTGTAATTATGTAGGTAGTCCTTTGTAAAAGTTATATCAAAGTATTTTAAAGCTGAACAATGCCACTTCTGCGTTATTCATGCATATTTGAGGTGTGATTAATGGCTTTAAATGTTGGTTACAAGATTGACTGGTTTACAGGTAATAGTTAAGCCACGTATATTTTAAACCCGCCACTTATGACGTAAATTTACATCTTGCTCACATCTTGTGTAAAACCGGTCCTATGCACCGGGTTTTTCAACCTACGATTTTCCTAATAAATACATGTTTTTTTTAACAATCATCATCAACATCATCATCGGCTTATATCTGTCCACTGCTGGACGTAGGCCTCTCCTAATGCACGCCACTGAGCTTGGTCTTCAGCTCTCCTCATCCATTTTCTGCCTGCCGCTTTTTGCAGGTCGTTACTCCACCTGGCCACAGGGCGTCCTACACTACATTTGCCTAAACGTGGTGTCCACTCGAGAACTCGTTTACCCCAACGGTTTTCGGTTCATCGGGAAATGTGACCAGCCCACTGCCTTTTTGCTTGCTTATCCGTTGAGCTATGTCGGTTACCTTGGTTCTCCGTCGGATATCTTCATTACGAATCTTTTCCTTGAGAGAAACTCCAAGCATAGCCCTCTCCATAGTTTGCTGAGCGACCTTAAATTTTTGGGCTAGTTTGACAGTGAGTGTTCACGTTTCCGCACCTTAGGTCATGACTGGCTGGACACACTGATTGAAGACTTTTGTCTTCGTGCCTGAAGACAAAAGTCTTCAATCAGTGTGTCAATACCACAGGGTATGGACGACGACAAGACTTGACGAAGCTTGCCGAATGCTGCCCAACCCAGCTGAATTCTTCTGTTGGCTTCCTTCTCAAAGTTGTTCTTACCCAATCGCAATATTTGCCTAAGGTAAACATATTGTTGCACAACTTCATGAGGCACACTATTAACTGCAATCGGTTCCGGGTCAATAAGATCTTTGAACATGATCTTGGTCTTATCTATGTTCATTCCGAGACCGATCCGTCGAGAAGCATCATCTAAGTTGGTTAGCATACTAAGCAAGTATTGCAGCGACTCCGCCTTTAGAACGATATCATCGACAAATCGTAAGTGTGAGATGTTCTCGCCATCGATATTAATGCCCATTCCGTTCCAATTCAGCGTCTGAAACATATCTTCCAGGGCATTAGTGAACAGTTCCCGGGATATAACATCCACCTGTCTCACTCTCTTGTGCAGTTGAATATGTTTAGACTGCTGGTTTTGTACATGGATACTCATAGTCACGGCGTCACACAGAAACCTCAACACTTCGATGTATCGTCAGTCCACTTGACAACGCTGCAAAGACTCCAGAACTACCCAACTTTCAACGGAGTCTTCTCATAGTCTACAAAAGCAAGACACACGGGCTGATTATAGTCTTCAGACATCTGTGCATGCCTGCCTCACTGTGTGTATGTGGTCTATGGTGCTAAATCCTCCGCAAAATCCGGCCTGTTCAAGAGGCTGGAATTCGTCTTCTTGCGAGACCATTTTGAGATGACCCTCGAAAACAACTTATAGACGTGGCTCAAGAGTGAAATAGGTTGGTAGGTCTTTAAAAGTATTTTATCCCCTTTTAGAAAGAAGAGTACTACCAAACTAAGTTGTTTGAGCGCCCTCTCAATTTCTTCTAGGCTGACGTCTGGCAGTTTGTCAGTGTAGTGGCGGGTCAGTATTGCGCGGGTAATTTGTGGTGGGTTCGGGTCTAGAAGTATGCAAGTTGTATAATCGGCCTTAGAAGTCTTCAATCTCAAAAAGGATCTCCAAAAGGTTGTGCATTATTTGTCATACGTCAGATGGGATCTACTCAATTTATGCGCGAAGACTTTTTACCCCCCGATTTTGCCCAATTGCCTTTTTATTCGGCGTGTATTTGAGCATCGGAGGTCACGACGCACCAGTTTACTGTTTTTTTTAGCAATAGTACAAAGATGTATGATAAATTACATCTCGTTTATTAATCTTTACACATAATGTACTTAGAACACCAGAAATTTAAAAAGTTTTTATAATGCTTATTGTAAAATGTCAAAACTGTTAATAATCATACGTTTTATAACTAAATTAGCCTATTTATTATAGGTGATACCATTAACTCCTTTACAAAATAAATAAACACATACAATAAAAGAAAGAGTGTGCTGTACGTAAGAATCATAACTAATTGGAGTAACGGCAATTAAAACAATTTCGCTGGAGCCCCTCAATGATACGTGCTCAGACAATGCCACTGCGTTCATTATTAACAGGCTATCCAACTTCATTATCCCTCTCCCCTAGTTTGATCCTGGTATTTGCTCGTTATGTCAAGGGCTTTGAATTGAAGAGTTCATTCATTTCTTTGTTTTATGCTGTTTTGACAAGTTTTTTTCGTAATTAATACCACTCCAAATAATTATTTAGATGTTATTCGATTGTAATTTGATAGCAGTACGTATGTGCATTCTGTTAGTGTGTTGTCATAGCAAATTTGTGCATCAACGTGATCCTATCAACAACAAAAGTACTTAGGTATATAACTTGTAAGCGGTTAGCCTTTTCAAACGTTTCGGTGGCTGGGGGGTTAGGTTAGTCTCGCTTTCACACGCACCGGCATAATTTACCATTTTGTATGGAGCACAACGCAAGCTTCCACACACGCTGGCCAACCAGTCTCAGAAGTACAACGAGTGCTGTGCATAATATCATAGTACGAAAATCGATAACTTAAAACAAACTACTGATCCAATTTGGATACACTCTCTAAGGGACTACCACGAGAGGATAATGTAAGAAAAAAAAAGTTCCTCAATTGACGATGAAATCAGAGAAAAAAAAAACATTCACACACGAACACACACACGCACACACACACACACACACACACACACAGCCACCCTCACATACACACACAAACACACACACACGCACGCACGCACGCACACACACACACGCACGCACGCACGCACGCACGCACGCACGCACGCACGCACGCACGCACGCACGCACGCACACACACACACACACACACACACACACAGTCGAACATGTAACCTCCTCCTTTTGCAAAAACGATTGAAAACAGAGGGACGATACGCGCGCGTGTGCATCGCAGTTCTCGACAAAATTTTATCTCGACGATTTAAACGATACTGCCGGACTGTGTGCAAGTTCAATATTAACCCCGGGTATCCAACAACCGGCAACCGCAAAAGAGGCTAATTGGGAGAAGTTGCGTGGAATGCAAAAACTCTGTGTTTCTACTATGCCCACTAGAATCGTTCTGGACATCCTGGGGGGTTCAAGGATACTCATACACACATACACGTCAGTACTATTATTTTTTCTGTGCTCATACTCTTAAACGGGTGCTGCTTGTGGGGATTGGTCCAGCCTGCTTTCTTATTAGTCATTTGATTTTTTTATATCATGTTTCCCAGTTTGATGGTTTGATGATTGTAGGACATCTCATTGTCACTTTGATCTTTTATACTTGTCATTTACATGTGTATTATTGTAGTTCCTGACATTAGAAAAATTACAAGAACTGAGAAAAAAAATGACATCCCTTTTGAATTTATTGGTGCTCTCTTCTCTAACGAGCGTATTTCCGAAGCACCAGTAGAGTCAGAAGGGTATTTTCTATTCCTGTGCGAGATTCGACTCTGATTCGGCTCATAACAGGGTTTTTCCTTTTCAAACTCAAAGCATACTTAGTTTATCTAATTTTATTGATTTCACGTATTTATATATATTTTGTCTCTTTGTTAACTTTGACTTGTAAAAGTGTTATTATTTTGCCTGTTCACAATAAATGCTATGACTTTAACTTCTAGCATGTCACTAAATAACCCCATAGAAGTACGCAGCAGGTTTGTTTCGATCAAGCATGTAAATGCGTTAACGTGTGCAATGGTTGAATACATAGTATTTAACATTCCCATACAAAAATATATTTTAAATAATAATAATAATAATTTATTGTGCATAAAGTAAAGGTACAATCATAACTAAATAATTACATAATCTATTCCATAGCCTCCCCACTAGGATTCCCTGTCTCTGGGAGACTATTTTTCCCGGGTGAAACAAAAATGTAATTTATCTAATGAGTTGTAAATTTATAAACAATAATATATATTACTAACTATTTTTTTTTGAATAATGCTAGTAAATAGTATATAAAGACAAACACAACATTATATCATATCTATACATTAAAAAAAAAACACCCAAAATAAACATCCTCATACATATTAATACTAGTTCATGTGTTATGCATCTATATTTATATTTATGTATGAAAATATACCATCAAATATAAGTGATTAAAATCTCTTCCGTCTCATTATAGTTCTTATCTCCAATCCAAGTTGAAACCTTATTTTTACATTCATATCGAGACAAAAAATATATATTTATATCTTTATTTAATTTATTATAAAGATAGGGTCCCAAATACGTAAAAAAAACTGTGTGCAAACCTTGTTCTAGTTTTACGGGATGTCCACCTTAATCGACGTGAATCTAAACCAGTAACTGATTTGTGAGCAACTTTATGGAACCTGAGGATGATCGCAAGTATAAGTAGTTGTCGTACACGCAAAAAAATTGTTTCCCTATAAAGACTGTCTGTGAGTAGCATATCGAAAGGGTTTTTTAAAAGCTACTTTCAAAACAGCTCTCTGTGCACGCTCAACTTATTACTACTAATTAGCGACGACCCTAAATTATGTTTGTTTACTATCGGTCTAGTGACCTGTACTAAAAGTTTTTTAAACCTATCTCAGGCACTAGCCACTCACAAAGGTAGGTTTATTTTGTCACTCCTGTCTATGTCTGTATATATGTCTATGCTTCTGTCTGATCGCAATTAATGTGCACAAAAATTATGTACATACATCTGCGGGTTCAGGTTGCTAGGCCTGTTCTCGTTTATGAAGACTTGGTGGAAAGTCCCCGTTGAATGGACTCCTTAAAACTAATCAAAAATAACCTTATAATCACTTTTTACAAAGTATGACTCGTAAAAACTATTAATAGTCGCTGACGTGCAAATTTTCACATCTGACATTCGACTGACTACTGCGCAGTAGACTCGATGCGGGAGATTTGTCAATCAAACTTGACAACACACAAATTCAACATCAACATCAACTTATCTGTTCAGTTGACAAAAAAAGGAACTAATGAGGCCACATACTTTACTGTCAATATATTGTCAATATCGTAAGGATAGTGACGCCTCGCTTGACTGAACAGATAATTTGGTGGCACTTTATTGATTTTCCCAGTTAACTTACTATGTAGTACTATTATTTATTCTGTGCTACTAGTTTTTGAAGAAAACTTTACTTGCGACGATCTTTAAAAGTAAATTCATGAATGAAAAGCTTCGAAATCTAAAAAGGCGTTGAACTTACGTTATTCGGCATAACGCTTGGTATACCCCACTTACTTAATAGGTAATTATGTTACATCCTGTATAACTAACAAAGCATTCTCATTAAATTCAGAGATGAAGAAGAAGAAGAAGAAGAAGAAGAAGAAGAGGAAGAAGACGACGACACCCCGTCAGAAGCCGAAGCGGAGCCAGGTGACATTGCCAGCGTCGCGAGCGCCGGCAGCGCCGCCAGCCAAGCCACTGTCACACCGGAGACGGTGTCTGCGAGCAGTGCGCCCGCTGGAAGAGTGGTCGATCAAGCTTCCCCATTGAGGAGGTCGCGTACTGTGTCCGCTACTAATGTGACAAGCTCTCAGGTTAGCTCAAAGGTAAGAGAGATAACTTTACAACTTAACCAAACCAATTTTTAAAAAAATATGTTTTTTTTTTGACTACGTCGATTTACAAGTACGTAACAAAAAAAACGACTAAGTGCGAGTCAGACACTTGACCACATTTATCTTTGTTTCTTTTAGGTAACCTCACCACCTCAACCTTCACAATGTGAAACGGTGGCTGTAGACCTGAGCACTAGCGTCAGCAGTGTGAGCGAGAGGACTGACAGCGAGAAGGATAGAGACAGCATGTGGGAAAAGGACAGGAGCGAGAGCAGAGCTTCGTCTTCTACTTCTGCTGCAACTCTTACTAACGTGAGTGGTAGTGTGCGTGTACCTTAACTTACTTAAAACTACAGGCAATTTAGAAGCATTTGCAGAAACTCAATTTTATGATCAGTTTAAAATAAAATTTCCGATGTTCTGCAACCAATCTTTTTTATCTCCTCGTAAAGATAATGAAATATATTTGCAATTTATCCAGATTAAAGAAGCTTTTTCTAAACTAAAATATACGGTTTACTCTTACTACCTAGGTGCCTATATCTGTCTATTTATATTATTAAACTGTATAAAAAAAAAGGAAGAAAAAGTTTGTAGCTTACTTCCGCCAAACATCGTATATATATATAATCATTATAAACAACCCACGTTAAACAACCCGTTATCAAAAATGAATTATAGTAAAAAAGACATGCCCAAAAAGCCGTCTATCTACCTATTTTACTTCCTACCCAATATACGAAACCCAACAAAAAATACATATACCTATCCAAGTTTCCATATGCCACTGTCTGATAGCAATACAACATGTGTACGGAAGTGAGCTACACATATGTCACTGTCTGACAGCAATACAACATGTGTACGGAAGTGAGCTACACATATGCCACTGTCTGATAGCAATACAACATGTGTACGGAAGTGAGCTACACATATGTCACTGTCTGACAGCAATACAACATGTGTACGGAAGTGAGCTACACATATGCCACTGTCTGATAGCAATACAACATGTGTACGGAAGTGAGCTACACATATGTCACTGTCTGACAGCAATACAACATGTGTACGGAAGTGAGCTACACACTAGCTACACATATGCCACTGTCTGACAGCAATACAACATGTGTACGGAAGTGAGCTACACATATTTTTATTGGAAATTGAACTTGCAATGTATGTATGTATATTTATGTTTGTTTAGTTCAAATCTTGCAAGCTGAATAAGAATCACTTCCTTTTATCCTTTGGAGTTGATTTTTTACTTATTGCTTCAGTTCAGATGACAACATATAATGACAGCACGGACACTAAATGTTGTATATGCAATTAATTGTGATAGCCTGTTCTAAGTTTAACCTTGACATGAGTTCTGCATAAAAGCTTATTTTTATAAACATATTATTCTACGTTAATTTTAAATATGGGTTTCCGCAAAGTATTGCCTGAGTATATTAGCTATCTCAATATCAATACATAGTATAAAACAAAGTCGCTTCCCGCCGTTTGTCTGTCTGTAACGCTTAATCTTTTAAACTACGCTACGGATTTTAATGCGGTGTTCATCAATAGATAGAGTTATTCAAGAAAAAGATTTATACGTTTGGTTTGAGATTTTTTTCATGTTAATTTGTTAAAATATGACGATAAATGTTCAAGAAGTCGGAAAAAAACAATAGCCATATTCATAAAACAAAGTCGCTTTCCGCCGTCTGTCTGTCTGTAACGCTTAATCTTTTAAATTACGCAACGGATGTTAATGAGGTTTTCATCAATAGATAGAGTGATTCAAGAGAAAGGTTTATACTTATACAGTTTCATATTGTTTATTTGTTGTTAATATGTTGAATAATGTCGTTTATTGTTCAAGATGTCGAAATAAATCAAACCGACTGAGAGCTGTTTGAATTTGGAACGTTAAAGTTTGCTATGAAAACTCGCATACGGGCATTGAATTTGTTATTTGAAAACCGAACTGGTCACCATATGCAGCCGGGGCGGGTCGCTAGCCTTCTAATAAATGAAATACTTTAACTGCTCCAGGGGTGGTACTCTCCAGCACTCAGTGGAGTCTCCTCGGCCAAGATTCGTGACAACGCGAAGCAAACAAAGGAGTCCTGCAACCGCCGCCTTCTCAAGTCGGACCTCAGCCTGACTTCCCATCCTGAGATGGAGATCGACTATTACGACTATGAAGTTAACAATGCTGGTAAGATTATTTCATTGGTAGATGAGGGTTTGTAATAGGATCTTAGCAGAATAGTTTTTGGGTATTGTTAAATTAAACTGAATATAAATTTTGGTCAACGATTAAAAACCCCAGACCAAATATTGTAAGTAAAGCACCAAACTTATATAATACACCAAATATTTTTTCCTATCTAGTATCAATTGTCATATCTTAAGCTTCCTTACTAAATACCCTAAGTCTTTATTACCTGACTTTGGAGCCCAAAAACATAACGTTTTAGGGCTTTATGTATGTTCTTTGGTTCGTTCTGCAGCCTAAACGACTTGATGGATTTTGATGGATTCGTCTTAATCACGAGAGTAATATAGGAATAGGATATATGAAGTCCCAAACGAAAAATGACTTTAACCCATCAAGTAAAATATCAAACTGAAGGTGTAAGACCATTATAAAAATATATAAATAATTAAGCTGCAAATACCCTAAAAAAATTGGACTAATCTCACGACGAAAACTCTAGCCCTCGAGGTAAAACTGTTTCTAGCTGATTCTCATGAAATGCATGATGCCTCTGACTGCATCTTATGTTTGAAAATCGAGAACATAAAGCTTGTTTGTCTTTTTTTGTAATAATTTATTTTTATCTGCAAGGAATGTCTTCACAATTCGGATATAGGTTTCCATGTTGTTGCAGGCTCCGTCCCGGGCTCGTACCTCGGCATGGATCCAGCGTTCCTCGTGTGGATTCCACCGCTGGAAGAAGGCGACATTCTGAAGGAGATCAATGAAAACCAACAGCCGATATATGAGGTAAGATAGATTTATACACTCTTTATTGAAACACCAATAAAACAAAGAACTTATAAATAAAACAATAGTAGGTATCACAATGGGCGGTCTTATCGCTCAGCAATAAGACCGATTCAAATTGTTTGAAATTGGAATTGGTTGCATGTGCCGTGCAGAGGCATGGATGACGTGGGTTTGAATCCCGTCCATGATCCAAATTTTTCCTTTACCAAATTATTAGATGTGTTCTCGCTATGTTAATACTTGCTAGCATTAAGTTCGCCTATGTACATATCTTATGTGTGCAATAAAGAACATTCTATCTATCTATCTAAACAGGCATTAATGCTAAATCATAAAAACATTACATACATGGGGATATTCGGATGCCCCGGTGGTGCATCCGAATCCTCGGGACCTTCGCATATCACTACTGAACTTGTATAAAATGATCTTCTAGTTCAAACAAAATTTAATTAACATAAAATTATTCCGCAGGAAATCTTACCAAAAGAACTCCTACCAAACCCTGGTAGCAACACGGAATCTCCTGAAGACCGACCTACAGCTGGAGGCACCCTGAAAAGAACTAACAACCACTGCAACCGATCCAACGAATCCATGAAATCCTTCAGAAAAGTCATGGAAAAAGGTAACCTCATCCATCCATTGAACTTCAGCATCAGTGATTTGCAAAACTCGCCCAAACTTGGCAAGAGAAACAGGAGGAAGAAGGTTGAAAGTCCTGTAGCAATACCCATGAGGGACTTAACACTAACTCGTTCCCCTGTTAAAGTACACAGAAGTACCAAAAATGACGAGAAAGATTCAACGTTGAAGAGAGTCAACGATACAGTGAGAGAGACAAAAGATCCAGACACGTTGAAAAGGTCAGATTTTGCTGATATAAGATTTGCTGATGAAAATTCTGATTCGTCAAATGACATAAAGTTTGCTGATGATTCTTCTCCGGACAGCAACAGACTTGTTGATAGATATAATTTCAAAGCGTAAAGAATTATAAAATATCCTTTAAAGCTACGAGCAAGAAGGTTTAAAAAAGGACGTGATTTCACACCGCCAAACAAACGAGTGAATAGCAAATTGCGATAGCTGTGTATGTGTGCGTGAGTGGATGATTTGTGGTTAATACAAAATTTCGTACAATTTCATCACAATATACTGCATGTTTTATTTTCCTTGAGAATTTGACAGAATTAACACAACTTAAAAAGTGTCGACCGACCGATAAAACATGGTGTGTGTGCGTGTTGCCTGTGCGTACGAGCGGATTATCGGCATAAGTATCTTGGAAACTTCATTTTGGATTTGGTGGTGTGGAATCCGTCTTATTAAAATTATAATGAGTCATACATAGAAAGATTAAGGGATATAAACGATGGGAATGTTATCATACTGATTAAGTTATGTAATGGCTATAGCAAACGAGAATCAAAATGAAACTGTAATTGTAATAGCTTTATATTTACAAAGAGTATTAAATATCTCATGTGCAATATTTTAAATAACGATGAAAATGAATTTGATTAAATTTTGCCAAAGATCTTGAAAAGTAGTCAAGACTGAGTTTTAAAAATCGATGATTACTTTTAAGCTGTGGACGAATGCATTTGAGGAAGGTAAATGAAACAAACATTTTCCTTGTTTTTTTCTTCAAATTTTGCTTAAATTGACACTAGTTCAAGGTTTCGTAGGTATATATATTTTATCAATGTACGTAACAGTTAAAATCTTATATATTTCTCCTGTGTTACCCCCTTACTTACCCAGTCCCCCACTAGTTATTGTAAGGACCAAAACTGTGAATATAGCCCATATAAAGTTTCATATCATCAAATGTTTCAATACTTTTCATTTATCACCATATTGATATATATTGATATATACGTAGCTCCACTTGATATATATTGATATATACGTAGCTCCACTTAGTCAAAGAGTAGAATTTTATAATCAAACATATTTCATGGAAATTTAGATACGTAGTTAATCGGAGTTTTCAATCGTAGATCATTTCAGTGTTTCACTTTTCATTAAAATTATAACGTTAATATAGTTTTCAATGTTAATAAATACTTATATGAATATGTGTATCAATTTTGTTATAACTTTCGAGTCCAATGTGTTTGAAAACTAGTTTCCAATGTGTTTGAAAACATGCCCTTTTGCCGTTTTATAATTATTTTTCAAAACTAGCTATGAAAAGGGGCGTTTTTACAAGACTGCCCAAAAAGGAGTGTAATGTTTTCAAGGTTCATTTTTGTATGTGAGTTTCTTTGTTCCACCATAACTTTTAAAGGCCTGAACAGATTTGAATGTTTGGAGTATCGATAGAATCCTTACATCATCCCGAGTGACACAGGCTATTTTATTTTAAAGTTTGTTTTTTTGGCAGGGCAGTCGTGCTTTTTTACCTACTTTGATGATGTACTTAGTTTATTTCACTGTTTCATAACTGGTTATCAAAAATTTGCCATTTTCGTAACCTTGTCATAACTATATGTAGGAGAATTTTTCTTTACTATTTTATATCTGGCTGTCAAATAAGAAAAAAACACGTCTTAAATGCTTCCGTAACTAAGAACAATAATATGATGTTCGTAACAGTAGTTATGGAATTTACGTTTTTATCCCAGTGGTTAGCCAGTTATGAAACATTAAAAAAACTCCTTCACAGCTGGTTACGAAAGAACAAATCGGCAAACATGATTATGACTAGTTATGAAACATTGAAAAAAAATACCTTTATCGTAGCAAGTTATGAAAACGGCAAAAGGGAAAACTTGTAGGTATGCCAACGATTTGTATGGCCTTTATCAAAATTTAGTATTTTGTCATTGTTTTGGAAGACTGACTTTTCGGGCAGTGCAATATTCCATTTATGTATATGTTGCAATAATTAATCTTGATTTATATTATTATTTTATTTTCCGAGTATGATCTAGTCAATGAAATCAAAGAATTTATTTGAAGTTAGATTCCTTAACATTGTATTGATGTTTTGCCATTGCATTTACTAATTTTAAGCTATGAATGAATGATTGTTTTTAATATTATTATAAGAACAGTTAGCAATATTACGTAGCGTTAAGTGTTTCAATGTTTGGTTTATAAATGCTCCAATAAATGATGTTTTTATTTTGTATTCGTAATTGTTGTTTTGTTTTTAAATCTCCCTAATTTAAAAAATGCCCAAGTGTTCATAGATGTCTTTGAATTAAAAGTAAGTACATTTCATTTTCAACCGATTTCAAGAGGAGGTTCTCAATTCAAATTCAAATTCAAATATTTTTATTTCAGTCCAGGATCCATAAAAGCACATACATTATTAAAAAAAATTGTGTGTATTACACATAATAAAAAAAAACATTAGAAAAATAGAGAAAATTAAAGCACCGCATCAAGAATGCATAATATGCATACTTGTCCAGTGCTTCATAAACTGACCATCTACCATTCGTCCAGCAATCAACTGCAGGTATAGCTGTTGGCGTTGCCCCGCACCCGGCGCATCAGGGATGCTGTTCTTTTCGCAAGATGGCCATGAAGCCGTCCACTCGTGCGTCCGCAAACAAACTCGATGCGCTACAGAAGCGTGGTAGCCCCGTCAGCACCCTGAACGCGTCAGCATATTTGCCCTTACTGACAATGCCCTGCGCTCCCTTTCAACATCCATATTATTTGCAAGTGAATCAGTGACCCCAGTGATCCAGATACTTGAACTGTGGTACCAATCCAAGCTCACTACCATTAAGCAAGACTGGTGGTACAGTACTGTAGCTTATTGATCCCGCCTTGAATACCATCAGTTCGCTCTTGCTGGCATTGTATCTGAGCCCATGTTCCTCCGCATAACACTCACAGATCTTGAAGAGTTTCCAAAGGGCACTGATCGATGGGCTCAGCAGTACCATATCGTCAGCGTAGCTTATATTGTTGACAAAAACACCATCTATTGAACAGCCAACACTGGCACTGCTGAGCTCACGGATCAGGCAATCCGTGTACATTCACCTCGTATGTTTTTTTGTATGTATGTTACGCGTTATCTCCGAAATTGTGGATAGATTTTAAAACTTTGTTTTTAATGGATAGGGTATGCCTCAGGGGTAGTTCCATTTAAATTTCATGAAAATATTCTACCTCTTAAGGGTGAAAAATAAGGGTATGCTTTGATATTATTATATTTCACCAACATTATGATGCGATAGCTCCGTCAAATGTGGGTCGATTTTGAAGTTTTTTTTTTTAGAATAGGATATGCTTTAGGTATGGTCCCATGTATATAATTTGGTAAAGATCTAATGAAGACCTTCGGAGATACAAAGGAAATCTTCAATGGATAACAGCAAGTCACTTGCAATTGCTGTAATCGCATGTTCATGTATTGTTCACGCCACTCAAAATAGGGAAATAAAATAAACTTTAAAAATAGTAAAAACCGACTTCAAAACGAATAAAATAATCTTATGTTAAGGAAGTCGGTACCCAATTTTCTTAAATCTAACCAAACCACAGACTTCCTTATCTGTTTCCCACCTAAGATTATTTTATTCATTTTGAAGTCGGTTTTTACTTTTTTTTAACTTATTTTTTTACTTAGGAGCTTGGAATTAATAAACAATTGAATTCGATTAAAGAAGACTAAAAAGGTATTTCAATTTTCTGTGAAAAGGATTCAACCTGAACCGGTACTTGAAAATCATCTAAAAATTTCATTAGTTTACCTAATTTATTGAAATTGTTTATATATTTAATAAAAAATTGTTATGTTCTTGTTTTTGAAATGAGACCAGTATTCAGTATATCTATGAATGAGACATTTAAAATATGATTAGAGGTGATAATACTCAAATAGCTATATACAATAAAAAAATAAAAATAACGTGCTCAGTGGCCTGCATACGACTTTTTGTTTCAGATATTTCATCACTTCTTGTTTATTATTTACTACACCCTGTTCCAATCTTAAATATTTTATGTAAACAAAGAAATTTCACGAAAAGTCACTATCAAAGTGACATGCCAGTTGCCCAAAATATTTTTCACTTGTGAAATAATATTATTGTTTCTATTTTTTTTTGCTCTCGCGCGGCATCGGCAGGAGCCTGATTGTCTTGAAAAAAGTGATGAACAATCTGTCTTATAGCAGCCAAGGTAAATTTGTCCAATTTATCCATAATGTTTGTTATTATAATCGGAGGCATATGAATTCATCGCTGGTTATATTCTAAGTAACAATCCTTCTCAGTTACTGCAGATATTCCCAAAAAAACTGCTGTTTTCTGGGCACAGTCTGCTAATGACCAATATTTGTCTTTAGGCCAAGACTTATATGTCTGCTTGTAGGCATTCATCACCATCACATTCACTTAGAGCGATGGTAGCCTAACGGTTCTATAGTGCAATTTAGAATCCAACGATACCGGGTTCAAAACCTAGGCTCCGCACCAATGACTTTTCTAAGTTATGTGCGGTTTTCCATCGCTCCGTGCTTCGGAAGGCACGTTAAGCTGTCGGTCCCGGCTGTTATTGATTAATAGCAGCGTTAAGCTATGTTAGAGGCCTTCGGGCGGCCTGACAAACTCTGACATCAGAGGCCAGCACTACCTCATACGACAAACAAACAATCACTTTTTCCGATAAACTCATACTTTTGCGAACACGTTTTTTACCGGCAACAAATTGTGCTTTCGGTCTCCATTTGACAAGAATAATAATAACAAATGTATCAAACTTAACAAAAAGAAGATAAAACAAATAACAGAAACAGACAAAAACTTTAACAACAATGAGCACACAGAATGAGAAACACATTCGAGTTCGAGGATTGAAGCACGAATAACAAAATGGTAGCGATTGCACGAAAAAACTTTGGCTCACTTTATATTTGTTTAGAATGGCTATCATGCAAAAGTAAAAGCTTAAAAACAATTCAAAAATATATTATTCTTTCAAAAGAAGTAAAACTGATTTCTATCTCAAATTATGGATTGCACGATTTGAAGGCGGTTTTATTGCATTGTTACCTCCTTTGTTTACATAAAATATCTAAGATTATAGCTGCGCCCCGCGGTTTCACTTCCGTAGATGGGTATTAGTTACCATCTGTGTTACTATTTGTTCTACCAATAGAACAAGTAGGAAAAGATAATCAGGGTTGTTCTACTAATCCATCTGTTCAACCATTCGTTCTACCAGTAGAACAAGTAGGAATAACTATTGATAATGATAATCAAAAGTATACCATGTGTCCGGGGTATAAGCTATATCCATAACAAATTTCATAAAAATCCGTTGAGCCGTTTCAGCATAAAGAAGTAACAAACATACAATGACATACGAGTACATACGCAAGCCCTAACTCCTGGTACATTTCAATAAAAATACCAAAAATATTTTTATCTCCTGGTACTGCAACGAACAGAAAAAAAAACAGATCGGTCGAACCATTCTAGAGTTTTAGCGCGACGACAATTGATTGTCATATACAATGTGTCTGGTCACCGGTGTCGGAGACTTAAGGGGGGTTAAATATGGGGATTTTTATCGACAAATCACTATCTCGATTTTCTCTTGGCCTCTCCATACTAAAATGGCAGCCATTTTGTTTTTTTTACTTCGCAGCTCAGACGCCTACACTGATTTAATCATTGCTATCGATGTAGACGTCTTAGGAAGACGAAAGAGGTATCATTTGAAAGCTAACAATGAAGACAATCAATTTATGATACATTTTATTCAATATCTTTTTCACAAAATAACATAACAATATTAACAAAATAAAAATCGTATTTATTTATTGCATTTTTTTTAGTTTTTTAATTTTTTTATGAAAACTAACCTGTCAAGCTATTTTTTTTTAATTGTATTATCATAGTACAAGATATTTCTATTAAAATAAATCTTACATCAAGGTCCTAAATTAAATATTTTCGAAGCTATGATGGTTTAAATATGACCCTTAAAAACTCTATTAATAGCACACGTCAAAGCTATGATGATTGGGATGGGAAAAGGCAAGAAAAGAACAAAGTAAAACCATTAATTATCATTTATTAATTTAATACCATCTAAACTAGGTACTACAGCCACGATTCAAAATGTCCTCCGTTTTGTTGTAGACAAGCAGTTGCCCTAATTGACACATGTTGTGTAGCTCTTTTTATCATGGCTTTGTCCGCCCTCATTACATCCCCGACTTGTAATATTTTTTCAATTAGTTCTTCTCTTGTGTTGGGCACGTTAACGTACACTTTCTGCTTTATTGTGCCCCATAAAAAATAATCTAGGGGTGTCAAATCCGGGGAACGCGGCGGCCAAGCAATCGTCCCACCTCGTCCAATCCATGTTGGATATGTGTTGTTTAAGTAATTTCTCACATTTACCGCAAAGTGTGCCGGAGCTCCATCTAATTGGAGTATCATTCTTGCCCTATACGTCAATGGCAATTCGCGTAATGCGTCTTGATAGTCATTCTGCAGGAATTCCAAAAACCTTGGGCCATTTAATGTAGCGGGCAAAATAAGAGGCCCAATAAGGATATCGTCTATCATTCCAGCCCAAACATTTACCGAAAACTTGTGCTGAAAGCTACTGGGTCTCACTGCATGCGGGTTTTCTTGGAGCCACAGGTGCTCGTTCCGATGATTTGTGTATCCAGATCTTGTAAAAGTTGCTTCATCGGTCCACATAATCCTCTTTAAAAAATTGGGATTGGATCGCGCTTCTCGTAATATCCACGAAGAAAAAACTGTCCTTCGGGCTTCGGGTTTGTCGGGGAGTAAAGTAAACAACCGTTCAGCTTCGTGGCTAGTTTATTACTGACTGAGGTACCCCCAGTCATCTCATTGTATGTGTCGTTTATACATCGTAGGTACATATAGTTCATCCCTCCAACATTAATTGGAGAATCTGTAACAATTTCAAAAGTATAAACTGTTAATATTACATACCTACTTAATAATATTTCTTATAATTAACAGGGTTTCTGTATCTCTTGGAACGTTCAACTAGAGGATTGTTTACAGCACTCGGATTATTATCCTCAATTGGATCGGTGCACTGTTCCACCGGTTGGTTATCATCATCCATCACCGCGCAAGCCTCCGCCCACTCCTCATTTTCCGCTTCCCTCTGTACCATTACGTTATCGGTTAAGTTTGCTACCGAACCTTGTTCACCCTCAGTCGCGACCTGCACCTCCCTCTCCTCCACAGCAGTTGGAATCGATTGAGATGCCGGTGGCGTTATCGCGGTGGACTGCTCACTGGGTTGCGCTTGCGTGGAGAGCGGAGCCTGCGGTGGTGCAGGAGCGGCCGGCGCCGACAGCGCCGAGTTGCATATCGGTGAACTGTCGATGCTGGAAGCTCCTCCGGATGTATTATCTATAACATCATTATTGCACGCACTAGTATACTTCCTTATCTGATCTAGGTGTCTGTTACCGCTAGTTCCATAATTCTTAAAATAAATTTGAAACATTCTTGTGCCTATTATCCTTTTAACAATACCTATACTCCAAATACTTTTCCTTGCAATAAACCACTTAGCCCATACAGTTTCACCTACTTGAAAACATCTGCTACGTTTCAATGCTGTTTGTTCGGTGCGCTTAGCTATATGTTTATTTTGAGGTAGAATTAAATCCAGTCTGCATCTTAAATTACGGCCTAACATTAGCATAGCCGGCGTGACACCTGTCGCACAATGAACAGTATTCCTAAATTCAAACAGAAAACCCCGTAATTTTTCATGAATATCTTTCTGACATAATATACCTTCTGCCAACATACACTTTATCATTTTTTTACAAGTTTTAACAGAATTTTCCGCTTGCCCGTTACTGGCCGGGTGATAAATAGGTGAATTTATGTATTCAATGGCGTTTACCCGACAAAAGGTATGAAATTCAGCCGAGCTTATTTTGACGTCATTATCAGATACAACAACATGAGGCACCCCGAACCTAGCAAACATATCTTTAAGTTTTAGAATAAGCTCATTGGTAGAAGTGCCACGGTCCATATGAACACATTCCAGCCATTTGGAAAAAGCATCTACTACAATAAGGTACACAGCCTGTTCTATCGACATGTAATCAATGTGAACGCGGTGCCAGGGGGCCGGCGGCTGCGGCCAGGGCGCGGGAGTCGCGCGCGGGGGCGCGCTTCGCACAGCGGCGCAAGCGGCGCACGCCCCTACCCACCGCTCGATATCGCCGTCGATCCCCGGCCACCACATTCTACTACGAGCTTTACTTTTAGTTTTTACTATTCCAAAATGTGCCGAATGCAAATCTTTTAACATTCTGTCTCTGTAGACAGTCGGAATAACGATCCTATGGCCGCGAAACAAACAACCATCGATTACTTCTAAATCTGTTTTGCATTGGAAATATGGCATTATAGCTTTACACTCAATTTTCCTAGGCCAACCATTATTCATGTATTTTATCACCATTTTCAACACTCTATCGGCGGCAATCGCCCGCTTAATATCACCGAACAAAACCGGTTCTACGCTAGCTTCTAAGAACAAAAAGTACTTGTAACTCCCGTCTTCTTGCTTATCATCGTCACTAACCGCTACTGATAAAGGCGAGCGAGAAAAATAGTCAGCGATTTGATTGCTTTTACCGTCTAAATACTGTACCGTATAGTTGTATGCTGATAACATTATTGCATATCTTTGTAGACGCAAGGCGGCCGTCACAGATATACCATTGCTTTTGCCAAAAATAGATAACAATGGTCTGTGGTCAGTTTTCAAGATAAAAGGTTCCTCACGACCGTATAAATATTGGTGAAAATGTTTTACCCCAAAAATAATAGCCGTCGCCTCTTTTTGAATTTGGCTATAGTTTTTTTCACTGGCCGTCAAAGATCGTGAGGCAAACGCAATCGGACGCTCGCAACCGTTCACGTTTCGGTGCGCGAGCACGGCGCCAAGCCCGCACGGGCCCGCGTCCACAGTTAGTACAAGCGGTGCTTCTGGGTCAAAATGCGCCAGCACACGCTCGCTGGCCAGCTCGCGTTTCACACTCATAAATGCCGCCTGCTGTCGCTGGCCCCACTGCCATTCTGCCCCCGCGCGTAGCAGATCGTGTAGTGGACTCAGTATTGCCGATGCACTCGGAATAAAGTTTCTATAGTAATTTACGACACCTAGGAATCGTTTCACTCCTAACACGTTGGTGGGCGCAGGTGCATCGAGGATTGCTTCAACCTTACTGGGACACGTCTTTAGGCCGTTATTATCTATGTCGTAACCTAAATAGGTCACACTACTTTGAAAAAACGCACATTTATCTTTTTGTAGGCGCAATCCTGCATTTTGCAACCTACATAAAACCTCTCTTAATCTTGCCAAATGAATAGATTTTGTGGGCCCTGTTATACAGACATCGTCAAGCCATATACTAACCCCCTCTATGCCTGATAACAAAGTTTCCATTGCCTTTTGGAATATAGCTGGTGCGTTTGCTAATCCATAAACTAAACGGGTGTAGGAAAACAAACCTTTGTGTTTATTTATAGTAGTCAACTTTTGAGATGATTTTGACAATCTAAATTGATTGTATGCATTACTAAGATCTATTTTTGTGTATGCTTCCCCACCCCCTATTTTGGAAAACACCTCTTCTATTCGAGGTAAAGGATATTTGTCCACCTTTAATTCTTTATTAAGGGTACATGAAAAATCGCCTGCAATTTTTAAATTACCGTTTTCTTTTAAGACCGGCACTATAGGTGTAGCATATTCTGAATAATTGACTGGCATAAGAATACCTAAACTAACTAATCTATCTAATTCTTTGCTGACTTTGTCTTGCAGAGCGAAAGGCACTGATCTTGGCTTAAAAAATTTTGGTGTGGCGTTGTCTTTAAGTTGCAGTTCGACCTCAAACTTATTAAAGCATCCTAATTCGTCCTTCCAAACATCCGGATACTGTTTCAATAGCCGTTGCACTTCTTCAATGTTTTTATTCGTACTGATTATGTTGTTATTTGATGTTCCAAAATATATACTAAATTTTGTCATGAAATCACGACCGAGTAGAGGTGGTCCGCCGTTTTTAATAATATAAATTTTTATCTCATCACTTTGGTTAGAGTATGCCACTTTGGCTACAAAATACCCTAGTGCCGTGATTTTATGACCATTGTACAAACACATTTTTAAATCACTTTTATGCAACATCAAATTTGAAAAATGGAGTAGATACAACTTTTCTGACATAACCGTGGTCCCCGATCCAGTATCTAACTCCATACATAAATCTATTTCATTCACATTGACAGTAATTTTAATAGGATTATAATCGACATACCTCATGTTATAAAGTTCACACTCCTTGCAATCGTTTTCATTAGTCGTATCCGCCTCCACCGTGTCGATACTATGAAGATTTACATTCTTAGCCATACATAACTTTTTCAAATGGCCTTTTTGCCCGCAAATAAGACACTTGTAGTTCTTAAACCTACACTGAGCCGCATGGTGGTTTTTTAAACCGCACACTGTGCAACGCGATTGCTCGCTGCCGTCGGATCTGCGGTAGCCGCTGGCGGCGATGCCTGCGCCTGCGCCCGCACGGCTCCCGCCCGTGCGGCTCCCGCCCGCGCCGTTGGTGGCGTAGCTCGCATCGCGGCGCCCGCTGTCATGCACATGGAATACCTGTTCTTCCTTTACTAAAACCTCGGCGCACGCTTGCCGCGCACACGCTGCCTTCTGGGCAACCTCTAGTGCCTGCGCGAAGGTGAGGCTCTTTGAGTCGCATTCAAATAGTCGATCACGCTCCGGTCCTATTCTGAAGCCAAGCACGAAGCGGTCACGCAAAAGCGTGTCCAGCGCCGAGCCAAAATCGCAGTACACAGCTAGCCCTCGCAGCCGTGCAGCCCACTCCTCGATGCTTACACCGACGGATTTTATCGCTTCATAGAACTTCGCCCTATCGGCGAATGTTGACCTTTTTGGTGTGAAATGATTGTTGAGTAAATTCACTAGTTCACTATATTTGATTTCCTCGAGCTTATTCGGATGCACTAGATTCCGAACTAGGCGGTAGGATTCGTCCGATAAATGCGTTAACAACACTGCACTTTGGTTAACTTCCAAAATGTTATTTAACTTGATAAACTGTGTCAACCTGCCATGAAAAACGTCCCATTCGTTAATTTTATGATCAAACACAGTTAAATTTCCAATAAAATTAGCCATTTTTTTTTAAATATACGCGGGTAGATCCCAGCCTCGTCGTCAGATGGTTTGTCGGGGAGTAAAGTAAACAACCGTTCAGCTTCGTGGCTAGTTTATTACTGACTGAGGTACCCCCAGTCATCTCATTGTATGTGTCGTTTATACATCGTAGGTACATATAGTTCACAGGTCCAATTAAATCCTGGACTCTTCTAAAATGGAATGGATGCAATCCTTGCCGTTTTAAAATCTGCCAAACTGTCCATTTCGATAGACCGAGTCTAATCGCAATGCGACGGACACTCAGTTGTGGGTCTTGCGTTATTAAATCCAACACCTCTTCTTCCTCTCGCAGAGACACCAAACGAGTACGTTCGTTAGCGGGTCTTCTTATTCCATATTCGGAGAGATTCGAGTGCAATCTGATGAACGTGCGAGCATTCGGCGTAGGTCTATCAGGGAATCTTCTCGCATACTCTCTTACAGCAGCATTCGCGTTCCCGTCGCAAAATCCATACACAAAATGGATGTTGGCCACGTCGCGGCTTGAAAAATGACGCTCTTCCATTTCAGTTAACGAAAGTTAACTAAAATAACAAAACGAGTCCAAAACACAAAGCAGAGGTTAGAAAATAGCAACGCACAGTACTTCGGCAGATAAGAATGTAATCACAACGCTAGGCGAGGGACGACTACCTGTAATTGTATCCTGACCTGAGTAGAGCCGCAATTTTGTCTCATTCACACCCTATACATGTCTCTCTCTAACATGTTGTCAAAGAACAGCTGCCTGTCTTACGACACGCCAATTGAATGTGGGGTCTTGAGTCTATTGTTTGACGTGTGCTATTAATAGAGTTTTTAAGGGTCATATTTAAACCATCATAGCTTCGAAAATATTTAATTTAGGACCTTGATGTAAGATTTATTTTAATAGAAATATCTTGTACTATGATAATACAATTAAAAAAAAATAGCTTGACAGGTTAGTTTTCATAAAAAAATTAAAAAACTAAAAAAAATGCAATAAATAAATACGATTTTTATTTTGTTAATATTGTTATGTTATTTTGTGAAAAAGATATTGAATAAAATGTATCATAAATTGATTGTCTTCATTGTTAGCTTTCAAATGATACCTCTTTCGTCTTCCTAAGACGTCTACATCGATAGCAATGATTAAATCAGTGTAGGCGTCTGAGCTGCGAAGTAAAAAAAACAAAATGGCTGCCATTTTAGTATGGAGAGGCCAAGAGCAAATCGAGATAGTGATTTGTCGATAAAAATCCCCATATTTAACCCCCCTTAAGTCTCCGACACCGGTGACCAGACACATTGTATATATGGTTAGATTATGTAAATACTGTCATTTTAGTTTTTTTCGTCGTCTATGAATTCCTCACGTCCTTAATTTCAAAATCTACACAGCGGTACAATATGTGGCCCAATATTTCGGCACGTTATTAAAACTACGGCATACACGGAGAATCTCCGCGGTTCGAGAGGCATGCAACATAATTGGGCGATATCACATCTCGCCGTTATTAAATTCCTGTCTGTCGATGAAAATATATCTCTGAAACTGACTAATCGATGGAACTACCGTCAAGCCTGGCTTATAGGGTTTTAGACTTTATATCAATGGCATAAAGTTTGTATTGTTGTAATGTGCGTTAACTGGAGCAATATCAGCATGTATTCATCATCATCAGCCTATATTCCTTCGGCTCTTCTCATCCAGTTCCTGCCAGCCTTTTTTCGCAAGTCGTCACTCCACCTGGCTGGTGGGCGCCCTGCACACGTTTGCCTAAGCGCGGTCTCCACTCTAGAACTCGTTTACCCCAGCGGTTGTCGGTTCTTCGAGAGATGTGACTAGTCCAATGCCACTTCAGCTTGCTATTTCTCTTAGCTATGTTGGTCCTTCAGAGAAACTACGAGCATGGCTCTGTCCATAGCTCGCTGAGCGACCTTGAACTTATGGACCAGTCTCACCGTGAGTGTCCACGTTTCGGCTCCGTAGGTCATGACTGGTAGGACGCAAATATTAAAGACTTTCGTCTTGTTCGCACTGTGGTATAGACGACGAGAAGACTTGACGAAGTTTACCAAATGCCGCCCATCCCAGGCTTCCTTCTCGAAGTTGTTTCTACCTAATTGCACAGTTTGCCCGAGGTAGGCATATTGCTGAATAACTTCAAGAACAAGTATTTTGCAACATGTATTAATTATAACTAATCGTGTTATTAGAACAGTAGTCATCAGCATAATTAAAAATATATATTAACTAGCAGTGCCCGCGGCTTCGCACGCGTGGACATGTCTCTGGTTTAAAAGTATTTTATGTGCTATTCCAAGCTTAAGATTCCAATACACCAACATTTGATCAACATTCCGTCAGCCATCAAATAGTTTTTATCGATTGCTTGGTTTCTACTCATCGGATTGATATACCACGTACCCCAGTTTTTAAGTCAATCCTTAACCTATCCAACAGTGAAAACCCCATCGCAATCAGTCCAGTAGTTTTTAAGGGATGCGTGAACATACAGGCAAACAAAGAAACCAAACAGACGAACAGACAAACAGAAAGACAGGATTTAAAAAAAAAATACTTGTTCAGCAGCTTATTTTAAGTACCCTAGATAACTATATTTTGTTAATCTTCTTTGTACAGAATGTTGTTGTTCCTTTGTTGTAATCGTACTAATTGCTTTATTATAAGTATTACTAGTTTTCCCGCCCGCGATTCCGTACGCGCGGACTACAGTTTATCGCATAGAGTAACTTTATCGCGATAAAAAGCATCCTATTTTCTTGTAGGATATTAAACACCAATGCAAAAGAAGGTATAGCACCAATGCGGTTGATGTTTTTTGACAAAGATAATATTATAAAGTTTTTGAAGTGAAACTTCTTATGCGACTTCCAATAAGGTTGCGTTAAACGTTTAACGCCATCAATTATATACCATGGAAAAAATACCAGAAATAAATACCAGATAATAGGAAGGCCTTCCTATTTTTATTTCCTTATTACGAAGTTTCACTTCTTCCGCGCGGAGGGACTCCACGATCGTTTTTTTTTTGACAGGAATGTTATTTCGTTTATATGGCAACCACAGACCATTCTGTGATGACAACCGTTCTTTACAGTAAGTAATAAACATTTTCTAGTTTTCCTGTGTAAACTTAGTTTTCTGAAATAAAAAGTATCCTATGTTTAGCTATCTCCATTCTAAATTTCATCAATATCCGTCCAGCCGTTATCGCGTGAAAGCTTTGGGGAACTGACAACGTTTCACTTTTATATATTGGTATGGATAGACAGAAGACGCAAAAACCTAATTCTATACTTATAATAGATCAGTAAGAAAAAGTCTATAAAATGAAGATAATGAAAAAAACGTTGAATAAGGGAATGAGCAGTTTTCCATTAGGCATTGTCAGTTTAGTTTTTTCATCGTCAAGAGATGGCGCTCATGTAACTTTTGGTATATACTCAACCGAACGGAATAATCGAAAGCAATACACAAACCATGAGCGACTCAAAGAATGACAAGTTGTTTTTGTAGTAAAATTGTTTATTTGTTTTTTTTTTATTTTGATATTTAGCTGTTTTACCATATTCAGATTTTATTTACCCCTTTATTAAAGCAGATAAATTAAATCTAAACAAATCGGTCCATTTTATTTGTATCATTAGCTGTAATTTATAATAAAGAATATCAAGAAGATAGAAAATACTACCAATAAATACTAAAAGTAATGAATTTGTTACAAAACTGACGCACAACTTGCCATAAACAAGGGAACGCAGAATATCATACCCTCCAGTAAGCGTAATTCAAAATCTTTCGTCATAACCCAAAGAAGTTTTATGTACTTATACAACTTCCTTGATCATACCAAACTACAGTACTGTTACCAAAACTGTCGCCAACGCCATCTAGCGAGAGATAAATAATGCTAAAATAACACGTACACGTCGTAACTACTAAAAAAAACAGTAAGCGTAATTCAAAAGCATTGTCAGCTTATAAGGTTTTCTGTGGCAGTACTTTTTGACCATAGACAACTGCATTACTGACGTACTCGAGACTTGTTATTATTTCGTTTCCATGGCAACGTACCTTGTAAAAAGTAAGTAATCGCCATTTTTGCAAATTTTTGATACCTCGGGTTACAATATTGAAATTTTGTAAGGAAATCTATGTTTTTGAATAATAAAATATTGCCCATGTTACTCGCTGATAATGTAGCTTTCTATAGATGAAAGTATTTTTAAAATCGGTTCAGTATTTTTTGAGTTTATCCATTACAAACAAACAAACAATCAAATCTTTCCGCTTTATAATATTAGTGCAGACAAATACAATACTCTATCCTCATCCAATACAAATAGGGTTACAACTCCGCTAGAATCCCCGACTGAAGATCGTCAGCCGTGGCCTTTAGGGTCGGAGCGCAGACTGACAATGGTCAGCCGTTGGTAAGCCCCAACATCCCCTAGCATCATACGAAATAAAACGCTACACGCCATTATGGCGTTCTCTCTGTCGCTCATACACGTAACCCGCTACTGGTCTCGTTCGTGTAGATGGCGAAGCGGCAACGTCGCATTGATTAGATCGCGTTGATTTAGAGTCAAATTAAATTTATTATTTTCCATTTTCAATACCGTTTACAGTACTTAAAATTAAAAGACATCCTTCCTGCCTTTCACAGTCGTCCCAGTGTATGTAGTGCGCTTTCTAAACACAAAAGATGGCATTTTTGATTATTTTTCATGTTTCGGAAGCCGCGTGTATTTACGTGTTGAGTCGTTGCCACTCTGTTTGGGATTAAGTCGACAGAGGCTGATTAGCTTGTGTGTTTAGTTTGCCATGCAGAGCGGGGTTACAACGTATCTACCTCATTTTATATATAACATCATATATATATATATATATATATATATATATATATATATATATATATATATATATATATAGACCGCCAATTGTATTACCTTATTTAAGTTTTGATAATGTTTGTTCTTTGTTTTGGTATACAATAAAGTATTTCGTATCGTATCGTATATATATATATATATATATATATATATATATATAACATCATTGACGTGATGCCGGTCGACTTGATATTGCAAGTCGCCGAAAACATGAAATAACGATCGCATGGCAAAGAAAATCACTAGCACTGATTCTACTACTTGAAGGACCACTTGCCTTGTGTAAATGAAAGGCATGAAAACTGTTATAGTAATAAATATAGATGTATCACGTTTTGTATCGTACAGGAAAAATATGGAAGAGAGCGAACATTATGAACGAAGCAAGTACAATGAATGAATTTTGAATGATGAACGAAACTAAAATACAGATCTAAATAATATGAGCAAGAGAATGTCAATTTTATTATGTTCTGTATTGAACAGCCTCTTTTTTAGTTTTGTTTGCAGTCAGGTTTTTTTTTTAGTTTCTCTAGTATAATTATATTTAGTTTCCCTAGTATATTATGTTTAGCATGATTTAAAAAAAAAACTTCATTTTGATATAATCCATAGGTTTGGTAATTAATGTGGCAGCTGTAAGCCGCCATATTAATTTTCTTGACACTTCATTATATATCCAACTAGTTTTCCCGCCCGCGACTTCGTACGCGCGGGTTACTGTTTATCGCGAAAAAAAAACATCCTTCTTTCTTCAACGATATTAAAAACTAATGCAAAAGTAGGTATAGCACCAATGCTCTTGGTTTTTTGACAGACTTGTTATTTCGTGTCCATGGCAACCACACAGCATTCAGTGGTGGCAACCGTACATTACAGTGAGTAATGAACATTTACCAGATTTCTCGCGGAAACTTACAAGTTTTTCGGGATAAAAGGTATTCTATGTTTTATTCCAGAGTATAAGCTATCTCCATTCTAAATTTCATCAAAATCCGTCCAGCCGTTATTGCGTGAAAGCTCCCCAAACAAGCAAACAAACAGACAATGTTTACTTATATATATATATTGTTATGGATAGCACCTCTCGTGATTAAGATGAATCCAATGATAGATACCTCATTTAGCAAAAATCCATTAAACCGCGCCAAAGAAATGTAAAAACAAACAAACATACATACATACATACATACATACATACATACATACATACATACATACATACATACATACATACATACATCCCAAACCCATAACTCTACGCAGTTAGGTAAAAAAAATAAGTTTTTTTTCGGATTCTAGTAGCGGGTCAAAAATATTAGATAAAGAGTCCAATCCTGATATATACCTATATTACTAGGTAACTCTTTGGTCCAATCTATTTATGGTACTGGCATCCTACTTGCAGAGCACCCTCTCTTTTTTGTCGTATTTTTACTTGAAGATACTTCATGCGCTAAACTAGCTCAATTTGTACGTCAATTTGGCTGTTTACTCCTCGATACTCTACTGTGCGTAAGGACTATGTAATTATGTGATGGACTGCGTGCCGCCACAGAATATATAATTGTTGGTACCGCGGCCGGCCGATAGACAGGCAGGCCAGGTACAGAGAGCACAGGCCAGGAAGAGGTTAATTTATTGAAAGTATTTTATGTTTTTAATTAGATTAGTTGGTCGGTTTGGTTTAGATTTGTTCGTAGGTAGGTATTATCAGAGTTTCCTGGTCGAGTAAATAATAAGTACCTACTTAGCGAAAGTAAGTTTAGGATCTTAGTATAGAATTTTGTATACTGATTAGTTACACTTGTTGGTGAGGTATTTATTTGGAGTTCAAGTTTACAGTTAGTTCCGTAGTAACTGTAAACTTGAAACCTTTCTTGGTATCTCAATGAATATTTCTTCCAAAATTCAAATCTGTACGTCCACTGGTTTAGGCTGTGCGTTGTCTGTCAGTCAGTTAGTCAGTAGGTATGTGACGGTAATGTTTTAAAGATCATGCCTATAAAACATTACCCGTAAAACATGATAATAAAACACATATCTTTATATTATAATGGGTGAAAGCATTATAATATAAAGCCCGTTTATTTATTTTTAATCATTATAATCATCTTGCCCTTTCTTAATGGTAATTTTTCAAACTGTCCGGACATCTATCTATTTAAATACTTATAATAAAGTAGTAAGTAACAAAAATACTTTACAAATAAGATAATTAAAAAACATGGTCTGGGGTACTTAAAAAACATGGTCTTAAAACTTGGTACTTAAAATATACTACTGAACAAGTTTTTTTTTTAAATCGTATGTTTGTTCGCACTTTGCGTAAAACCTAGGTTTTCACTTAAAAACTAGTGTATTAGTATCTCAATCCAATGAATAGAAGCCTATCTATCGATAAAAAACTATTTGAAGAACAAATTTTGATGAATTGTAGTATATTGTACATTCTATGCACTTTTGGTACTAGAATAACACATATGTTACTTTTTATCCTGTTAAGACCAGGCTCTGCTTTTTATGGGTTTTTTTGTCCATAAATATGCTGGGTCAACCACAAACCTGATAATTGTGAAACTTAACATACATGTTTTTGAGATCTTTATATCTCTAAGACTAAGACAAAAACATGATAAACAGAATTTTATTCGATACATTTTATTATCAAAAATTTAGTATACTTTCTGTAATATTTTCATTTTTCTACTTAACGGCATAAGTTTGATATCTAAAATAAATTTCACAGCAAGAAAATATAGTTTATCATATAATGTTTAGACAAAATTTGCATAACTAAATTATTAGCCTGGCAATAAAATAAATAACTTTTGAGACATACGTTATGTAACCTTGGAGCCTGGCCTTAAATGACCACGCGGGCAAAGCTGCAGGCACAGCTAGTCTCTAATATGACCAAAGAAAACACTTTACATTACATTTTCTTTTATCATTAGAGACAGAAGTGGCAGACCGCATGCACTAAGCTGATGTAGAAATGACAGCTACAACGGAATTTTATCAAACTATTTGCTTCAAAACACGCTGTTTTGTTTTCAAATCGCGATTAAATAATGAAAGTAGAATATCGATAAATTATAAGTAAGTAGACTCGTATTATGATTAATAACTACTTTGTCTATCAATAACAAGAGTGATTTAGATAAAACAAATTGAAAAACTTGAATAATCTTCAATGGCCGTTACCGTAAAAGTTTGCCTATTACTTAGTTATTGTATTTTCATACAAATAAGCCATATTTAAACCAAACAAACTGTAGGTAAGTAGTGTTAAAAATAAGTACAATATTGGAGATCATATTAGGAACATGATTACTTCTTTAGATCATTGATTGTATACCTAGCAGTAAGTCACGCCAGACTTTAATAACTGCAGTGTCACTAGCAGCCTAGCAAGCAATTGCAATTACAATGTCTTGAGCGGCATTGCACTGCGCTCATCACCCTTTCTTTGAATGAGAGATCACAGAGAGCAAAGATCGGCATGATGCGATGTATTGATATTATGGTTGATCAAAACATCCAAATCCAGTGCTTTCTCTGTCACCGCTACCACTTTAATGGAAACAGAAAACTGTACCGTACACATAAAAATACAGATTCAAATTGAATATAACTATTGTCAATTGAATATATTTATCTTATATTATCAGACTGCGGGCACTAATTCAAAGAACATGAAACTAAAAAGTAAGTGTTCGAGCTTAGAAACATAATTCGTAACCTTAAATGAACAAATCTCATTCATTCCCTACGGCACAGCTTAATAGCGTAAAGTACTTCGCCGCCAAGTCCGTCGTATAATAGTAGTAGCGTCGGCTAAGCGTTAATTAGCTAACATCAGGGAAAGGGACTATCCTACTAATTACATCACGTACAATAAATACCAGGAACATTAATCATTTAGAAATTAATTAAACTGCACCAATTATTATAAACTACCAATGCGCGCCGGCTTAGCCGGGTAGCTAAGGGTTTCTCATTATTTGTACATGATTCTATCCGAGTTTTGATTGACTGATTTGAACAAAAAACGGTTATTATGATCTAACTATAATAGTTAGACAGCCTTGCGGACTTTTTTGTGGATTATGATAAGTAGGTACTATAAACACGTAGCGGGTACATTATTTTATGTAATATCCATAGTTTTCGCAGCGCACGCCAAACGAATGGACCGATTTTGAAGCGTTTTTTTCTGAAGCTAAAAATTTGAACCTGTGACGGTAGTCGAAATTGATAAAGGCATGTGCCGCGCAGAAGCATGGAATGATGCGGGTTCAAACCCCGTCCGTGATTCATGGTTTAGAAAATTATTAGATTATGTTCTCGCTAAGTAGACGTTAATGCTAAAACTATACAAACATTATAATAAAGCAGTAAGTAACAAAAGTCTGTCTTTTAGTAAATTTAAAATTTACAAATAGACAGTTTAATTTATAATTATGTATTCGTGCATCACGAAAAATCTACTGGACCGATTACGATGTTGGACAGCTCTGGTTTTGACTTAATAAACTGGGGTACTTGGTATCTCAATCCGATGAGTAGATGCCGAGCAATCGATAAAAAGCTTTTTGACGGCTAAAAGAAATTTGAAGAAATGTAGTATTATTGTACTATAAAGGTGCTTTTTGGTTTTGGCTACTTTTTAATGAAATGACCACGTGGTCAAAACTAGTAGTCAAATATATTGTCCTTCAAAGATAAAGCACTTTAGGAGAATCTAAATAGAAACCCGCAATGCCTGTATCATTACCATAATCATCATCAGGCTATACCTGAGCTCGATCTTCAGCTCTCTGCGTCCAGTTATTGCCAGCTGTTTTTCGTAGGTCGTCACTCAATCTGGCCACTGGACGTCCTATCCTACGTTTGGGTGGTCCTTCGGGAAATGTGACCAGCCCACTGCAACCTCAGCTTGTTTATCCTTAGAGCTATATCGATGTTGCTTTGGTTTTGGTTTGACAATGCCTGGGGCGAGAGACTATTGTCACTCACGCTATTTGGTGCTATCATGTGTAAAATCTAAACAGTTTAATTTAAACTATCGATTGGCAACCGTCTACGGAGCATGTTCATTAATCTCGTGTCCACAAAATAGCAATTTCCAAACTATCAGCTCTATCAGAACCTTGTTGACAGTGGAGGTCCTACTACGAGTGCCGCAGCAATATCGATTTATTTTGCTTCTTCAAACTTCTCACAACTTTGTCGATTTTGCAAATCAATTTGGTTTAAAAAAAAAAGTCTACACAGCCAAACACACGAGTGTAGCATAGCATATGGTGGCTGCGTATGTTTGCGTGAGTGGATAATTTGTGATTTATATAGAATTTCATCACAAGAGACTGCATTGTTTTCTGATTTTCTATGAGAACTTGACAGAATTAACACGACTAACAAGGTCAAGGTCAGGTCAAGGGTATCTTGCTGCGATGCGGCGGCCGATTGGCATAGCATGGTGTGTGTGCGTAAGGATTGCGCGTACGAGCGTATCGGCATATCTTGGCTGCTCCACTTTCGATTTGGTGAAGTAGACTCCGTATTTATTTAAAACGTCTTGAATAGGGATTTGACATTATGATTGCAAACATCAGGCGTTTACTCGTGGCCTAACTAGGCAGACTAACTGATTCGGCCACGAGAAATTATTATTCTCGTGTCCTAACTATTGCGTCACAGTGGGATAACACATAATTAGCTCATCCTTTGTTTACGAGTACTGTCGAGTAGTCAAATATTACTATAAATTTATTAATTTTCCTTCTTTGTAAGAACCTGTATATTTAATGATGCAAACTTAGTAACCTACTTAAAAAGGGCTTTATCTCGGAAACTATTGATCCTAGACTAGTAGTTTCGGTAGTTTCTGTCCATAATGGATAGATCTCATCGAGATCTTCATTTCATATGACAGCTGTCAAACTTATAAGGGCTATTATCTCGGAAACTATACCTCGAGGTTGATGTGTGTGGAGGCCTATTTCTAGCAGTGGATGTGCCACTTCTAAAAATAGGCCTCTAATAAAAATGACTAGAATGCACTTTTAGATTTCTCTACTCTTTAGGTATTGACAGACTCTAAAAAAGGAGATTATCAAGTTGATGTGATATGTAAGTAATATTGTAGAAAATGCGTAATATTAATATGCAACGTGTCACTGAACAGCCTTATGAGTATGAAGCATATAAATTCGTTTATGTATGCAATGGTTGAATATATAGAGTATTAAAAAAACAAAACAAATATAAATAAATTGCGACAACCCTAAATGTTTATCACGTCGCACAAAAAAGTAGGTATGTACAAACTGTTCCATCTGTGGTTTCAGGATGCTAGGCCTCTCCTCGCTTGCGAGCTGGTGGAAATACCCCGTTGAGTGAAGATTGTTCACCAGTCCGAGCAGATGTGGGTCGAGCCAGCCTATTGTCTCTTAGCACGCTGTTACATTATACCTAGCTGAAGAAAACACCTAAGGCTTAAGAAATTACAACATTATGTAACATTGAATTTGATCACAAATCTATAAATCTATTATGGCATTTCAATATGGTCTGACTCTCCCGAGTCTGCCACGGCGGATGTGCTCGGCGTAGCTGTGACCAAACTTGTTCGGCTGCAGCTCGGCCAAGTCAGAGAACTTCCGGTACTCTCTCTCTCTCTCTCTCTCTCGCGGTCGCACAAATTCTCTCTGTCACCTTAAGGGAACTCCAAAATCCTTTAGCGACTGATCGCCCGCTTTCTGTCCCTCAATTGTCTCCTCCTCTCTTTAATCACGGGCTCTATGATCTCATCCTCGACAATACGATGATCCAAATCTCGTCGGTCCCCAAATGTTTGGTACAGAGAGTGTACCGAACGTGAACTCGTCTATATGAGGCTTCGGTTCTATCCTGTTCAAGTAATCTCCCGTGCCGTATTCGAACCGCTTCACTTCATTCCATTTCCCCCCGACTCGTGGAAGAAAAGATTCACTTTTAACAATGTAAGAAAGAAAATTCTATTCGGCGTATTTTGACATTGACATTCGACTGACTACTGCGCAATGTGCAAGATCTTGTAGTCAGAGTTGTCAAACAGACTACAGCCCAACTAACTTTTCTGTGAAATGGTACATTTTGTTAATAAGGTTCACAATAAATAAACAATTTTCCTGTATTTTTCTGCTTGTCTCTCTAAAATTTAATATTTTCTCACCTTATTATCCATATAATATAAAATACTAGCTTTCCCGCTCGCGACTTCGTCCGTGAGGACTAAAGTTTATCGCGAAAAAAGCATCCTAAGTTCTTAAGTTCTTCTAGGATATTAAAAACCAATGTAAAGTAGGTATAGCACCAATGCCATTGATGTTTTTTGACAGACATTTTTTTTTTCCATGGTAACCGTTCCTTACAGCAAGTAATCAACATTTTCCGGTTTTCCCGTGGAAACATACAATTCTCCCCAAACAAACATCCAGACAATTTTTACTTTTATATATTGGTATGGATATATATTGTATATTATACATATGTATATTAGTAATTATATTATGTAAGTGAATTGTTTGTTTGTAAGTTTATTGTATTTTTTATATGTTTTTATTATAAATTCCAGAGCTCTTTCACAATAAGGCCGCACACCCCACCATTTTTCTTGCACAACCAGGATGACTGGTAGAAAATACTTCCTAGCATAAGTAGTCCATGTACACTTTTTGTGCTAAAGTATTAAATAAATAAATAACTACAGCCGCCACGAATGAGGTTCACATTTTCTGTATGTTCTGTTTTTTGATTGGTCTACTTATCGATTGACTGGATTCCGAGTCATGGATGTAATATTCGTATCTATGTATGTTTATCCGTTATCTAGTGCCTAATGTACAAGGTAACCTAGTTTTGGGCAAGGTAATTAGTGTGAATTGTTCCGAATATATATTATATTCAGTTCACAGATAAGATGGTGGCACTTTAGCACAAATTAAAGGTCAAGGTTGGTATTGATTTTGTTCCAGGTGATTACTAGACAGTACTATATATATATTATGTGTAAGTATAGGGTTTGATGTAAAGTGTTTTTGAGAAATATGTAGAGGTGAATTCATGAAAAAAAAACTACGAAATCTCAAAGGTCGTAAAACTAGAGAAATTCGCCATACCACAACACATACCCCACCCAGTATTTAATAGATTATTATGTAACATTCTGTATGTGCGAGCCTATAATTATGAGTATCATCTGAAAAATATACCAAATTTAGCAAATGTACAATTATGTTTATGTTTGTCCACGTTTTTCTCGGAAACTACTAGTCCGTTTGCAATAATAATTTTGTATTAGTTTGAGTGTGTTTCTACTAAGAGATTAGTTAAAGTTTCATCAAAATTGGTTCAGTAATTTAAAAGATATGGATTGTTAACCATTTCCAGTATGTCTTTCTTCATAGCGAACGGAACTAAGTACTTCATTTTCTTAGGCCTACATACTTTAACGACAATAAGTAGTAAGAAACAAAAATTAATTTAAAAATAAACTTATTAATTTCATATAAAACTAAGAAAGATATCACTGTGCAGTTGTCTATAGCCTGCTTAGGTACTTACTTTGAATTTTCACTTTGACTTACTTTGGATCTGACTCTAGTCGGTTTGGGCGTAGCACATACCTCAAAAAAATTAAAAAGTGTCTTTCTTTTAGGTTTTATATGATTACAAGTCGTTTTTTTAAATTTGTCATCTTATAATCAAGCTTTGCTTTTTAGCTTCATCTGGAGCACGCTACTTACTGAGATATTATATAACAAAGGCTTAATTAGCACTTCGTCGTCGCTTCTATTATATATCGCAAAATCTCGTCTACCCTATGAATGTATATTAGCTTTTTCGGCAGATTTGACTGGCAGCCTAATTACGAAAAAAGCAATCGAGACTCAAAAATGACAATTCATATAGCTCCAAAGTATTTAATGTCTTGAAAATAGTGCAGGTTAGGCAAGCTACGAAATCGGACGTAGTCTGTCATGTATACTTGATTACAAAATATGATGGCCGAGCCAACAAATTTGGTGTTAATATGGTGGTATCGTTCCTTCGCCCGCCTAGCTCTTTTATTTTACAGAGTTTGAATTATTGATGTGTGTATTTGACAGTGCTCCGTGCCTTGAAGGGATACTACACTACACGATAAGTACGGCCGATAAGTCGTGGCCACTCCGAACTACGTGCAAACGGCTGCGCAATGAATATAACCAAATGGTGAAATGAGGCGCATCTCTAGCCTAGACCACAGCCCCATGCACTTCCCCTCATTCCGCCATTCAGTTCCTAAAAATATACAATGCGCAGCTATTTGCACGAAATTCAAAGTGGCCACGACTTATCGGCCGTACTGTACAGCAGTCATTAAGTCACGACAGAAGCTCTTGGGCAGCTTGACACACTCTGATACCAGATTTAAGCGCTACTTCAATTGACAATCAACTTGACAATTCTGGGGGCTATGTTATGATGACTTTAGCACGCACGACTCACACGAGTTGATGAGATAGAATTAGAATTGATTTAATTTATTTTTGACCTGAAACGTCTTTAAAATTGCTTGCATACGAGGTACCATGACTAAAAGTTCAAATGTAACGGAAATGGTTGTGACAATGCGACGGATATGACTTGCCTACTAGATTATGACGTACTATCATAATAACATTCAATCATTGAAAAAGATTTTTAGATGGCTGCCGAAAAAAGTACAGGTTGGCATAGAAATCGTTATTCTGATAGTAAAACAAATTAATGACAGAAAATTAATGAATATCAGAAAAAAAATTGAATGTAAGGAGAAATGACAGGTGTCAAATTGACAGTTGGTGGGGGAAGTTGGGGAAAGGTGGGGGAAGGTGAGAAAAGGTGGGACAAAGTGGGGAAAAGGTGGGGGAAGGGTGGGTTAAAGGTGGAGAGAAGGCGGGGAAGGAAATGACAGGTGTTATAGTAACAGGTGGTGGGGAGAGGGTGGAGCAATAGCGTTTTTTTTACAAAAGTCGTAGATATCATCGATATCTTCGTTTTGGATGACAGCTGTCAAACTTAAGAAGGGCTATAACTCTGAAACTAATGATCCTAGATTATTAGTCTCTGCACAGAAGTGATAGATCTC